>QCXZ01000137.1:19323173-19921836 GCA_025024175.1 Rhyzopertha dominica
AGCTTGTTAAAATGGTTTTTCAAAAAAAGGTAAGAGACAATCATTTGCAAGAGATATTTAATGTTGTGAAAAGGAACTGCCAATATGTACGTTACCAACAATTATTGCAACTTAAACCCAAGGATGATTTTTTCAAAAGGGTGTCGTCTTACTTTCCAAAAACGAAATATAAGTACCCTAGTGTAGTGTATAGGGTAATATGTAAGGAAAAGGTTTTCAGTCGACTGTTTCTAGGAGATGATGCACATGTAAAACCAGTGACAGTGGCAGAGTTTAGAGTTGCTTTGGATATGCTAGGCACAGATGTCGCGAATTTAGATAAATCCCACAGGTCAAAGCAATCTTTATTCGTAAAATGTGCGCACTGCTCCGTAAAAAGAATACAATTGAAAAATAGATATCAACTATACCGCTTTTGGCGTGCGGAAATTAATTCTCACAAAATCTTCGAAGAAGATAAATTATTCTGTGGTGATACTCATATAAACGCACGGGATAATGAAAGCGATAATTCAAAGAATTATAACAGCGCTTTGGAGATTCAAACGCCTGTAAAAATTAATGAAGAATTATCTGTATATAAATCTCCTAAATTATCTTGCAAAAGAAAACTATTCCATGGTGTGTATACGTCTACTCCTTTAAAAGAAGATTTCTCGAAGTCTGATGGTCAAATAGAAGTAGATGTACCATCGCCAATTCCTAAGTTAGAAAAAAAGGTATTGGATGAAAGCACATCTCATGCAGATGTGACAACAGCAGATTTCGACATACCAACTGAAATGTTGGATTTATCTGATGCAAATGTAGGTACTCCAGTTTTACCTATAAACTCAAAAAATGAGAGTTTGAGAGAAAACGTGGTTTTAAATTACAAAAGATTGCACTGTTTTCGAAGGAGAATTTCGTATCGATGATAAAATGTGGCGAGTAATTTATGACGGTAGCAATTGAATTCTAAGCACTATCCATTTTATATAAGGCACCGTATAGTGAAATTTGTCAATAATACATGCCAGTTGGGCGTTCAAAATTTGTAAAGTATCTCAAAAAAGAAAAAAATATAAAATTATTTGCCAAGTTGCATACACAACAACCATTCCTGTAAAAAATTTAAGATCGTGATAGACAAAAACAGAAGGGTAAAGGTGTTTAGCACTTCGTTAAACTATTGCCATAAACAAAAGCTCACAACTTACGTTAAGGGAATAGAAAGGTGCTTAATTCGAAAAAAACTTTATCATGTTAAGCCGTCTCAATACAAAAGAAGAACAATACTTTCTTCTGATAAGAACTTAGTTAAAATAGGAAATCTACAAGATATAAAGTCCGATTCCACCCTGCGGCGAATTAAGGCTGAAGCGACATCTATATTGGACAGAGACAAGAATGATATTTTGGATATAATTGAAATGCAAAACGTTCACGAAGAGTACATAAAAGAAGTCGCTTTTCCCTTCAATATTAAAATGTACAGCATTCAACAACTGCATGTGTTAGAAAAACAGTCAGCAAAAGAAGAATGGTTACCTATACACTTTGATGCTACTGGTGGAATTGTAAGAAATCCCTCAGGTTCAAAAAGAGTGTACCTCTATTCTGCGGTAATAAGACTATCCCGGGCTGGGCGCGTTTCCCAATATTTGACATGATTTCTTCCGTACACTATTCCAAAGCAATCTTCAAAATACTACACGACTTCAGAACCTTTTGCGAAGAAAATGACAAATGGCCGTTATTCAGCAGTGTAATCACAGACTTTAGTTTTGCCAGCTTACATGCAGTATGTAAAGCTTTCAACCGTATGACCCTGCTTGATTATTTGAACTACTCTTATCAGATGACATTGAAAGACGTCTATGTTAGAAGCACTACGTTTATAACGATTCACTTGTGCTGTGCTCATTTTATGAAAATGGTCATAAATGACATAAGTCGCTTTTCAAAGAATTCATTACAGCATAAATTATTTACGGAATTGATTGCTTCGGCAATTACAATGAAAAGCATAGAATCTCTAGAAAACTGGTTTAGAGATGTATGTGTTTTGTTATCTTCTGAAATGTACGACACAAACGCAAAGAAAGCTCATTTTAGTTTGCTACTTTTATGCTGCGACGGAGAAACGTATTCTCATGAAGAATTAACTGTTGATGAAATAGATGATAATGACGATTTGAATGGTCCATTATATAAAAGCAGCCCGTATTACAAACTATTTAAGAGAATACACGAATCGTCGGTTTCAAAATAATGCAAAAGCGGAAAAGGAAAATATAAACGAATACTACAATCCAGAATTTTTGGAAGTTATCCTCACAAAATATGTTCCATATTGCCCGTTGTGGACTGGTCTACATTTACCTCACACAGTTGAAAGAATAAGCAATTCAGTAGTTGAGAACTATTTCGGAAACGTCAAAAGGAATGTACTGTGCAATGAAAAATATTTAAAGTGTTCCCGTTTTGTACGAAAATTGCGAGAGTACGTTTTGTCTTTATACGAAGAAGCAAAATGGATATCGGAAAGTCCGGGTTGACTGCAAAAAATAAAAGGAAGTTACATATAGATGATGCTGATGAAAGACTGTCACAAGAAACTTGGAAAAGACATCGAACGATAAGAGACACACATTTTACCGGCCGCTATCTAAAAGAGCAAAAACACTCCATGAAGACAGCAATAGAAAATAAATCTGAAATTATTTTAGACGACCAACCTAGATGTTTGTATTGTGGATATGCGCGTTTGGACACCACAGTAGATTGGGTTCAGTGTGACATTTGCGACGGTTGGATACATCAACACTGCGAAACCTCTTGCGACAAATCTTTTAGTGGAAGTTTCATGTGCAAAATGTGCTGTAGAAATACCGAAGAAGGTTTGTTAGCAAAAGAGAACAAATCATACGACTTGTCTGAAAAATGCAATCAGTTCCTTGATTCACTGTACATGACGGAAGATGAAATTAGAAAACTGGAGGTGACAACGCGTAAACAACGTTTTTTCACGAATATGGGTCGAGGAGCGCAAGAAACGCTTGACGGCCTCGAACTTCGCGCGAGTGTGCAAATGTAAAGCACAAACCGCATTTGAGAGAATCCTTAAAGACGTATTGCGACCAACAGACATATCGTATGTACCTTCCATTAAGCACGGTATAGATAACGAAGACAATGCTATTGCAGCCTATGAAAACCTCACGGGCAGAATATGCAGAAAGGCCGGTTTACATATTCATAGAAAACATTTCTTCCTCGGGGCGTCCCCAGATGCTGTAGTAACAGGAACAGACGGCATTGTAGAAGTGAAATGTCCTTTCAAATACAAATCAAAGCATCCCAACGACATTCGATTTGACTGCCTTGATGATGCCGGGAATCTAAAGAAGTCCCATCCGTACTACTACCAAGTGCAAGGTAGCTTAGAAGTGTCTAACAAATTCTGGTGCGACTTCGTGTTATACACTTATAAGGGCATTAAAATTGTCAGAGTTCAACGGGACGAAGAATTCTGGAACAGCATATACCACAAGTTAAAAACGTTCTATCACTTTTACATGCTTCCCCGATTGGCCCTACCTGGCGAAACATTTTCCTCCGCAGAAATAAAATGGACGTCAACAAAACATATTGTATTACTAAAAAACGGCCTAGTGGATGATCCCACATATTACAAGAATTTTCCAAACAACAGAGGATACATCGTTTGCAGATATCAGCATTTAGATTCAAATATGCCGGACATTCTTATTGACGATTTCGTTAGTCTTAATGGAACATCTTGGTTGAGCAGTTTAGTTGTCGATGTATCACTGAGGCTATATAACCATAACGACGTGTTTCAAGTCATAAGTACAGAAAGATCAACAATTATATACAACGGTGATTCATCGCGACTTACAAAATATTTTATGGATGGCACTAAAGTAAATAAAACCAAAATAGCAATGCCAATTATTATTAACAACAATCACTTTTGCTTAGCCGTAGCAAATTTTGAAGATAAGACCTTCATCTTTTTAGATCCATTAGGAAGCACGCAATATAAAACTTCGATCTATTTTAAAAAATTTCGTAAATTTCTGCATTTACATAATATTACGCATAATTCCAACTTTGCCATTGACAACTGGCAACACCTTGCTCCTGACCACATACGGCAAGAGGACAGTTATAATTGCGGATTATATGTCATCTACTTCTTCCGCTGTATTGCCAAGGAAGAAAACCTCTTAACCTACAAGGATATGCGTAAATATCGATCGCAGATACAAAAAATGCTTTTGACTCATTCTTGCGAGGTGGGAAATGCTTGTATGTTTTGTGGCCGTTCGGCAGGAAATGACGTATTAACGTGCACTGCATGTAAGCGCAGTGCACACAAAAAGTGTGTCCTTACAAAACCCGAAATTGACAAAGGAATAAAACCCGCTGATCACTACGTAAACAGCATTTGTGATCTTTGCCGTCAGTACTAGGTAGGCAATAATATTTCAGTTTATAAAAAACTAAACCCGTTATTATTAACAGCGCCAACGGCACAAGAAAAAATTCGAGAAAGCTGGGATCTGTCAGCCAACTTTTAACGTCCCTAGGTGGATTTTTAATCTCTAAAATAAATGTGTAAGTTTAAATGATTTCCTATGCGCGGTTTCCGTGATATGATTTTTTTCAATGCTTTCGGGGTTGTTTAGCCCCCTGGATCCCATCGGAAGGGTATGCCACTCATACACTATGTAGAATATGGTGTTCTAAAATAAATTTATAAGTTTAAATGATTTCCTATGCGCTGTTTCCGTGATGTGAATTTTTTTAGTGTTTTCGGGGTTGTTTAACCCCCTAGATCCCATCGGAAGGGGATGTCACTTATACACTATGTAGAATATGGTATTCTAAAATAATTATCTAAGTTTAAATGATTTCCTATGCGCGGTTTCCGTGATATGTATTTTTTCTGTGTTTTCGGGGTTGTTTAACCCCCTGGATCCCATCGGAAGGGGATGCCACTCATACACTATGTAGAATATGGTGTTCTAAAATAAATATCTAAGTTTAAATGATTTCCTATGCGCGGTTTCCGTGATATGTATTTTTTCAGTGTTTTCGGGGTTGTTTAACACCCTGGATCCCATCGGAAGGGGATGTCTCTTATACACTATGTAGAATATGAGGTTCTAAAATAAATATCTAAGTTTAAATGATTTCCTATGCGCGGTTTCCGTGATATGTATTTTTTCAGTGTTTTCGGGGTTGTTTAACCCCCTGGATCCCATCGGAAGGGGATGCCACTCATACACTATGTAGAATATGGTGTTCTAAAATAAATTTATAAGTTTAAATGATTTCCTATGCGCTGCTTCCGTGATGTGAATTTTTTCATTGTTTTCGGGGTTGTTTAACCCCCTAGATCCCATCGGAAGGGGATGTCACTTATACACTATGTAGAATATGGTATTCTAAAATAATTATCTAAGTTTAAATGATTTCCTATGCGCGGTTTCCGTGATATGTATTTTTTCAGTGTTTTCGGGGTTGTTTAAGCCCCTGGATCCCATCGGAAGGGGATGTCACTTATACACTATGTAGAATATGGTGTTCTAAAATAAATATCTAAGTTTAAATGATTTCCTATGCGCGGTTTCCGTGATATGTATTTTTTCTGTGTTTTCGGGGTTGTTTAACCCCCTGGATCCCATCGGAAGGGGATACCACTCATACACTATGTAGAATATGGTGTTCTAAAATAAATATCTAAGTTTAAATGATTTCCTATGCGCGGTTTCCGTGATATGTATTTTTTCAGTGTTTTCGGGGTTGTTTAACCCCCTGGATCCCATCGGAAGGGGACGTCACTTATACACTATGTAGAATATGATGTTCTAAAATAAATATCTAAGTTTAAATGATTTCCTATGCGCGGTTTCCGTGATATGTATTTTTCAGTGTTTTCGGGGTTGTTTAACCCCCTGGATCCCATCGGAAGGGGATGCCACTCATACACTATGTAGAATATGGTGTTCTAAAATAAATTTATAAGTTTAAATGATTTCCTATGCGCTGCTTCCGTGATGTGAATTTTTTCAGTGTTTTCGGGGTTGTTTAACCCCCTGGATCCCATCGGAAGGGGATGTCACTTATACACTATGTAGAATATGGTGTTCTAAAATAATTATCTAAGTTTAAATGATTTCCTATGCGCGGTTTCCGTGATATGTATTTTTTCTGTGTTTTCGGGGTTGTTTAACCCCCTGGATCCCATCGGAAGGGGATGCCACTCATACACTATGTAGAATATGATGTTCTAAAATAAATATCTAAGTTTAAATGATTTCCTATGCGCGGTTTCCGTGATATGTATTTTTTCATTGTTTTCGGGGTTGTTTAACCCCCTGGATCCCATCGGAAGGGGATGTCACTTATACACTATGTAGAATATGATGTTCTAAAATAAATATCTAAGTTTAAATGATTTCCTATGCGCGGTTTCCGTGATATGTATTTTTTCAGTGTTTTCGGGGTTGTTTAACCCCCTGGATCCCATCGGAAGGGGATGCCACTCATACACTATGTAGAATATGGTGTTCTAAAATAAATTTATAAGTTTAAATGATTTCCTATGCGCTGCTTCCGTGATGTGAATTTTTTCATTGTTTTCGGGGTTGTTTAACCCCTAGATCCCATCGGAAGGGGATGTCACTTATACACTATGTAGAATATGGTATTCTAAAATAATTATCTAAGTTTAAATGATTTCCTATGCGCGGTTTCCGTGATATGTATTTTTTCTGTGTTTTCGGGGTTGTTTAACCCCCTGGATCCCATCGGAAGGGGATGCCACTCATACACTATGTAGAATATGGTGTTCTAAAATAAATATCTAAGTTTAAATGATTTCCTATGCGTGGTTTCCGTGATATGTATTTTTTCAGTGTTTTCGGGGTTGTTTAACCCCCTGGATCCCATCGGAAGGGGATGTCACTTATACACTATGTAGAATATGATGTTCTAAAATAAATATCTAAGTTTAAATGATTTCCTATGCGCGGTTTCCGTGATATGTATTTTTTCTGTGTTTTCGGGGTTGTTTAACCCCCTGGATCCCATCGGAAGGGGATGCCACTCATACACTATGTAGAATATGTTGTTCTAAAATAAATTTATAGGTTTAAATGATTTCCTATGCGCGGTTTCCGTGATATAATTTTTTTCAGTGTTTTCGGGGTTGTTTTACCCCCTGGATCCATTTGGAAGGGGATGCCACTCATAGACTATGTAGAATATGGTGTTCTAAAATAAATGTGTAAGTTTGAATAATTTCGTATGCGCGATTTCCGCGATATGAATTTTTACAATATTTTCGGGGTTGTTTTGCTCCCTGGGTCCCATCGGAAGGGGATGTCACTTATAATCTTCGTAACAAATACGACGTTGAAATAAATGTGATGATTCTAATTATTAGCGTTGCAGGCGCGTTTAATATTAATACATACGTTGTATGTAACGCACGCCTATGTCCATTCGTGTAACTTCGGAAAAATTGGCTGCTATCTTTGGCTGCTGCTTTCACACCGGTCATTTTGCATATGTTCAGCAAATGCAAGTAAAGAGTCAAATAACACAGCCGACCTTATGAACCATACAACATTGAAGCAATTGGGTATTATCACTTTTTTTGAAAATTACGTAAAATGAATCTCGAAGTCCATATATATCGTACGCCATGTTAAAAAAAAACATTAAAATATCTGTAGCTAGAAAGTTTCAGGTCTGAAATTCGAATCTTAGGAGTCACCGCCAAAACGCTTCTATCCAAGGTTATTCAACTCGTGACGTCAAGTGTCATGTAAACATTAACGAGGAGCATGCTGTTTAATGGTGTAGTATTATTCTTGTATTGGAAAGGCTTTTGTGTGGTGTTTATTGAAAGGACGGTGTAAGAGGTCGCACCAAAAAGTGATGTGTGTAGTTTCACAAGCATCTATTATGTATGGGAAACAAAACAAGTGTTGTTTTGTACGTGGTTATAAAAGTACTTCAGTCAGTACAGCTAACAAAATTTTTGTAAGCATTCCTCGAGATTATCAGCGTATGAAAAAGTCGTTTAAGGCCCCTAGATGTGATATGCCGAAATCGAAAAATTTGTTTTTCTGTTGTGAAGATCATCGTAATCCTTACTGTAACTTTTATTATTCTTTTTGGGGTTATAAGTGTTTACCATTCAGTTTCCATTTTATTATAGCTTGAATATATGCGTTTTAAGTTGATAAAGGGAAATGTTATAATAAAGAACGACGTTGTTCCCCATATATTCTATTGTTAGCCAGACCGGAAACGAGCCGCAAGAGCAATTTATATTTATTCTGACCTCTAAAATAAGTGTCAAGGTTAGGGTACATTTTTGATTCTTGCATTTTTATGTTTACAAACAGTATGTTGCCAGTAACCCACTATCAATGCTACGTTAATTTGATAAAAAGTTCACTTATGCTGTTGCTTTTACGTTCCTCATCTCTGTCGCGTTGAACCGCTCGTTGCTGTACACAAATTCCATAACAATGAACATGCCTTCAGAAGTCATAACTAAATATTTCACTTTTTCTTGGCATATTTTAATTCGCTTGCCACAAAATGAACGCAAACAACAAACTGATAAATTGACAGGCTGAAGCTGATGCGTTACGAGCTGGCCCCAGATGTAAGCAAACGGCCATTTACAAGACACCTGACGTCATGGCCAGTATGTTCGCGTTTTGGCGGTTCCTTTAAATATTCACATTTTTAATATTAAAAATACACCTTACGATCCATTTTTTCGAATTTATAAACTGTCACAGCTGTTTTGTGGATTAGATGCTACCTATTATTATGCAATTTAATAAAATATAAATACATGGTAAATACCCAATTCGTGATTGCTTATTTTGTAGGTGAACTTTTTGGACAGTCATATATATTTTTCAAAGATAATACATAAAATATTAATAAAATAAACTATGTTGCACCTTATTACCTTATCCTAATAGATGACAAAGGTCATTTAGATCTATATTTATGTTAAAATTTAGTGTAATTTTAATCGCACTGTTTAAGTTATATGCCTTTTCGAAACAAAAGGTTAATTACATAACCTACTCGATAACCTATGATCGTCATTTCATTCGAATGTAGATCGCCCTTGGTTTTTCTTTTAGGATACTCAGCCACAACAGGCCGCACTTGAAATTTCTGTAATACAGGCCATCGTATCCTAATATTTTGGCCGATTGTATTAATCTAATGTAATTATATTATTTCCACATTCCTGTAACGGTCTGTTTGAAATTGTCATGTGGTTTTTAACGAATGTATTCACCAAGTAAATGCGAAAGTGGCTAACGCCTTTTCGCGATTTTGCTACAAGATTTAGCACTTAGCTATATTCTTCTAACCTCCGATGACGGTAATATCCGTAAGAATGTTCAGAAACGATCTTTTTGATAAATAACCTATGATTAGGATGGCGTGTTACCTCTAGCTGTTTGAGCGTTGTCTATATATCCGATAACATCGCGGCATCGGAGAACTGATGATTAATACCTAAAAATTTACCAGAAAATATATTAATTTGCTTGGGAAGCCCCTGGGTCTTTGACCGCGTGCTTATTTGCTGTTACAAGTTGTAAATAAAACAAGGCGCCAGATGATTTAGGGTATTGTAAAAAGTACAAACACAAAGCTGCAAAATTCCTTTTGTCGTATGCGAACAGCATACATTAGCAGCTTCTGTCAGAGAACTTAAATTATGCGCCCAAAATGCAAATAATCGGGTGATATTTGGCTAGTCCCGTGCCCGTTCTCAAGTTCCTTGACCACCAATAAAAAAGGCGTAAATTACAAATGCAAACGCAGTTTTAAAGCTATTAAGCCCGATGCTTTTATTCCTTTTCACGCTGGCAAAAGTTTTATTGCATTCTTGCAAAGGACACTCTTCGATTTTTTCGATCGCAGCAGTCTAGATTCTGTGTCCTTAATCACTGTGGGTGCACGCACAAGGATGTTCTTTGTGGCTTCATTGCATTTTTTAAATTGCTCCTTACTGCAGGTGTAGCCGATCATAAAAATATATGGCAAACAGTAAAGCACCGAGATAAGAACTCGAGAGTCTTAAATGGACGTTTCTGTCTTCTGAAAAGAACAGTGCTCTCGTCAGCGTGACTCAAGTAGCCTAAGGACAGGATTGACAGCTGAGATTGCGGAAAATTACACCCACGGGTTTGTGGTTGTAAATTACGTAGAGCTCATGACTGAAATATTTCGAAGCTGTTAAAGTCCTACATTATAAATTTTAGCCGCAGTGATGAGCACATCTATATTGCTAATGATTTTATTCTAGGGCTTTGAACTTGCAAAGATAGCACAGTGCGTCGCCGTACGCTATTTGAGCACAACTGGATACAAAAAGTTTTGCCTGCGTCTATTAGCAATAACCTAAACGTTTGTTGTCTTCACCTACCTTCAACGTTTGCAAAAATTTCTGCTTGAACGGTTTTATTTTTGTCAAATATTTTACATTTAATTATTAGTAAGATAGTAGCTCTCTTGCGTTGACCAGTAAAAATTCACTGCACTGAGTAAGAAAAGAGACGCTGCAGCTCCATGATAAATACATTGCGTCGGGGATATCATGTCGAATTTTTTGCAAGCTTCCTGTTATCTCGCGCACCAGCATCACACAATCCAATTCCTTTAATTTCCTATTCAATACTAAGGCATAAGTATTATGCCCCATTCTTACTAGGAGAGCTGGAAGAATAGGTATCAGAAGTACCATAGTAACTAGCAGCCTTTGCAAAAAATACATCAGCTGTTTACAGTGAGAAGAATTCTATAGGAGAAATGGAGAGATAGCCCTAGAATACTGGTGATGGCCATAGATCTACAGAATTCTTTTGATACGATGAACCATGAGATAGTGCCACAAATTCTCAGTCAAAGGGGTCCTTCACTACTTAATCAACAGGATAATAAAAGAGTGGTTTGTACAAACCACACCAACGAAACAGAAAAACAGAAGCGTAACACATGGAAATCCAATATCCTTCCGTATTTTCACTGTCGTAATAGATGAAGCACTCCAAAACACCATAAACAACATGGAAAACATTAATAAGCAGGAGAATGAAAGAGTACTATCTATAGCCATTGCATATGCAGATAACCTGATAATAATGGCGAAGATGAAAAAGATTTGACAGGATTCTTAGAAAAGACAGAAAGCGAACTCTACAAAAATGGACTGATAGTAAACTACTCGAAGAGCTACATCATGATAAGAGATCCTTCAAACAGAACAATCCTAGAAACGGGAACAAAATACAAGATTGTGAACCGTACTTTGAGAAGAACGAACAAAATGAAATAGGTACATACATAACCAGCCATCTTAGCAGCAGAAAGGCGGTTAGAGAACGGATCAAAATTGTACACAGAGTGATCAGATCAATATTATCATTTATAGAGAAACATAAACCATAGTGGAAATTGATAAAGATTCTATATGTGGCAATCATTACGCCAGTCATGACACCAAGGAGTAAAAATGTCGTAACTGCAAAGGCATATAGGAGGCGGAGAACGTATTATACAACTTCTAGCTAAGGCAATAAATGAAAACGAGAAAAAATGTGATATAATACTGAGGACACTTCCAAAGCAAAGAGGTAGACCATATATTAAGAAAGGCCTGGGAGCTAAGCAAAGACAAACTAAAGAAAGGTAGACCGTGCTATACAAAGAAAACAGCTATAGTAATGATAATCCAGAAATCAGGTATGAATGAAGAACAATGGCGTTACACGGTTACACGGCGTACCAGAAACCAACGACTCTGAAATGGACCAATGATGTCAGGATACCCAAGGAAACATTGAAAGAATATGAATGTACCTATGTAACCTTCCCACTCCAGTCCTTATGTGTGTCCTTAACATGCGCTAGGTAGTCGTACTACTAACAACCAGCATGCACCGCTCCAACCCAGTAGAGACGGCCGGTCCGGCTGTTACCCGGGAGTGGCAGTAATGCTGACCGCATGCTGGTTCAATCAATCAATCACAACTAAGGCATACGCATTTTGTGTTCTTTTAACGCCTTGACGTGGAATTGAATCGTTTACTTCTTCAGCCTCGAATTTTATAAAAAATCTTAAATGTAAAAATGCAGATTTTAAGAAATTCGGAATATGGTTCTGAAATTAGATCATGAGGAACTTTGTTAGTAACAGTTTTCGGTACCTTTATCGCAGAGCAGGTTCACAGTTGCAGCTGATAGAGGTGACACTTTATATTTGACCAGAATGCTCCTCAAGAATAATTTCACTATATTCTACATCTCCATAAACGAACATACAAGGGCCACATTGTGTGGCCCACACACTATATTATTGGCTTATGTTGGTTAACATTTACCACCACAAAGGTGGGAAAGAAACGCCTGGAAACAATAGTTAGTGCAGAAAATCGTGCAATTTTGCAGTTTTGAATCGGCATTTCCACGCTTCAATTTATCACATTATTCTGTATTCCAGAAAAGTTATAATTAGACTAACACTAAAAAGAAAAATATCTAGACCAGGTTTGAGCCTTGTATAAAACGCGGAATTTAAGATTGTTAATGTAATTAATCATATTGTTTTTTTGGACAGATTTCTCATAGCGAATCATTAACAGGAATTGTTTTGTAATATCAGAATATTTTAGTTTCAGGCACATATTTAAAAGCATTTTTGTATTTATAACTACATATTATACATGTGCGTGTGTGTGTTGTTTGCGTCCTAAAATTGTAATTTCCAATCAATAAAGCACCACAAATATTTACAAGAAGCGTCCTTTATCACTTTTGTTAGAAACTAAACTTGAAACATAAAAGACTGCATTATCCGAAACGAAGTATCAACGAAGAATAAAATTTTGTTATCTGCGTCTTACAACCGATTTTTAGCCTTTGCAGCTGTTTTATTAATCAAACGTGATATATTAAAGAAAAAGTTTTCCTTACTTATTGTATATAATTAATCACATTAAAACAGCTATCAGTATAGTCTAAATATTCTTTTTCAGGTTTTAAGCAATGGAAAAATAAATATCTGGAGTACCTTATAAGCTTTTTTGTTGTCGAAATTTTATAGCTAGGTAGCTATGCGTAATGCAGGATGATTTAATACACAATATCCAACTTCTTAAAAGTGTCTATAGGAATTGATAAAAAATATATTAAAAAGTATGTTACCTTTTTTACAGTCTTTAATGGATGTTGAAAGAAAGTAGTACATGATATTTCTGAATTTAGATGAAGAATGAAGTAATACTGTCATAATACATCCAAAAAGGAGAAGTTTTGAATTTTTCTTAGCTAAAATAAAAATAGAGCTCAAGGCAGTAACGTCTCCATGGAAGATATTTACCAGATAGTTTGAGTGATGTTGTTCACATGGAAATGAACTAATATTTTTATGCACGATTACATTATAAAATCACAATTTAAACCAAATTTATTTGACGTAAACGTCTTTTTATAGTCCGTGGGGGGTTATTACGTTATTATGACCAGCTGGGCTATAATGAAAGGTCAAAAATTAAGAATAAACAGAAAGTTACTAATGTATTCCAAGTTTTATCTAAAGTTTGGTCATGTTATGTTATTTCTTTAAAAAACGATAAGAGGTTATATTACAATTTATTTTATACGAGGCATGTTTTTTAAGTAAGTACCGTTTTGAAATTAAAAAAAAGACGTGCAAAGATATCGCAATAATTTTATCTTACATGAAAGCCTGTACCTTAATCTACTTTTCTACACAATTTCCGTGAATATTGAGGCACTTGTCATAACGTGGCACCAGTTTTTGAATACCCTCCTCATAAAATTCTGCCGCCTGACTTGTTAACCACTGTATCACAAATGTTTCGACTTCGTTATCGTCTTGAAGACGCTGACCACCCAGGTGTTTCTTCAAGTGCAGGAACACATGGTAGTCGCTAGACACCAGATCAGGGCTGAATGAAGGATGATCTAGAGTTTCCCATTTAAAAGATTTGATGAGATCTTTGGTCCGATTAACCACATGTGGACGGGCATTGTCATGCAGCAAMACGATACCCTTACTCAACTTGCAACGTCTTTTGTTCTGGATTGCACGACGCAGATTGTTCAATGTCTTACAATAAGACGCTGCATTGATTGTCTCATTACGAGGCAGAAACTCCACTAGCAATACTCCTTTTCTGTCCCAAAAAACTGTGCACATGATTTTCCGGGCAGAAATTGTTTGCTTAAACTTCACTTTTTTGGGTGATGATGAATGTCGCCATTCCATGGATTGTTGTTTCGATTCTGGTGTGACGTAGGCCACCCATGTTTCGTCACCAGCAACAATTTGGTCTAAAAAATCTTCACCTTCATTGTGGTACCGCTCAAGGAAAGTCAATGCACTGCCTAAACGTTGGGTTTTGTGCAAATCCGTCAACATTTTCGGAACCCAACGTGAACACAATTTCCGGTAATTCAAGTTCTCTGTCACAATGCGATACAAAACACTACAAGAATATTGAGGAAAGCAGTCGCACAATGATGAAATTGTAAAGCGTCTGTTTTCTCTCACCTTTTCGTTCACTTTCTGCACCAAATCTTCATTAACGACCGAAGGACGCCCACTCCGTTCTTCATCATGCACATTKATGCKGCCATCTTTAAATGCTTTCACCCATTTCCTTACCATACCATCACTCATAATGTTTTGTCCGTAAACTTCACAGAKCTCACGATGAATATCGATCGGTTTTACGCCTTTAGCACTAAGAAATCGTATAACAGCCCGTACTTCACAATCGGCGGGACTCACGATTGTCCGAGGCATCTTAAACACTCAGTAAGCAACGTATACAATGAAGAATCAAACCGTAATGGCGTCAGTGCGTAGACAAGAGATGTAGGTAACCAGCGCGCATGCGCGGAACGCCGACCGTAGCGCTGCGGCGGCGGAATCGCAAAACGGTACTTACTTWAAAAACATGCCTCGTATATTCAATATATTAATCGTGAATTAAGTTTTGTAGGCATTTTTATGCTCCTACAGCGCATTTTTAGCCCTCGCACTGAGCGCCTCTTACCATAAAAATCTTATTATGTCCTTAATATTTAAATTTTATTCACTTTATGAAAATTCGTTAATTTAAGAGACTATATAATATACTCTTGGATTATTTTTTTGCTTCTTCTTTAGCAAGAGCTTTATGATTCACCCAAAATACCTAATTCGAATTGCAGACCAGAGCAGTAAGTAATCTATAACATTCCTTTATTTTTCTTTTAACGAGGTAAATTACTTTAAGACCTCAATTAGCACCTTTTTGCCGCGAGCTCGCTGGCAGATTAATGGTTACATATTGTTCCAACTCTTAATTTCTTCAACATGCCTTAGTGACGCTCTATTAAACACAGTACTTTCCACACATCGGCCGTATTAAGACCCAGAAGCTTATACATCACGTTGTCAGTTGTTTCTACACTCCCGGTATTTAATAAACACATAATTGCAAATTGTGTGCACCGGATATTGTCCTTGTGCGTTATTATGTATTGTACACACCTGCGAGTAATGGGTATGGCTAGGGTTGGCAAGTCGTCTTGTGTTTAATTCATTTGGTTCAGTAACTTTAAAATTCACCCAATAAATTTTATTTGCACGATTATTTAGATAAAACATGTCATCGCATAAAATTATCCAAATGCTCTGTTTTAATCAACTGGAAGCCTAAACCATAGACCGCGTTATATTTTCGTATTTCTTTTCTTTACTTACTTATTTCAAAATTACGACTTTTATTTCTTATTGTAAACATTTAAACACTAGCACTACATTGTGTTTGTACAAGTACAATTAAAAAAAAATCTTTAGCAGAGCGTGGTTTCGATCCACGGACCTCTGGGTTATGGGCCCAGCACGCTTCCACTGCGCCACTCTGCTCTTGAGCACAGGTGTTCAGGTAACACTATATCAAGATAACTACTTGAAATAATTCAATATGAATAATTATAAAATACAAGTATTTATTATAAATGCGTTGGTAGCATCTTATAATAACTAGATTTGCAGATTCAATCACATATTAAATTATTAATGTTCTGGAAAACAGTCAGTTATTTGCCCTGCACCGTTGTATGAAGGGTTGCCTAGACGTAGTATTATAAAAAATACGTAACTAGAAATACCATACAATATTACTCTGCAACGAATTCCTGTAATAAAAAGGTGACAAGTACAATGCGCTACGTCACTTACTTGCAAGTGAATTTATTAAAAATTTAATAATGCTCCATTTAATAACTAGCAATGAAAAAAATTTTTTTTAAATTATACCCAACGTTAAAGCCACTTTATTAATTATATGGTAAAGCGTTTTCATCAAACTACATAATAGTTATTCTACCAGAACCAGAACCGAACCATTAGAACTAATAAACAAAAAGGAAACTTTTACAATTATTTTGACTCTCAAAAATATAGAGACAAGCAAACCTGACCTCAAACCAAAGAGCAGCGTACATACATGCCAGCAACACAAACGTAATATCAATTTATTTCAAATAAATAATTGTATACTGGGCATTTGATATTACAAAAATCATTTAAAATAGTAAATTCTTATTAACCAATAATTTTATAAATTTTTAGTTTCCAAATAATATAATTTTTATTGCTCAAATGTAATTAACTGAAATGCCTAGCATGTTAATTTGTTTATTTAACGATGAATGGTTAGGTTTGAAAAATGGTCATGAACATATTAGTTTTATTAAACAACGGTTACTGTAATTAATATTTCCTTCATTACAACCTATCTACTTGATTATTTTTTGTTTGGGAGCTTTTAGCGTTATTGTTATGATCATTAGGCTTGTTGTCGGTCGTTTAATTCTTTATTTAATTAGCAAACTACATATTTTAGAAAGGTATAAGCATGTCGTGTCAATTAAGGTTGGTGCAAGTTGCAGCTAAACGTTTTTTATGCCAAACTTGCATAGTCGTTTCAAATTAGAGGTATTTAGTAATAAAAGTATCAAGACTCTAAATATTGCAAATATTAAAGTTATTAATAAATTAAATGCGGGGCAGCGGTACAAGATAAAAATTATAATTTTTCACATTACCACAATAGATATTTGTATCAAAATCTTATTGTGTCCACATATTATAACTATTGAAGGTTTTCTGGCGTTAAGTTTCACTCTAGAACAACGAATCTTCCGTCCACTGCTTTCCTATATTCTGAGATGGAAGTTCAATGTTTCACCGAACTAAAACATTAGCAGTTTAATGAAGATAGGCGTTGATAATGAAGTTCTAAACAACTTCCACCTGAGAGTAGAGAGAAAACATATTCCCAGGTCTCCAACATCCTTATGAAAAAAAATACAGAAGAAGAAAATAACGGACAATAACTTATTGATTCCCAAGACAGACAAGAGTAATGCTTAGTTATTCTACAAAAAGACACATATAAAGAGGAAATTCTAGAACTTCTTTCATTAGACTCTTTTTCTATAGTTAATAGGAATCCTATAATCCAGTTTACTACCCTGGTCAAGAACACATTTCAGGATGTTGCAGATTCCCTTGAATTCTGGTTTTTAGATCAATTTTAAACATTAATAATAAATATTCACTGATCAATAGTCTAGACTTCACCTCTAAAATCAAAAACTATGAAGTGCTCCCAGATTTTTTCTGGTTATTTTTGACTTTGTTAACCTTTTTCCTAGCATTCCTTCTAAGGGATCTGCTAAAGAATTTACTTCTGGACTCGCCGGTTCCTGTTAGACATGCTCTAAATGTGTACACCTTAGCTGAGTTGGTGGTAAACCAGAATTTCATTCAGGTTTGGGTTTAGGTGTGGATTCGGGCCATTTTCATTTATTGGTAGAAATTTTTATGCCACACCTTGAAAATAAGGATATGTCAAACCTTCAGTACTTTAGTTATCTGAAGTTCTGGTATGGATATGTGGATGAAATTCTGGTGCTTTTCGGGGTCTCTCATAATGATTTGAATGTTGTTATCTGCCATTTAAGCTCTCTCCACCCTACTATAAAACTTATATACTTCCCGTTTTGGACCTTTAGGATTTCAAAAAGATCACATTAACTTTGAAATATATAGCAAACCAACCCGTACTGATACTGTGATACCCCTTGCTACTTTCCACCCTTCGTTAATTTCAACGTTCCAGATTCTTGCCCATTGCTTTGTCAGAAGACGCGTTTGAGAGTGAAAATATCATTTTTCAGTTAGCTTCAAACAATAAATTTCCACTCAATTTAATTCACACTATTTACTAGAAATATTTGATTAAATATAAATTACAATTTCATGTCATTAAACATTATTCTATTTTGTCTTCACAACCTGAGGTTGCCAAATTTACTTCTTTGTTATACAGGGTGTTCACGCTAACAGTCTAAAATAGCTAACTTTTTTATTTAAAATAGTATAATAGTGGTTTAAAAAGGAATATATAAATTGAACATCATCTGTTAAAGATATTGACTACAAATTTGTTATTTTAAATAGAAGGACCCCACTTTTAATAGCGCATTCGATTCGCCATTTTGAGATATTTCAGGTGATATGATTTCTGTTCATGAAACGGTTTACAACAGCTAACTTTTTTATTTAAAATCGTTCAACTGGTTTTGTTTGTATACACCATCAAATTATTCTCAAAAAATCAAGAAACTTTTCCATTTAAACCACTATTCTACGATTTTAAGTGAAAAAGATAACTATTGTAGACTGTTTCGTGGACACCAGTCATATTACCTGAGATATCTCAAAAGCAAATGACTATAGGGTATCTTAATACTTTTTTATTTAATTTGATGTGGTGAATAGAATGCGCTATAAAAAGTTGAATACTTTCAACAGTGTACTYTTTGTGAAACAAATTGAAATCATYATTCCAAACAGTTTGTAAACGAACTTGTTTTTGTTTGTGCTTGGTTTCATACTATTTATCGAATAATTGAACGATTATTTCGAACGGATGAATGGTCACTGTCAGTTTTGTATCTTTCTTGATAACTTGGTCGAATGATCGTCGAAGAATTCGATAAATAGTGTGAAACAAAGCACTATATAGCAAGATATGCTATATAGTGATTAATATCTATTTGGTGAAAAACTGTAAACTGCAAGTCCAAGTTCAAAACACGGTATTTTCGTGGTGTAAGTACACCACGATGCTATAAAAGAAATGCTTTTCCACAAGTCCTTGAAGGGTCAGTGCTATAGGACAACAAATCAAGTTTTTAGTCTTTGTAATGGCTGTAATTTCGATAGCTTCCAAAATTGCATTTTACAGTTCAATGTAACAGCCAAAGCACAAAAAATGACTAAAATAGCTCAAAAGCCAGTAATTCCATTTTGGCATTCGTTCGTATTTGTAGGTTTTCTTAATATTTACATATTATTTTGCATTGCATTATATTGGACCTGTACGGGGTATTTACTTATAGTTTAGTTGTTAAAATGAGCTTGTCTTCAATAGCTGGAATATATATTTTATATAACCGCTGATCTATAAATTAATGAGTTTTCTGGTAATGCAGTAGCCTCGCAAGTACCATATATAGTAATTGTACCCGTAATTTTGTGTTAAATTCTTCGAAATTGCGACCTTTTTCCATAGAACAGTACAACCAAGTTTATTTTCTTAAAAATTCTGCCAATATTGATATTGATTGAAATGTGGCCTATATACAGGGTGTTCACGCTAACAGTTTACAATAGCTATCTTTTTTATTTGAAATCGTAGAAAGTTTCTTGATTTTTCGAGAAGAATCTGTTTACAAAAAACAATTGAACATCATCTGTCAAAGATATTGACTACAACTTTGTTATTTTAAATAGAACGACCCTTCTTTTTATGGCGCATTCGATTCACATCAAATTAAACAAAAAAGTATTAAGATACCAACACCCTATAGTCATTTGTTTTTGAGATATCTCAGGTAATATGATTGGTGTTTACCATGATGTCAAGCCAAAAATCAATCTTTCGAGTAGTGTTACTGTTCTATAAAACATAGATACAGTTATTACTATGTTTTTTTTGTTTTAAGAAATGACAATAAATTGTGGTTTTTCTTCTGTAGAAGTCTTCTACCTGTACAATATTCAAATAAAACCCGTCGAAGAGTTTTAACTTTTTTTGATATGCTGACCAATTCTTATGGTAGTACTCTCTAGTAAGTAGTGTGTATTGATTTGTATTTTAATTTCGAGTACCTAAAGACATTAGCTTTGCCTTGAAGTCCTTGCCTCCTCATTTTTATAAAGGTGATCTAAAAGGTCAGCTAGATGTGTATAACCACATCTTGCACCTGTCTGATAGTTTGTTTTTGCCCAAACGCATAGTTTTCTGGGGCAATTCGACAGTTTGTTCTAGATTGCTATATATTATGTATGATTGTAAGCAGTCGTGTGTGTTGTTTTTAATACGTATTACACTTTACGACGCATGACAGGCTAAGTATATTTGAAGGTGTGTTAAAATAATTAAGATAATAACGTCGAGAATGCGAAACACCCTGCAAATATGTGAATGTCGTTCACTATTCCAAACGCTTATTGAAATCAATCATTTGTCAGATGGATTGTTCCAGAGAATTAAACAATTACGGGCTCATGCCCGTCGTACCTGTTCCTTGTAAGGTTTTCAGAAAGCAAACAAGTGTCAACGTTAAGTCACTAGAATGTAATTTTGACAAGATTTTAGTTCCTACTACTAAAGGACCATTGAAATGTATAGTTCAACTCGGGGAATGCGCTATTTATATGCACGAGGGCGATCAGCAAAATTACCCAACACTACACATCCGTTGTGCGAAAGTACTTTCGTTTCAGTGACAATAGTTTTTATTACTATAAATAGTGGGTGCACAGAATACAGACCACTATATTACACTACTTAATTTATTATTTCGAAGAAGAAGTATAAAGAGTGGTGTGAAATGTGCTGTAATATTATTTGAGCAGTTTTATAGTTGGGGTAATACAGGAATATATGTAATTGAATAAATATTAAAAGGTGATAATTTATTTGCGTTCTTGGATAATAGTATTATCCATATCCTTATTTAAAATCACTTTGATGGTACTACAAAATGTATATTATAGCATGGTTGATGACTGAGTTATCGTATTAAATCATTCAGTCACCAATACTTCATGCTGGCCAGAACCTTTTAGATGAATGTTTCGATCATCACAACTAGAAATAACTACTTTATTGAGCACTTTTACTTATAAGCAATAAGTACATATAATTTTGTTGGTATACCAACTTAATGAGTATAGTGCCTTATATAGGCGGTGTAATTCCAAATGAAATGGTTTATTATTTTGTCTCGATTTCTTTATATCAGAACGATATTAGTGATTGTTCACTAATTAGCAACGACCAATACCTCAATACAGCATCAAAGCAAACTAAATTTACAGGCTCAATCTCTCTCATTGTTGTAATAAGAAAAATTAGGCAAGAAAATTTATCTAAGAAGGCTAACTTTATTAAATGGCAGCAGACCATGAAATATAAAGAAAAACTATTTACTCAAATTTATCTTAGTCCGATAGAACTTGTTTAACTACTTATTCTGTCTTAAAGTCCGGAAAAATAAATATCTTTTGTAATATAGAATGAAAACTGATTTCATGATTCCCACAAAACTCGGCATTCTGTCTTTAATTCGTACAATGTTTAAGTTAGATTAAGTTAATTTTTGCATACACTTTTCCTAGTCCTTAATGAATTTTAACAGGTTTTCTTCGTTTAGATGAATGGCACTTAAGAGAGCAATGGCATATGGCATATGCATTGAGATTTATGCGTAACTGTGAGAATTCCACAAGCTCTTCAAAGCCTGTATGAGCGTTTTTGGAAAGAGGACTGCTTTATGCTTTAATGTATCTTGCGAAGGTTTGTCAATGTAACTATAAAATCTAACAAATGGTCAACAAATCAGTCCCAAAGGTAGTTTTCTAAGTTTAGCTCTCTTTGCTGGAGGTCATCATCAACCGATTGCAGGTAGAATCCAGCAGTCATTGGTTTCTTGGAGAGAAAAAACATAATATTTTTCTTCCGAGTAAGCATCATGTTAGACTTCTTCATCCTGGTCCGCAGCTATCTAGTATTAGCTTCTACTGGAAGTAAGTTTTGGCCCCTAAATGAAATAAAAACTTGGCTAAAATGGTTACTAGGGAATAATGTTGTCAATAGTGATTGCGGTTACAACAAACTTAACTAGTTTAAAAAACCGGTTACGTTGAACCGGTTTATTCTAACCGATTAACAAGTCTTCTGGATAGTCGGCTGCTTTATATACATAGAGACTTTTTCCCATTACAAAATACAAACGTTTGCAGTTATCATAAACTAATTTTAGGGTTTTAAATAACACTGTTAATAATGATCTCCGTGTGCTGTTCAATAGTTAATAAGAGTTTAAGCGATTAGCTAGGATTTTCGTTGATATGATAGAACCGTTGGTTTTAAACGTTATATTATTTAAACTGTTTGCTTAATGTCATGAGCCTAAAATCCAGTTTTAAGAGCGTTAGTTAGGTAAACGTAACGAGCTTTTAACAATTTGACTTAAATTAATTCTTTGGTTGTTATCATAGAGTCTCGCTTTGCGCACATGGCAGTTATGGTTATTTTAAGTTAATTTCATAACCAGTTTGTTTTTGACCAGTTATGAAGGGGCTTTTGCCTAGGTAGCGAGTTCTGCCGTCCTCCCCATTTGATATACTTAACTGATGTTGACTATACTGAAACCTTTATATTATAGGTCAGAAAAGTACATAGCTGTAAAACACATTAAGCGTATACAGCTTTTTTGTGTGTTTTGCGACAAAGACTACGTATTTCGGGGTACTTCCTGCTTTTGACTACCGCAGCCTTTATTGCGGCCATAAGACACTTTTGTTCACTTAAAAATAGGTAAACCCTACAAGTTTTGTAGTGACAAAGGCAAAAACGTCGTAAATGAAACAACTGAGTCGCTATTATTTTTTTGAAAATAATACTTATTTACAAAGCCAGTTAGCTACTGAAAGTTTTAAGTAGTGACATCATGACATACGGAGACATTTGTAATGTTCTATTAAACTCTCGACCTCTTGCTCATCTGTCTTTGGTTCCCAACGATCTAGAAGGGCTCACCCCAGCACAATTCTTGATTGATGAAGTTGAATCCACAGTGTCCCACCTGAGTTTAGAGGATGTATTTTTATCACGTTCTTTACGTTTTCAACATCTTCAGCGTTTAAATATGGCACAAAAATACGTAACGGAGCTTCAACACATATGGAAAAGCGGCCGCGACAACAATGTCGCCCGCAGCTTCGTTATCTAGAAAGAAGACCATTTGCCCCCTTCCATTGTATTTTGTTACAAAAATAAATATTTCCACAGACAGCAACTCCTTAAGGAAGCATTTTTGGACAAATATAAATTTAGTTAAATCGCTTTACTTTCATGTCAGGACCTTATACGCAGAGCAGGTAAAAATAATATACCTAGTTAATTTTATTTTTTAACTTATTAATATGGAGTTTAGTATTATTTTAAAGTTTATGATTATTATTTTAATATAGGTGAGGTTAAATATACGATCACAACCTTTTGTAGAATATTTATTGATACCGATTTTTGTCGGTCAATATGCTTAAGATGTGCTGTGGATGATCTATGATCAACAATTAGGATATCTTTTGAACCTTTTGACACTATGTTYATGTTGATTTTTCTCGCTTTTCAGGTTTTTGGTTCCTTTTTTATAGCAATGACGGTGACTACAGTACGTAAAGCTTTTAGTGTGAAATGTTGTTGGATTTATACCCCGAACGAAATCACCGATCAGATAGTTATTATACGTTTTGAACTACTTTTTCCAGACTAAACTAAAATAGTAATAGATGATTCCGGGCTAGCTGGCCATGGTCGATGCGATTTTTTCCTCGCTGACGTTTCGCTCATTGCTGTGGTGAGCATTTTCAGAGCTGAGTACATCTTAAAAGTACTTGATTTTTGTGCGAACAAAAATAAACAAAAAGTCGTATTTCAGTGTTTAAATAAATTAGGTTGTCCCTCGAGTGGTCGGAACAACTAAGAGCTTGCATTATTCCCGATTGCTTGGAAAATAATCGATTGTTGTTTTCGTTTATATAATTTCGCAAAGTTTAACGGAACCAAATTGGAACTCAGCAACAAATAATTTACTAAATATTAATTTCGTTCGATAGATTAATGCGCTCGCTCTAAAGCATAGCAATCAATTTATCGTTATCTTCTTCTGCATAAAGCTATAAATACAGTAATTTTCTCATAACATGAATAGTGCTAGTGACATTAACTGCACCAGATGTTTATGTCATGAGTCACTGTTTAATGCGATTTTGCAGAGTTTCAGTACAAAGCATTCATATCATGAATTTAGCGAATTTGCAATGTCGCATGACGTCACTCTTCGTTAATCACATAAAAATCGCGATTAATTGTAGAATAAACTTATTAAACAATTCTTCTGCCTCACGCACCCCTTTTTTTTGTTCGACTCTCCATTTCCCTTCATTTCTAGCAGTTTTTGCAGTCATGCACATTTAGTTCACCTACTTGCATTCTATTCGCGATCAATACTCCATAATTAATACATTGAAGAGGCGTTTGCGTGAACTCGATGGTAATAACCGAAAGCTATCATCGCACACCGCCTAACCTTGTGGTTGTGCAGACAGAAATGTGGGGAAATATGCTAAGCTATATAAGCTCAAGACGAAAACAGGCGCGGCTGTTTACCTCTGAAAGTTCTTGCGGCCTTTGGTCAGTGTTTCAGTGTTCGCCATGAAAAGATACGTAAGTAAACAAAGAAAGATGTAGATGAATGAACGCACTGGTTTTCGAGGTTGATTGGTTATGTACGTTCATAAACTGGTGTTGTCTGTAAAATTTTAGTAAATATTTTTTTTAATGACACTTTGTAAACTAATACGATGTCTTTTGATAATTAACTCTATTACTAACAAGTATTTCAGGGCCTTTAATTAAGTTTCTGTCTGTCTGTCTGCCTGTGTTTTTATAGATTGTACTTTAATGGTGGCTGAAAGCTGCCTACGATAACCATTGTATTAGGATCCGGCAGATTGCATTAATAAATGTTTCATTTTTTCGTTTCTAATTTTTTTAATTTTAATCTGGCGGTATCAATCTATAGTTAATTGACTGGATGTTTAAAAGAGAAGTGACTTTGATGTCAAACAAGTCATGGGAAGTAAACATTAAATAGARACCGTGCAAAATAAATTTGTCCAAATAAGTTTGTTGTATAGATCGTTCAAGCTAGTCATTCAAATTATAGCTGTCTGGTAGTAGACTAACCTAATTAGAAAACTATTATCTATTCATTTACTAATACAACAACTAAATGGTGTGGGGGATGTCTAGAATCATAGTCTGTGTTCTCTCAAATATAACATTTACGTAACTAACATTTGCCTATTTTTTTGCATAGTTATTGTTAGGTGATTTAGTTAAACCCTAAAACTGTCTGATGTCATAATGGGGTAGAGCAATGTTTGCTAAAACTGGTACCCATAGTAGTGCTTTGATTAGAAGCCTTCTAAACTGTATATACACATATGTATAACAAATAATACTATTTGTTAAATGAGCTAGTTAGTTGATCGATAAAAACAATGATTGAATTTATTTAATTATTCGATTTTGGTACCAAAACTTTCTATAATAATAATGTTGAGTTTGAAAGATAATTTTTACTGAAAATCTTTTTCTTCTATATATTTTTTAAATACCATTCAGTATGCAGTGATTCAAGCTTGATGGTCATTGAACGGCCTCTCGGAAGTCAGCAAACGGAAGTGTTACACTAAATACCAATCTTATTACCAAGGACGTCCAGTAGGGCCCCTGACGAAATCGAATACGTTTCCTGTTGAAACGAGTACACGCATGTAAATGTACAAACTAGTTGAAGTAAGTGACGTTATACATTTCAGCGGGGCCTCACCCCTTCTGATGTTACGTAATCGTAGACACTGTCGTGGACGTCGGAGTACCCAAMTCTTTGAAGCCGTGGTCACGAATACCTCGAGGTGTGACGGATTCCCTTCACCTGTTGCAGTTCTAATAACAAAATTGAAGGTAATGACGCGTGTAGTTCAGTTATCGGCCACACCTTCGCGACATAATGGCTCGGGCGTCATGACTGAAAATTGTTACGTCACCAATGACCCCAAATTGGATTAGGGTGTTAGGATGGTTTGTAGAATGCGCTATTTTGTAATGTCTTGCTTTTTTAAGTTATCAATATTCAAAATGAGTAGATTTTTGATTTGATATGGTAATGAGATCACGCAGATGAGAATGATTGTGGATTTATAAAGCTGTTTTCACTATATTGGTGTATGTGCTTTTAAAGAATTGTGAAATATCTAAAGGAAATTGTCACATCTTGTGTCTAGTAAACTGGACAAAATATGCATAAATTATTTAGCTTCATTCTCACAGAAATCATCAAATTTGATCCATCATTAAAGGGGAAATAAGTATATAATATAATATAATATAATATAATATAATAAGTATAAGTACATATACTGCTTTTTCTTCCCTTCATACATACCTCTCTCTAGTGGTTACTACTTGCCACGTCATTCTGGTATCCCATTGTTTCATTATACAGGGCGAGATGATAGTTAAAGCAACCATTAGAATAGCTCATGCCGATCTTGGTAGCTATATTTGTTGTAACTTATCACAAATTAATTAATTCTATGCTCATTCTATGCCTTCATCCACCGTTATGCTTCGTAACCCCATGCATGTCCTCCTCCTTATCTTAGGTTAGTGACATTTTCATATGGATTTAATTTCCGTTAGACACATTATTTGCGTAAATTTAACAACTTTGTTTAGCCGGTTCATTTTCTCTGTTTTAAGCTACAGTCAATCCTGTTTTTAATATCTAAACTAACCATATGTACCTCAATTTAAGGTGTCGTCATGGTTACTGGGGTAATTTTAGCTAATATCAACTTTAACAAATAGAAGAGAGACTGGCCCATTGATTTTTGCTTTTCTGTACTTCGTCCATTTCGTGTCGGTCAGCAGCAGTTGCTTCCAAGTAACAGCATTTGTTTGCTATTCAGAATGAGTATTTTTAGCCAATCACATATGCTACTATTAATTTCTTTGGGTATCAGTTTTCTATTTTTCCATCGGCAAAACCTTTATTTAGTCTTTTTTTCTATAGTTTATACCCATTGTTAGTTTTATCTAGTTGCTCCAGATTATTGTATACAGGTTTCCAAACACATACTAGTATGTACTGCCAGGTATTGAACAATGGACTTACTTGCATTACTTGATTATTTAACATATTTTACCATAAATATTTAGAGACTCCAAACTGCTATCTTGTCGCAATAGCATTTCGACATACATGAAAAGGGGTTCAGATTCTTTGGGAAAAGATGAAGTAATGTTACAACAGCCTTACGTTGTTTCTCATAAAGTTCATATTTGGAAATGAAAATAAATTTCATATTTAAACGTCCAAATTTCGAGATTTTTCTACATTATTATTTTTGAGTGAAAGTGGTTTAGGGTAGTATAGAAATCTACGAGTATGAACTTTACCAATTACCAATAGCAAATATCAACACCGCTCTTTCTATTGCGATACCATATCAGCGAAAAATTTGGTGAGGGGAATATATTCAGTTAAATCCATTTAGACATTGCAAGAATTTACTGAACGTGGCAGCTTAGCTGCGGTAAGGGTTTTTTATGTATAAAATTCAATCTATTTGTGAGGTTACGAATTTTTACTATTGAACATTTATTGCTTTGTCTCACGGTTCAGGTTAAATTTTGGGTATTTTTAGTTTAAGCAGGAGACCGATTAAAGGCACTTTGTGGAGTGTCCTTTTTTCTATCTACTGCACTTAGGTACACTGTTAACACATTGACATACCATTATTTGTAATAATCTATCTACAACAACTAACAACAAAGTTTTGATTTATGTCACATGCTATTTCTTCTCTGATGTTTGGTTACTTATGGATTATACAACGCCATAAAAAGGTTGGTCATAATTTGTCTATATATCTTAAGTAAATTTGAACTCTACAAAACAGTCTCTCTTATTCAGTTTTAATAAACATTCACCTTAATCAGCTCATTTTTACCTCGATTGATAGGCACTTCGCATCACGCTTGTGTCAGACGTACTTACCGGGGCTTTATGTCTTAAATTCCGACCGCTTATGCCGAAAATCAAGCTTATACAGCATTATTAAAAACAGTTACAGAGCAAGTTTTAGTAACATTAATGGATTCAACTCGCGGTTCTTAGTGAAACATTTTATAACATTTAAATAAAAGTACTTTAATAATAATCGAAAGGTCCGCAACAGCTCCGTAAGAAATTATTAAATACTGTGAAATAAGCAAGTTTTAGTGCTAAATAAAAAGAAAGTGTAATATTCACTGTTGTGCTCATTTACCATTAGGTTTTGATTGTGTGATCTACAAATACGAAACAGAAATAAATCAAGAATGTGGTTTTAAAATTTTACCGATTAGCATTAAAAATTAAAAAGACAGTTATTTTATGTATTGTGCGAACTTTACGTGGAAACACCATGCTGAATTAATTAATACATAAGTTTTTAATTTGTAGGTAGCTGACTTACTGAGAGTAAATTTAGTGTCAGGCCTTCTTGAAATAACAAGGATATATCATAATAAGTAACACGGCGTGTGTGAAATACGCATTTTGGAAAATGCAATAATATTCTATAACAAAAAAGTGCCGTGGGGGCCTGCTGTCAAATTGAAGTATGCAGTTGCATGCCAATTTGTCAGGCTACAGGTCACTTCCTTTAGGAAGTAGTACCCGTTAAGGTAGCTAGGTGGCTTTGTCATCATTTTAGTGTAATGCTGACAGATGGCATTGCCATCCTAAATTCTTACTTAATATTCTATAACATTTCTATAAAAACGCTTAGTTTTTAAATGTGGCTGTCTCTCTAAGGATTTGTTGTGTCTATTTACGGGCTATTTTTCGCATGACTAGTGAGATTGTAATTTGGGGATTTTTTTTATGTGTATATATTCAGTTTATGTACCAAGTATGGAACTTGTTTTATTCAAAGCATTAAAAATCAAAACGCGAAACTCGAAAACTTTTGCTTTATATACTGCAAATATTAAATGATCGTTTCACCAAATGCCGTACTTCATACAGCCAATACTTTCAAAAACACAACACAAGCACAGAACTTTAAAAAAAGTATTTGAAATTTTCGTTAAGAGAACTTGCGGTGCTTGATAATGTACCAGACAACACCTTTTTTATTTCCATTTAAAATATTACTTTTATTTTATCAACATTTTTTTGCCAACATTTTCAGATTTTGGCAGCCGCGCTCCTGGCTGTAGCAGCAGCCCAGCAGTACACAACACCAGTACCAATCCTGAAGCAAATCAACAAGCACAACGAGGATGGCTCATACAGTTATGGATATGAGGCAGCAGATGGTTCCTACAAAATAGAAACCAAGTACCCCAACGGCGAAGTGTACGGCAAGTACGGCTACATAGATGACCAAGGCAAGCTACGTGAAATAGAATACGGGGCAAGCAGGAGAGGTTTCGAACCAGCGGGCAGCGAGATCAACGTCGCGCCGCCTACGTTGAAAAGCGACAACTACGCGGTAGCCAAGCCTCTTGGACCCAACGAAGAGGACGACGGGCAGTACAGAGAAGACCCTAGCGTCTATTACAAAAATGACCCTTACAGTACGGAACCGGCTCGACCTTCCTACTCTCAGCCGTCGTACTCTTCAAGGTTTTCGCAGCCGTCGTATCAATCCAACTACCAACAACAGCCCAGCTATCAGCAGCCAGCAACGTACCAGCAGCCCACTTATAACCAGCCAACCTTCAGACCACAGACGTCATTCAACAGCTTCAACTCGAGGCCGGCTTACAACCCTCCTCCACCTGCGTATCCCAATTACAACCAGTTCAGCGGACATCCTGCTACTAACGTAGATATATTTTCTGGTTCTTACACCGTCCAATACAAAAGGAGATAATAACTACTACAGAGTGGGATTAGTTTTTAATTTGTGTTTGGACTACAAGGCAGAGGCATATCAAATAGGGCTTCCCGAGATTTTCGGGGATGTTTCGTGTATAACCCCTTGAGTGTATTAATTGTATTTCTTATACCTGTTTATCCTAGTCGTATTATTGAATCGGTGGACAAAGTCGACTTGTCCACTCTCGTTTACTGTCTAGCAATAACGTACTCATTTATTTGTTAATTAAACAATGATTTAATAAAAAATGTGATAAACAAGCCCAAACTGAGTTTCTCGGCGTCCTTTGTTCTTGAAATAAATGAAATATTTCCAGACATGCTCGCCGGCGAATAGGTGGAGCAGGAAAACCTTGATACATTCTCGAACGTTGCATTCACATCTGATAATGTGATCCAGTTTTTTATATTTGTACACAGAATGTCACAGGTTTTGTCGCCTGTAACGTTTTCGCTTTCCGAATAACAATGGACCACGCAAAATAAATACAGGCGCGTATTGGGGCATATTCTGCGCTTCGCTGAGCGTGAAAGAACTGGCTGTTGTATAATAATAGAGCGTTGTTTGTAATATTCAATATTTGTTTCACGACCGTTTGATAAACTGCTAAACATGATTTGTTAGATAATTTGCTCGGATATAGCGGCACCAAGTCCGAATTTTTTACTTTTCGATTTTGCCGTACTATAATAATTACAGATCGTATTTAATAAAAACCAGAATATATTAATATTAGCACTCATTATTAAGCTGGCCATTTTATAGATTTTAGCATATTTTAATATACCGTAATAAAGTATAGTAATTAATCATTCATAGGTAAACAAATAAGCGTAAAGATTTGTGATTTTTAAATATCATTAAATTACTAGTATGCGGATTTCAGGGGTATTTAAGTACTTTTTTAAATTTATTTTTAATGCTATCATTTTGTTGTGCGTCTCAGTGAAAAAGATTTTTGTCCATTCTTATTTCTGTTACGCGGTACTCTTTCAATTTAGAAAAAGAAAATGGAGGCAATTGTGCTTTGCTCGTTTTGTACATTTCCACAGAAGACAGAAAATGAAAGTTGCAGACCCTGCCGATACCATGAGCTGCCGAATAAAGCAACACTTTTGCTCTAAATACTAATGTATTTATGACAAGCGGCTCACAAAGTGCAAAAAAATATCAATTTGAGAATCAACTTTGATCCTGTAAAAGCTGTGTGTTCAATACAATCGTATTGGGCAAATTTTTCTGTCCTTAATTATAATTATTTTCTCCGAGCATTGCTTCTAGTTAGTCTGTGCGGTTGGTCAGATTAGTCAGATTGGTCAGATTAGTGACTCCACTAAAATCGAATGTGAACTAAAATCTAAGTTGATTTAGCACTTGAGTGGTATCGTTCAAGTTATATGTTACTCTTTACTTCTGGGAGTTTAAATAACACCAAAGTCTTGGTTAAAAGCCTATTGAAGCTTGTAAAAATTTTTAAGGCGACTGAAATTATCTGATCTTGTATTCTGCTATATGTTTGGTATTAGTAGCAGAAAGTATTCTGTATTTTAAAGGAATAGTATATTGGTGTTTTCGGCAAAATTGTGTAAGTTGGTTGAATGCATGTCGGAGCCTGCGAGCTGCATAAATTCGGAACTCATTGGATCCACGAGCCGTAGCTTTGAGGTCCCTGTTTTAAGCAATATCGGAAGAGAATCGTTGCTTGGCATAATGCATTTTTATTACTAAACGTTCTATATTTTGTAGGAATATAGCAGATGTTTGTTTCATTCAGTTATTAACACAATCTTACGTTTTATAATGTTTAGTTTCCGTGCTTATGTTCCAAGTTGAGGTTGATGCTTTTCGTGACCTATTTCTTGTTTCTAGAGTACAAGTCATAGAAACTTCATAAATACTCAGAAAAAGTAGTTTGGTAATCATTTTCATGGTTTAGTTTATACAGTTATTGTCGTTACTTTTATATAAGTATATATTAAACCACATAATTTCCATCATATTGAGACAGTAATAAAAGTTACATGGTTACTTCAAATCTTCACACTTAACGAACTCTGCATTGCAAGTGCTTTCGGTTGTTTATAAGCAGAATTTTATATTATAAAATGTGAGGTGCTTTTCATACAGCGTTGTCAAATAGGTCCTAGGTTAATACTTATGAACTTGGTCATTGAAAGTTTCAAGTAATATTTACTAAGTAGAATATAAATGGTTGGCCCCAAATTCATAACTGCTGCAATCTTGACTTTCCTAAACTCAAGACGGAAAAAAATCATTTTACAGTCTTGCTAAAAATGTTGGTAAAATACAATGACTGATATAGAAATAGCAATAATTTAACTATTTATGTATTATTAAGTTTATTGGGGCGATGCAGGTAAATCATCAAACAACATATGGACAATTAAGAGCAGGAATCTAATGTGGTCGTGTATTTTGTTAAATCAAAAGAGAACTCAATAACACAGAAACACATTGTTAAAGTAAAAAATATAGCAATAATTATCACAACTGAACAAGTAATTAATAATTTTGTTAAATAGCTGGTTATTAGCATTTGAAAATTAAACTAGAGCTAAAAGAACTTTGATTTACCTAGAGAGGTATATGTCGTAATTCGATATTACTGTCATTACTATAAACACTTCCCGAACCTAAAACGCCTTAATTTTAATTATAATTATCAATCATGTTTTTTTACGAAAACTTAGACAGCAAATAATGAAATATTAGTAGCTCTTTGCTACTTACTGTTAAAGTTGCGACAAATGATAATAACCTTATCCATATTTTAAGTTTACTTTTAAATTGTTACGTACGAAACAATTTAAGTCATGTCGAAAACATGCAGTAACATCATTCTTATTAGTAAAACCCTCTATAATACTACATTTCTTAATTTCCCAAACGTTCAAGTAAGTAATGTTTAAAGTTAAACAAGAACGTCTCGTGAACTGAAAAAGTAAACACATGTGCGTGTTTCGTCATGCCTTACAACATAATCTAATACTGCATTAATGGATTGTGGAGTATACGATACATTTCGTTGATTTTATGGCAAATATCATAAACGGATGTACTGTGTTACTTTAGCTACCGCTGATCTGAAAATACATGCCTTAGGTATTGCATATTTTTTAGTAGTTAGCTTAAATGATTAATTAAATTTTAAACAGGGTATATTATTAATTATTTGTGCAATTTTGACCGATATATAAAGTGAACATGTTAAGACTGATTATGGAAACTATGCAGGCATGCCTTGACCCTTTACTTTTTGCAGGTATGTTGGATTAATCTAAACAATATCTCGCTAGATTTCTGTTTTTAATTAACAATTGCAGCATGTTAACATTATTTCAAGTAACAAATGCTGGGTGGCTACTGCCGTCACGTCACGAGATTTAGCAGAAATATGGTTTCTGTTATTATACAACTGGTAACACGAGACAACTGATCTAAAAAAGCAAAAAAGATTAAAGCTTAGCCAAAAGCACAAAAAAAAATTAACGGTCCACTTACACCACCAACCCACAACCCGCACAAAATAGTGGCTCTTTGGCGTGCATCGGCTTTTGATTGGTTCAAATCTAACAATTCTTATTATTTCCAATACTACTTAAATGAAAATGAACTTCAATGCTAGTGTTGATGTTAAAAAAGTTTGTTTCTTGTCTAGGATGGATGGAGAACGGCCCCTAATTGGGGATTTGTCTTCGTTTGAAAACGTCCATTGAACGTTGTAAAGATAGATATGAACTTTAATCATGTAGGTCACTTATTGGATAAAAAACATGTCCTTTGATGTTCCATGGACTTGCTGTAGTTAATTGATGCGAATTCAGAATTGCATCAATTAAAGATTTTGATGATGTTGTAACAATGACTTCCCAAGCTTACTAGGAATTTCTAAGAAACAGCGTATCAAGTGTTACTTAGGAAAAATTTCAATATGCAGATGAAATAATTTTGTCCAATGCTGACTTTTACATAAAGAAAAGTAAAAGGTGATCTGACTGTTCATTTTGATATTGGACATCAAGTTATAACGTCACCAGATTATACCATTGCTTAAATTGAACTCATTTCCATGGGCCGTGTACTTTCACTTTCCTTTTTGCATTTTCTTATTCAGTGCAAGAGTCGAATCGCATCTCTTGTCGAATACCAATGCTAGTTCAACAGAATTGCAGCTTTTGGGCGTTACAGGCAGATGGAGAAAGGTAATTTGAAGGCGTGTACACCCACATTACACCGATTCCAGGACAAAGGGAAAGAAACAGAGTGGAAACGAGTGCTCACGTTCATGCAGCCAGACACGCATGTAGACGCATACTTGAATGAATTGAAAACGATCGAGCACGACGAAGGTCGTTCTGAATTTTTCATATCGGTTTACAGGCTAACGTTTAGACACACCTGGAATTAAGCTGCAATTGTTTTAAAAACGTAAGTTGGTAATTTTTGTGGAAAGCGAGCTTGTGTTTTTAATCTTTATACAGGATGTTCACGGTAACAGTATACAATAGCTAACTTTTTTATTTGACGTCCTGGACTGGCGGTTTAAATGGGAAAGTTTAATAAATTTTTGAGAATTTTTTGGGCATTTTTACAAAAAAAACAGTTGAACATAAACTGAACGGGATATCTACTACAGGCTTTGTTATTTTTAATAGAATTACCCCAATTTTTATAAAACACAAAGAACTAACATAGATATGGTAAAAGTATTGTCTGCTTCATGGGTACTGTGCTTGGCCATCATCAACCGAGATCCTGAAAACCTAGCAAGGTTTGTTAGTGTGGACGAAGCGTAGCTACAATTTTAAAGCTGTGTGATTCCATCAAAGCAGGGAAAGAAAACGTAGGTGTTAATTCATCAAAATAGCTCTCCAGTTCAACAGAGCTCTTTCCTTGACTGCAATTAATAATGTATGCTTTAAGCTACTCCGTAACCACCGCCTTTTTCTCCAGTGTTAGCTTCTAGTGACTACCATTTTTCCACAAATTCAAAGAGCACCTTCGCGGAACTCACTTTTGGAAAGATGACACAGTAATGATGGACATGAACAAGTGATTTCGCAGTCTAAGGCAAAATATTTTCTGTTCTTTATTTACGTATGTCATTGTACCAACTGCTATCACGACAGGGGACTGTATTGAAAAAAAGAACAGTTATTTCTGTAACAATGACAATAATATCATTGCCCTCGTACACAAACATACTGTACCTTACACGGTGGTAGAAGATAAACTATCGAAATTTAACAATATAATAGATACATATAAGAGCAAATAATTTAAAATTAAATTAAAATGATGTGAAAATCGCAAAGAAAAGTACATCGGTAATATAATACATAATATAAAATGCCTGCTAATTACACATTTACCTACTTTTATTTTACCTTCAGGTATTTATTTGGGATGATTCATAAACATCTGTGACAAGTTCATCAAAACTTTCCTAGAAATTATTTGACATCCAGTTTTTTAGACAGCGATTGACGTTGTAGTTCTAGGGGGCTTCTGTGGACGAGTATGGAGGGTGTGGGAGCGGATCTTATCCTCTATCTTCAATATCGTGATGGGATGATGTTGTTCTTTTTGTGAGATCTCTTGGCTCGGATGGCTGCGTAAAATCGAACAAGATGAGCCAGATAAACATTGCTATAGATCGTGTGCTTCTTTTTCTCATCTTTATCAGAAATTGGCTATCGATTGTCATCATTGTCATCCTACCAGAAGCAGCAGCACTGTTGATGAATCCCAGTGGATAATGCCGCTGCCATCCCACCAAACGCACCACACCGTTGTTGCAAGACAGATCATTCGGTATTCCTTTAGGGGTTTAGCCGGGATCGACGCACACCTTCTTCTTTTTGGGATGACCAGTTACCAAATATTGCAGAACCGGATGTTGCTCTAGTCTTAGGTTCAGCTCCGAAAAAATTCCGACGCGATCTTCTTCATTCTTGTCAGATAGCTTGTGGGGGACCCATCCAGCCAATTTCTACACTTTTCCGAGCTTCTTAAGACACCTAACAATAGTTGCTTGACCGACTTCAAACTGATCTGCCAACATTTGGGTCATTTTCAGTCAAAATAGGGTGGCCTTGCTCTTCCCAGTTTGTCTTTCAAACTTGTGTCACCATTTTGGAAGCGATCAAACCATTGATACGCAGTACGTCTTCCAAATGTGCCTTCAGCAAAAAGCTCAATGATGTCGTAGCAAGCTTCACCAGCTGTATTACCTTTTACATAGTGATATAGCAAAATATCAAAACGGATTTTGATAGATTCATAAAATACTATGATTAATATGGCTTAAAATAAGGGTGCGCTTTTCAACATGAAATAATATATCAAATAGTGTGCAAATAATTATTAATCAACACCTGTAATTACACTGAACCGCATACTCACCTACTGCGTTTACTCTCAAATGAAATTAGTGCAATTTTTTGGATAGTAGGTGAAACAACTGTTATTTTTTTCAAAAAATTCATTTTGATCCTGTTCAAAATTCTTAAAATATTTTCAGTGCTTTGCCTGCCTTCTGTACATTTATAAACTGCATGCTCATCACTATAGCATATATCCTCAAAATCTGATCTATCATAAGAACAAGGAAACGATACAACTTTATACTTATTATAATCCCTATTTGGAGTTTTAAAATGCATTAGCTAATAATTTTGTTTCTGAATTGGTTACATCATCTAAAAATAATTAAAAAATAAATGTGGTTTAACGTATTATAGACGTTGGTAAGTCATACAAATTAATTTAGCTTAAAATAAAAATAATAATTTATTCGCTCCTCGTAATAGCCTTATGCAAAGCAGTTTAGTACCTAAAAAACATACAATGCGTCTATTTGTGTATATTATTAGTGCTACCATATATTTCAGGATTTCGAACCAAAACTGAACCGCAAATTAAAAACATGAAGAACTGGTAAATTTTTCCAAACGAAAACCAAAACTGATCCCAAAAACAAAAATTCTCTTTCAAAAAGCTGGCATTCTTTAATAATTCACAAAAATAGTGCAATAAATGTTTAGTTATGTTTTTTTTGTTATATTTTGTACTTTGCATTGCGACTACTTCAGCACTATATAAAATGTACAAAATTTGAGAAATTATGAAAAGTGAGGTACTCTCAAACAAGGGCAACACACTGCATTTTCTTAAGAGCCACGTATGTAATACTAGCACCTTTCATATATATTTATGGCATATTTGCTACATTTGCAAGCTTGACCGAGGTCAACTGGAATACTTCGTGTCACTCAGGGTCGTCAGTCGGCGATCCGAATTATTCAAATTCAGGCTTTCCTGATCCAGTTTGTTGTTAAATGCTTGGCCCACGCCTGAGCCGCAAGCTGTGGGTCAATGTTGCAATTTGGAACTGACCAGAAACGCACTTCTGCTTTTTTGCAGCTCCTCGTACATGATTCGAATTTCTTAGCATACATAATTCGAATAAATGTGGTTACGTGAATTGTTGCAAGGAGTGCATGTTGATGCACGGAAATATTCCTATGTTTTTTGTATTTGGAGCAAGTTACGTGAATCTAGCCAAATTGCACAACTAACTGTCGTCGAATTTTAGCAGTCCTTACATAAAGTTGTCAACATCGCGTAGCAATAATGGTGTCTTACAATGTATTGAAACCACACCCGATTTATCCGTAATGACCTTAAATATAGGCGACTTCGGCATTCCATAACACGACAATCAAATATTTGACATTGGAACGTTCTTCCTTGCATTATTTTGTCAATATAAGCGACTTAATGCAGCTGAATGCTGAAGGTTACTATACTAGATTTTAGCATCAACGAATTGGTTTGAAATTTGAATATGGGAGTTATTACTTTTTACATTTGGAAACAGCTGTTGCGTCTACTAACAAAGAGATAATAATTTTCTGCGTTCTACAAAAACGTCAAGATTATTTTAAAAAATATTAATAGAGTCCTCTTATACAGTTTCAGGTTTCAGGTGTAGTAGCTCATTAAATGTACATAAATATTATCACATTGCGGGGTTGTCCGCAGGACTGTTGCCTGTATTGAATGAATTGTGGTTGATGGCTCATATGGGAGCTTGAGGATGAAGGAAAGTTAGATTAAAAAGAGAAGTTAAACATCTAGGGGAATCCCTGGACAGTGAGCTTGTTTACAGCACGTCTTGAAAAGATTACTAAGACGCAAGGGCTATGTGAACTAGTTAGTGAAGATTTAGAAAGACATGAGATCTTTTCCCATATATCACATGCTAGATGTACAAAATTATGACAGATCCATTTATTCTATATGCAACAAACACAGAAGTCTGACAATACAAGTTAGGCAGTTTACAAGGATTGGCCTTCATTCTCTCCCATTCATTCTTGCATGCATCTTACCTGAATCTCAACCGCAAGCTTTTGTCGGTCGAGCTGTAATAACGCCAACTGCTGCCCTGAAAACGTTATTGAACGTACCTCATCTTCTAGTCGTGAAGGCCTAGGCCATGAGCGAAGCTTGCAGACTGGAGATAAGCAGTTAAGCAGGCGACTTTGAAGACGGGCCTTCTTCATGTACTCAGCATGCTGGAGTGTTCTGGAAAATTTGATTTGCTATTAGAGTGCAACATAGGTCCAGATTCACATCTTACAACACTACGAGGCAATTATTAGAAGCAGAAAAATTGAACCGGTAGCAACTGTGCCTCTGAGGAAGGAACCTGAACTCCTGCAGCAAAAGGTAACTAGATGGTATATCAGACCAGGAAAGATCGCAGTACAGAATCAGACTATGAACAAATGAACAAATCCAAGTAATAGTAATAATAAAACACACTCCTCTCTGTAGAATAGTTTTGTGACTCATAACATAACACCCAAACTTGACATACTTAGTCATAAATTTTGCGTTTGTTTTTAATAAATATACCTTAAAAAGGATGTTTCGTAACTATGTGTGGATTTTAGGAATATAGTTTATTATATTAGCAATATTGCACGTTAATACATTCTTTCTAATCGTTACATTGAATGGACAATACGATTTCCTATAGTGGTGCTTTAGCAACTGCGCGTTTAAAAAGTATATATAGTTGTATAGCACTCACGCTGAAGAAGTTGAGATGAAGTCTTCTACTACATTCCAATAATTTAAAACATGGTTCCACAAGGTAATGCAATAATAAATTAAACACTTTCTTGGCAAGTGAGGTATTTTCATATTTTGATATATGTGTGTGTATTTAGTCGTTTGCCGAAAGATTTATTTAAATATTGTATGCTTGATGTATTCAATATAATTTTATGGTACTTGTGTATAAATACGTCTACCTATCTATTAATCTATATATAAATTTAGATACATCTGCATTTAGACATGTTATGAGCTAACGGATTCACTAATTGGAATAAATACAAGAGTATTACTAGTCCTTATCACTTCAATGGTGAACACATTTTATTTGAAACTGGCGTTTAAAGTCTCTTGACACAAAGAGCCTAATAGCTTGATGGGTTACTTATTGCATAAGCGTCCGTTCAATGCACCTGTTCAGTTATACTGTTCTATTCTTGCTAATTCTGTCTAATGATTATAAATGTTCTCGCTGCAATCGCTGCATTTTATCATGGTATTTAAAATTTGCGATAAACATTATTCTTTTACGCAATTACACGTACACAACGTTCCGACAGCGTAAATTTCCGTTTTTTGTGAGTTTTACAAATAGTGCACCTGTTACTCTTGCACTAAACATCGGATTTTGCAACAGCCTTTAATATAACGTACTGTTCAAGGACAAGGTTTAGACTTACGAAACCAAATTAAACTACTACCAGTACTACAGCTAACACACAAGGTAACGTGATTACTGAAAACCAAGAATGGGGAGTGTGCCAGGAATTGTTGATTACAGCGGCACTTTTTAAACAATGTGGCTTTCATTGTAATTGAAAGTCGTATTTAAAAGTTACATGGTACCACGGCACTAAAATACCTTGCAAACAAGTACAGATATATTCGGTCTAAATTGCACATTAATTATATTGTACGTTGTAATGAGATACTCATCTGTAAATTTGTATACAGCCATCATTAATGAGCGCCTGTATAATGAAAGTCTTTCATATAGCGACACTTCCGATTATGCCAAGGGTGGGTATCAACTTCGTAATTTTGGTCGGCCCTCTCGATACTTAAAAGCAGTCAAAAATCCATAAATATTAGACGTTTCTTTTGATGCATTCACAGTTAGAAAAACTGACAGGATAGATCTTTAGTAACATTTACCTAACTTTCATATTTTGAAATTATATAGATTTTTTTGTCATTATTGTAGAGCAAGTTGTTTCGCATAATTCGAAGTGAAACTGAACAATGTCTATATTTTATTCAACTAACGCCATCTTGATATGTTATTATTGTGTAGTTCGACAAATGGTAAAATATAAGCTTGTTACTGACGAGGAAAATAGGAAAAATAGTAAAAAAAATATGAATTGGTTATTATTTTCCATGCAGTGGAAGATTATTATTAAATGAAATGTTGGCGGCGTTTTTCTAATTCCTGGTACTGACAGTCCCTGAATCACTTCTTCACTAGTTTACACAGATGGAGAAACTGAAATGAACCTAACCTAATACATTATAATTCAGGTATTGTCGATAAAGATGCATTTAAGGCTTTTTTTAAAGTACATCGAAGTCAGTGACAGATTCCAATCTCTTCAAGTTCTTCGGATTAATTTGTAAGTGTGAGTATGAAAACAGCCCAGCATGTTAATTTCAGCATTTTATTCACAAGTTACGGATTTATTATTATATTAAATAAGGCGGCAAGATCTATTCAGAATTGTGATACATCTCCATAAATACAAAACAAATTTATTAAATTTAAGTTTGAATAATTTTTGGTATCCATATTTAGCTACCATTTGCCAAACCTCACAACCATAATCCACTCGACAACTTTGAAATTTTTCATTGCTATGGCAAACTATGCAGGAGAATAAAGATATTGTTGCGGAATATACGCCATCTGTGGACCGGAGTTGCGGGCGTGTAGATGCGGTATAGCAGGTCACAGCAAGTAGTGATCCTAACGACAGACAGGTGGCAGGAGATGTCGATACTCTCCAGAGAATTCTGTCAATGGACCTTCGTGAAGTTTCGATAGCGTCTGGAAGGTGTCACTTCTGGAATTTTCGATGGGGGTATAAATAACCCGACTGAGAGAATTCGGGTAGTTCTGAGTTTGAATGACGGTTATCAAGTGAGGGAAAGACTTTGCTGATATATTTTTTGAATTACAAATACACTAAATATTTAAACATAAGAGGCATTTTTTTGGATAAACAGGTGCACGCCGATTACAATTTTCGAAGAAAGCTAAATATTTTCAAAACGGCTAAACTTAGAGAGAAGATTGGTGCACATGTTAGTCATGTTATATAATATCATATTTTTAAAAGCAACCTTACATAATCGATAATGACCATTTTGTGAGCTGTTCTTTGATTCCGTTCTGACCATTTTCTTAAAAAAAAGAAACTTGGGGAATATGTAGATATTCTAGTTTTTCATGTTGCTTGCCTACATAATTGGATATAATGCCTACAGACCTAAAATTTGCAAAATTTATGGCCAAAAACTTAAATTCTGCTAAATAAAGTAACTTTGCGACTATTGAACAGAATATGATGTTAATAAAACATAACCCGAATGTTAGGGGTTATATACTATAAGCAGTTGTAACCTTGCCGTGTCGTAGAATTAGATAAATTTATGCAGGTAAGTAATTGTACGAAGGAAATGTTAATTCCAGTACAGCACAGTGCTGAGCACTTTTCACGTGATGTTTTTTGCTTCGCATAAATGAAAAGGCCGCCACAAAAACTKTTGCAAGTATAAAGAGGCAGTCATGCCACCCATCGCATTATAGTAGCATTATAAATGTTATACTGTACATAACAGATGTAATTTAATTCTGTTTTAATCAGTGATGTGTAGTAACCAATCCCTTCATCCAAAATTTTTGGGCACGCCACCTCCTTTAGTCCAGTACATATCTATATCCTTCGGGGACCTATAAACATTTCCCTAATGAGAGCATTACCGATTATCTGTTTTGCAATTTAATTTACATATAATAAAGTACGATGAGGTTATGTTTGAGCACCGAAAAGAGGTGAAAGGTACCGGCGCTATCGCAAAGCTCTCCGCGCCGACAGCAGGAACAACGAACAGCCCGGACCGGCATACAGCTCCGGGGACCTTGCTCCCACCCTTGGTGACATTTAGAGCTTATAAAAGCAACCAAGTCATCCACGCGCAGGTCCAGTTTAGTGCACACAGGATTCAGAAATGCCACCCACGATACACGTGAGTAGGTCGATTTTTTTTGGGAAATTTTGGCAGGCCGGTTAGAGCAGGTCAGGTTGTTGTACACGTTGAACCGCTTAGATATTTTGAAAAGAGTGCTTAAGATTATGCTTCTAAACGTATGGACGAGGAATTGGTGTTAAAATAGTCGAAAAAGATTATGCGAATGGTTTTAAATTGTAATGTTACAGAATGTGCTTTACTATGGGACTTTTTCAATACTGATTGATTTTGCATGTCTATTATTGAGTACATGGACTATGTAGACGAAAGAACGTGTTTTGGATGAAAATAGGTGGTTTTATTTCTTTCGTAATCAATCCGAGTAATCGAATTCACTATATAATTCTGGGAGTATATCACTATATCTGAAGTACGTATAAATTTGTGCGTCTATATTTCTGCGTTAAATTCATGCACTAATATATTTCAATTAAATCGGTTAGGGTCGATCTAAAATAGCCTAGGATTTCGAAAAACTTGCACCTTTCCATTGTCAATCTTTGCCGACACAGTATTGTCGAGCTTTGTTTTTAGATCATTACATATTTCTTACTACTATGCTATACTAGTATAATTTAAATTATTGATCTGCACAGACAGAATGAAATTTGCACGCAACATAACACCTAAACACCACAAAGAGCTTTGCTCTTGCAACATATCGGTTACTGCTACTTTCATTCGTGTCCACGTTTCCCGCAGACCATTATACTTTCAGTTATTGTTGCAAACGTTTATTACCGTATGTGAACGGCCTTGTGTATTTGTATCTGACCAGAACTCCTCCCTGTTTCTATCAATATTTTCAATGCCAGAGCCGTGGAATGTCAGAGATACTTATCCGGTACTAGCAAAAGGTAACATATTTCAGGAAACGTKCCTTAATTGCTTACATGACTTGCTAAAAAAGCGTTTGGGGTTGATTTGCTATTTGGTAAGCTACTCTTTTATATCTTAAATAATATACCTGCAAACTCCACGCAATTAAATGTGGTATTTGTATATATTAACGAAATAATGGGTATAGGTAATTCATAATTTGAATAGCAATTTTCTTGTCCATTACATCGAAAGTTAATTAGTCGGAATTATAGTTTTTGCTAATAGGTTAGTACCCGAGTGTTGTGAATTATTACAAATATTTCAAATTTGTTGATATGGATGACCATCTTTTGTTTAGGTCTTTATTGTTTAATTTATAAGATGTTTTTGGAAGAGCACTGTAATTTTCGTCGTTTCTACTAACAAAATAGCAGGCAGCAGGCATATTTAAATGATCAAACTGAAGACTTGCATCCTTGCAATAAACTAGGGTGTCACAAAAATTGCACAGTGAATGTTGTGTCTGATTCTGGCTTCCATTTTTTTTGCGACTTTCGAGCTTTTTTTTTTGTACACATTACACATTTAAATAACCCGAAAGGGAAAAGTCCGATGGTATTAAATCAGGCGACCTAGAAGGGCATTCAATAGTTCCTCGATGTCCTATCTACCGACCTGGGATACAAGCAAACATTAAGTTCAAGATGTGGCGGAACGCCATCTTATTGAAACCAGACATTGCAATTTGGTATGCCATCTTCATCAGGAAATTAATGAACATGGTGAGATACAATAATATCATGCAATAGGTTCATTTCCATTAATGAAGTATGGACCTATTACTACCAGCTCACACATTTACATTTGAGAATACTGTTTACAAATCTATGTAAGCAAAAATGGCTTCGTCTGAAAATAAATCATTTGCAAAGTTTCGATCATCATAGTTATGCCCTTTACAATGCAATATTCTGCCAGGATCATCTTCATTTAGCTGAGTACTTGGTACTGTTTGTATTTTTTTAAATATTATAGTATTAAATTGTCATAGTGTTTTTCATAAAACATGCGAAGGTATCGAAACTAAAAATACAACTTCTTGTTTTGTCAGTCCATGCCACCAGAAACAAGATAGGTATTCACAACTTAGTAGTGACATCTTTTTGTTCATTTAAATGGAATATAAATGTTTGGAGGAGCAAGTAACTTTGATTTCTCTTTTTACTGCAGAATCTGTTAGATCACTATGAAATTATGTCACGACTGGACAGATTTACCTTAAGGCCGAGAAAGGGTTAAGCGATAATCTATATAATGTGCACGTACAGCATTTGTTTGTATAATTAGATACAACACAACTAGTTATATTACACATCCACATTCATTGTGATACCTGAAATCTGAAAAAGAATCGACTTGTTCAATAAACTTACTTAAGATTTATAATAGACATTACTACCTAATACTGAACTAAACTAAGACAATGACCTATTTACTTACACTAAACGTTAATAGATAAATTTCCTAAGTGCAGGATATCGCTAGTGTTGTTACTTCGGATTAATTAAGTGCCTATATAAATGACCAGAATTCAGCAACCCCAAGATTACATTTTAAAATATGAATTAATCTATGAATACATAATTACGTCGCATGTATAATCCATCGAAAATAAAAATCGAAATCCAGTTCTAATTTAAACGCGACATTGTTTTATTTAACCAAAGGTTACTAGTAGTAGTAGTAGTAGTTTTCTTTTTATTCAAGGCTGTATGACTAATGGCTTGTATTTATTTAGGCGTGTAGACCATTTGATTGTTGTAACATTTAACTACCATCAGGGTGGTATGTTTCTGTTTGAATTTTAATGAACACAATATGAACCGATTCATTAAAATATCGGTTGTTATGAATCTATTTGGTTTTATATGTTGCAGTAGAAGAACTAGTCTACTTTTTAATATCAAACTATTATATTTATGGAATACGTAGAAGCAAATGTAACTAATAAACGTAAATAATAAAAAATATTTCTGCACTTGGAGGTTATAAGTATAAGCTTTTCCCTTAAGTTGCCTATTTTATTACGTCTGTACTGCACCTACTGTTCTCTGACCTACAATACCAGATTATCCTAGCTGACGCATCCTCCAAATAACTTGCGGATATCCTAAGTAAAATTTTCAATTAACTATAATATTTGAGATTTTTGTCTGACATGATACCATAACAAATGAAAATTCTCAATACCGTAAAATATAATGGATATTTAACAATAACTATATCAGAATACTAATAATTTATATAGGTGGTTATGTTTTCTAATTATCTAACCTATTAATGGTAAAAAACATCTTAGAACAGTAAAGAAAAAGTTCCGAAAGTGGGAATTGTTTGGCAAGCTAACTCTCCACTGAATTTTATCAATTAATTATGAGGTTAATATTAAATGTGGTACAATATGTCTGTGTCTGTTCCATATAGTAATTTAGATGATCATTATTGAAGTTTTCGTTTATTTATTCATAAGTTTTCACCTAATTAGCAACAGATTTTCAAACAAAAGCACACAATAATCATGTTAGAATACTTTTATTATAAACATCTTACTTCCCGTATAATTCTACAAATTTTCTTTGACTGAATTGTTTTCAAAAGATATACCTATAAACTTTGCTCTTCTTTATTCACTAATAAATCACTAATTTACACAATTCTTCATTCCGTAGGTACGAAATGTTTAGAGAGACTACATGTTTGCTAGTTATTCTTTCATCTCCATACTACTTAATCATACCCTTAGTATCACTATATAAATAGGTATTATAGTTTATGATTACTATACCATAAACCTTTGATGTAAATCGATTATTGCTGATATCTATTGACTTATATTTATCGCTTTACCTATATAAGTATCTACTTTTCAAATTAATATCAATGATGAACAAAATATTTTAATAGGTATTTTGTGGTTCATTCACTGGCTTCGATATTAAAATTCTAGATTCTCGCTCTCGTGTTGAAAGTTCGAGACATAAAAACGCAATTCGAGACGAGACCGAAAAAATTCTTGTCTCCGCGGCAACAATAATTTCTGTATTATATATTTTTAATTACTGTAATCGGAAGTTAGCTTGGTTAGTCAGTGGCGAGCTTAAGCCCTTAACACGTATAGGATGACGATAATAAGGCATTGTGCTATTACCTCATAATTATTATGCCAATACTATAGGAAGTCACTTTCTTTTCAACCACGCATAGCGCAATCTATACCAGCAAATAATTTTTTGTGCCTAAAACCGCTTAAAAACAATGTTTTAGCGCGGCGTACAGAACAAGCGAATAAAACACGCACTTATTCAATTTCCATACGTTTAGAAAGCCCTAGTACTCTAGGTGCATTCTAGCGGAATTTCAATCCGTAGTTAGGCGTGGCTACTTTCGTTGATCCAAAAACGTGAACCTGCTGCAACGATTACCCAATTGTTATGTCGATCGAGAGTAAAATGTGTGCGATCTTTAGCTAGCCGTCCTCGCCTTGGTGGCAACCGCCTTCGCACAGGAATTCGAATACGAGTCTGCACCTCCCGCCAGGCCAGCTCCACAAAGGATTCAGTCTGGATTTTCTGGACCTGCCGCCCCAAAACCGACGCCTGTGCCTATTTTAAAGCAAATCAACAGGTATTGTCATTATTTCGTTTGAAATTGTATTCTGAATTTTTTTCCTAGACTTACTGAGTTCGCAGTAGATGGCTGCTTGTTAGATAGTGAAATTTGCTTTATAAAGACGGTACCAATGTGTTTTTTTTTTGTTTTTTGCCCCTAATTGTTAATTTAATTATTAATTGGTTGCATATATCTACACCGTTAGCAATGAACCATTTTGTGTGAAGTAATAAGTATGTGTCGATGTACTGTAAAAGCTGTACTAATAACAATTAGCCGTAAATTTGCCTTGAGACGCGAAAGTGGTAGGCATGAAAACATCTTCATCATGTCCCCAATCCCAAAAATTCAAACTAAAAGAAGGTTGTTTACTTTGAATGCATACCGAATGTGTGATTTTCTAACGTCTCCTCAAATTTTACTTATTTGTTTGAATAATATTTAAACGATATCACGACTAGGCGCATGTAGAAACAACAATTATATCACTGTATTATTACTGCTTGTCATCCACTGCATTTAGAATTTTTCTACACATCAGTTCATACTACAGCAAACGTTGGCTTTCTAGGTATGTTCTGGTATCCTCAATACGGTCTCAAAAATCTTAGTGGGAGTGGAAGGATAAGATTAGGCATCGCTGTAAAGAGTTGTAGAATCGTGCTCTGAAACAAATTCTTGGAGATATCTTTAGGAAAAAAGTACATCACGACAAAAGCAAAGCTACGGAAATCCTATATAAAAAATATAGCGTTGCTTAAGTATACGCAGTCGTTTTTTTTCAAAAATTTAAATAATTTTTTTTCTCCGCCTATAAATTCATCGATTTATTGTTCGAGCATATCCGACTCAGTCTCAGAACTTCGAGTTTCTGCTTCAGTTGTGGCTTCTTTTCTAAGAAGTCTTCGATCTGTTCTGCATTCGTGCAAGACTGTCCATGGCAATTGCCGCAAACTGGTGAACAGAACCTAACCTCTAACAGCCACAAATAGTCCACAACTTTTCTTACAGTTGCCATCAGACGCACGAAGTTGGGATGCTGCTTTTGGCCAAAACATGGTTATCTTTTAACATCCATCACAGGCTGTAGGGTTTAGTTCATTACCCATGCAATTCTGTACTTGAAAATAAACACGAAATCGATGTTGTTAAGCTGCCAAACTGCGTCATGAGTCGGTGGTAAGCAGTCCAATTACACTTGTTTACCCTAGCACGCAGCTTTCATAAAGAATACCGATAGTTATCGATAGAAACCTCTAATGGGAGTTTTGCACATTGCGAGGAAAATTTTTCATTCCATTTGGAAGTAACTATGCCATGAAAGGTACCAGTCTTAGGGAAAACTTCGACTGCAATTTTCAAATCCTACCGTTTTTTCATCGAATTGAAAGCTGCACTTTGCCTTTATTAAACTGAGTAGATGTAGTATCACAGCCAGAGAATGCGTGAGTGCAGAAACAACATGTGGTCTTTAATATCCTTATGCTGCTTAAGGTTTTCTTAAGAATAATATTTCAATCGAGGTTTTGAAGAAAAGAGATGCTTATACGAGAAAAGTCCTCCACCTTTTGTATAGAGAATTTCCATAGATTTCTTTTTGGTTCGGCGAATTTTTGTCATTAGAGTTAATGAAAAAAAATTGTTTTCGAGCACAATYTTAGCCCTTTACGGCGTTACCAAATTTTATTCTTACACTCCAACTTCAGGGACTTCAGGACACCAAGAAACCGTGGTTTGCCTTTGTATGAATTCGGCTGAAGATTTGTCTGATTTTTCACTAAATGCTCATGAGACACTTTATATGACTGTTTGCATAAAAAAAAACATAAACCTCTATCCTTATTACTTATCTTTCAGTTTTGTACTTGATGTAAAAAATGTCTGAATACCTTTTTCTTCAACSGTTTTACTACTGGATAACAAGTTTTCACATCTAAAACAATGCACTGAAATTTTCTGTTTTAAATTGTAAGCACATTTAATAATTTATGTTGAAATTCATGCTTACACACAAAGAGAATCTCCATTTGTATCTAAAGACAACGGTATGTCGTTACTTGTTACACTGTGGTCTAATCGCCTACACCGATGCTAAATGATGAGGGACAGCATCAGATGAGGACAGTATGAAAACAAGCAAAAACTTATTTGACAATAAACAATCTTAATGCAAACAGGCCTTCCATGTTTTGTAAAGCACTATTCTATCAAATTCGATAAACTAACTAAAATTTGAATGACTTCTCAATCTAGAAATTAACTAAAATAAGCCACTACAATTTTAGTTATTTCGTTAAACAAATGGGACCTTACAGTTATAGACTCAAGAGAATGTAACAATGAAACATATCTTGCTTTCTTGAAACTATATATTAATAATGTCACCCGTATCATAATGCTATAGAAACGTAATTGGAGAAAATAGGTGATAAAAGTACTTCAGTTATGCGGGTTGCATTTTGCAACGATCTCTATATAAAGGTAGCTAGGTTGGTTTCGCAAGCCCAAATGCATCAAAAAGTTAAATGGTATTATATTGTGGTGCTGTGTATAACTAGCAGCTCTAGTATGCGTAGTGAGAATTAATCCATAAGAAAGATTGTTATTAATCATAATCAATATTATAAGTATTATTATGTATTTCTTATTATAGTAAAGATTACGAATGAATATTGGGAACGACCGGAAAGTCTAAAATCATTATATATAGCCTTCCGACGTCGCAATATTTAATTTTACATAGCAAGTGCGCATACAAAAGTTGTAGAAAATGATGTCCGCAGATCATGAACGTTGTACATTTTTTAATACTAATCGAAGATGGCTATGGCCTCAAATATCACTTATTGTTTAAGCTTTCAAGTGATGTAAAAGTTAATATGCATATTTACATATATAAGTTATAGCCATTTTCTGATCTTAATCTTAGTCTACCTAGACATGGAAAAATTAAATATTTTGGTCATGACAAAACAAGACACTTCAAGAGCTTTTTATGAGTTTTGAATTTTATTACTGTGGCGAAGTACTATTCAATACTTACACATGTTTAAAAATTAAAACAACCCTCATAATGAACTAAAGATAATGTTCAAAAGGATTAACATTACCATCTTTGCATATATTGCACCGTTTCAAAACACAAAGTGAAGCTTTCCAAATAGACAGCCTATCGATTTCCATGAAAACTTCTTCAACAGCTTCTCTAAGATCTTCTATTCTTTCATAATTTCGCTTCCCATATAAATCTAAAATGGAAAAATCAGGAGATCGAGGAAGGCATGGAAATGGTCATTTCTTCCGGTCTAGGAGTTGAGAAAAAACATTTAACATAAGTTGAGATAACATGTATCAGTTAAAGATCCATCAAAGATATGCGGATCAAGAACTGTTGACTCTATGATGCCAAAAAGTACGTTAAATCCAAATTTCAATTATGGCTTCCGTTGTTCAACTTGATGAAGACTTTCCTGAATCTAGAGAGTATACTGCTTTTGTGGGTGAAGTTTCAACACCCCCAAAAACTTATATAAGTGTGGATCGGCTCTGCACGTATTCCTAAACCACCTGCATCTCTCACGATCGCTAGCACGCAGAGTTTGTTACACTGATAATTTGTGTGAATAGAATGCGTTCTTTTCTAACACTGTTACAACAGTGCGCGTCTACCGCAACTTGCCTCGTTAAAACCAATTGATTTTTAAATAACACATTTGTTTCTACATATTGATCTATTTGATGTGAAGTGCCATTTGCTGTACTCTAGGACTAATAATCTTCGAAGTTAGCATACAATCTTTTAAATGTAGGCAGGGAAGACTGACGCGATCAAGATAACGTTCAAAATATTCTTGCTTGGACAACGTTTAAATTACACTGTATGTAAAATTCGACAATTAGGCGCTCTTTCAAGTTTGAATAATTAATTTCAGAAAAACCTTTTTTTAACTAAATGTACGAGTATACTGTAGATGATTGACGGACTGACATTTAATTTATTTGTGTGCATTTGTCCATGGCTAACTGCGCTAAAATCGAAATAAACAGAAAAATGATGTACCTAACTCTTACATTTTTTAAATGACTAAATTGTTTAAAAGTTTTTGTGATGTCTTGAAAATGATAGTTTATTTGTAAAGCTGAATGACATTATCTGACTGAAAGCATCATTTTCTGCAACTTTTGTGTTTGCACTATTTACCTATATAAAATTAAAAATAGCTGCGTTAGAGCAATAATAAGATATCGTCAAAATAGTTTTTTTTATAATATCTAGTAAGCCATGAACTTTTTTAAATGGTTCATTAAATTAGGCTCACAAAACTGCAGATTTTTCCCTATTTAACTTTCTTTTGTCTCCCCTATTTTCTGAGATTCCCATGCTATATAAACATCGAAACAACTCACACTGTAGATAAAGAAAACAAAAATTATTATTTATTATTTCTAAAATTCATTTGTATTTAACTATTTCATCACTTTTGAGATATTGTATACAACAGACTAATCAGTCCGCATTTTATAAAAACTAATTCTCATTTTAGGCACAACGAAGACGGTTCCTACACTTACGGCTACGAAGGCGCCGACGGCTCCTTCAAAATCGAAACCAAACTACCCACTGGTGAAGTTAAAGGCAAATATGGTTATGTGGATGACCTCGGCAAGGTCCGCGTCGTTGAGTATGGTGCCACCAAGTATGGATTCGAACCTTCCGGCGAGGGCATTACAGTTGCGCCCCCCACTTTAGTCGACGAAACCACCAACAAAGACGGAACCTTGAACCCGGAATACGCTCCCGATCCGTACTACGACAACGTTCCACAAGCTCCAATAAGACAAGCTGCACCGGCACCCCGACCAAAACCAAGGCCACAGCCTTCTTACGATGCCTACTCCGAAACACAAGACTTCGTACCCAGTCCTCAAAGAAGCCCGAGCCCCGTACCTCCTCGTCCTAGCATCCCCAATGCCGTTCCATCCGCAAACTTCGATTACGTTCCACAAACTCGTCCTCCTACCAAAAGCTTCGCTCCAGCTCCTCTTCGCCCTGCACAGCCCTTCTCTTCTTTCTCGGATCCAGCACCTGTCGATGAGCAAGACAATTATGCCGAACCCAATCCCATTTCGAGACCTCTTCCCAAGATAACATTCGCCCAACCTGCTGCACCCGCTAGGCCACCCCCACAGTTTGCTTCGTCCTTCGCCCCGGCTCCCAAGCCCGCCCCACAATTTGCTCCTGCCCCAAGACCGAACCCTGTGGCTCGCCAGAGTGGAAGCGGCGGCGGTGTACTAGATCAGTTGGCGAGGGATTACGCATTGCCGCAAGGAGGCGCGGCTCCTTTGCACGATATTAGTTTTGGATATTACTAGAGTGTAAATAAATTCTTTTTGAGTCGCAGTGAGCGTGCGCTTGTACATCTTAAATTTGTGTAATGTGTTTTCTAAGCAGAGGTTTATATCACCTAAATATACTTTGCATTTGTTGTGTCCTAAACTATGTAACCTGTGGATTAAGTTTGCATTCATATGTTTCAAGCAGATTACAGTCATTTACAGTCGTTTCTTTTAGTCACATTTGCTTCATATGTTTGAAATGTCGGAAATGGTGTTTTAATCTCTAGTGAATCCTCAGTTATCGTTGCCTCATTGACCTGTTACTCTTTATCACTCATTTACTTCTGTTAGCTATTCTACATACTTCTCCTTGCGCTTTTTTTGTCCAAACCTATGAATCTTTCTATCTGCATTGTAACTCTTTGACTTGGTGACAATCTTTTATCTTTTTCATCAACACAACAACCATAAAGGGAGCAGCAACAACCTAGTCTAACAATGACAAGATCTAGCATATAATGGCTGTTTAATTAAGGAGTAGTTTGCTAAACCCTTTCCCTTTAGAGGCGCATAATACGACCTCATATTTCAAATTTATAATTATAAATAAATGATACAAAACTGGGCTTTGTATATTATTATTCAGTTTAGTGTACGCGAGATTAGTAGTAGACATTTCAAGACCGAAAATAAACGGTAAACTTTTTTTTGTTACGATCCGAGCGCTTGCAGTCTCTAAATGACTTGGCTTTATGTAAATAATATGAATGCGTTATTACTGACCGTTAATAAAGAACGGTTTGGGTTCTATGGATCTACATACATCGCTTGGGTATATGAAATACTGGTTGCCTATGTAACGGGTACTCATTTGTCCATGGGAATCATTTTAATGTGGAACACGCCAGTAGTAGACAATTTTTAAGCTGTAAGAGCCAGCAACAATAAAACTTATCTGATGAATTTCAAAGACCCACGAATTCTTATTTCTCCTTTTAAATCTTATTTAATATTCAAAAACGCTAAAGAAGTAGTAATTAGAGAAATACGACTTTATTCATTATTAATTATGTTATTACATATTATCTATGTTACAGAGTAAAGTTAGACACCACAAGCAATGAAATTATATTAAAAAATGACCTTACATTTATTTAGAACTTTTTGGTAAGTTCGACACAGCTAGTAGTTTTTAGTTTAAGAATCCACTTGCAATTTTGATTGGTTATTTGATTTCTTAGCTTGCCCTTTATTAAAACTTGCTTGCACAAAGATGTTGACCTAAAGATCGTCACCACACCAAAAGAATTTCTTTATTTGGCCATACCAGTCTGTTCAGCAAAGCCATCTTTCAGTGTTTTGATAGTTCTTGTGAAATAACTGGTTGTAATAGAAGCAGCGATAATTCTTTAAGGTTTTTGAATTTAGTGATGTACCCATCTCCATATCCTCAGTTAAAAGAAGCTATTTACTTTACTACTTTCGAATCAAACTACATTTTCATTAACGAAAATACAGTAAGTTTTTTTTTTGAAACCTTAGATTTTGTTAGTTGAGATGCATTGTAATTTAAGGTCAGTCCTCTAATAAAGTTTTTGTAGCCATTTATCTTCTCTCAAATCAGCATCAAAAATGCTCTTAATATTTCAAAACGTATAGAATATATTTCATGCAGATATGAGGAAAAACGATATAAAGCATTTCATCTAATAATTATTTCAATTGGCGATAATAGAGGATCTTGGCCAAAATGCAATTAGTGATGTTAACAATGTTCATAACAGCAACTATTTTGTTTGAAAAGAATTGTTTACAAAGCGCTTCCTGGAAAATTGTACACTAAAAAGACAATTTCATAGTCAATTTTACCTTAAAAATTAAAAAAATACCAATTATATTCACTCTATTACTATATTAGCAATGTCTTCCCCGCAAGTTTTCCATACTAGTGGCAGCAATCCTAATACCCTAATAAATTCTTCCTTAGGACTTTAAGATGACACAAGCTTTACAAATAATGTTGTGTATGTCCCAAGACACATCCCCAGCAATTAATATTGCCGAAGTTAGTTTGATGTTTTTCAACTGCTGTTGTGTCACATCTAAAGCCATCTTAGCAGTTCGATCTTGCACTATCTCCACAAACAGTAGGATATCTTTTATTTTTTACAATTTTGTAGCTATTTCAAACGAAAGAATCTGGCTATAATTGCTCCGTATAAATTGTGTCCAGTTGTGCAACAGCTGAGTTTTCTGTTCTTCTACAGCTTCATTCTTGTATCACAAACGGGAATCATGTATGGTTGCAAAATGTCTTTCTGTTTCTCTTGACACTTTTAGTTTTTATTTATTTTTTTAATGAGAAATTGAAGAACGTAATTATCTCTTCAAAATGCCGCATGCTTCTCGCGAGCCGCGGTTTGCTGCCGCCTGTGGTAGGCGATTCAGTTTAGCAATTTCAGTTCCTAAACTAAGAAAAAACTACTCAAATTAAGGTAAAGTTGCATTTTAAGTAAAGAAAAAGACCTTTAAAAGCATGTAATTTAGTAATCTTACAATACCTACCTTTATTCTCACAGACCCGCAGTATCGAGTATTTTTCACAGACCTTTAATAATCTTAATCATGTTTTTTAGTGGTTTGTAGCAAACAGGTATCAAACAAGAACTCTATCTGCCGTTGTAAGGGGCTTGACAGGGATTTTCTCAATTTGAAGAGATTTGGTGCCAAAAATTACAAAACCAGTGTGACCATGACAGGCACTGTAATTAGGAGAATTAGGAACACCGTAATCACCGTTTTGACTAAGTTCATCAACCAATTCAGCACCTTCAGATCTAAATTTCTAGAGTCATATCTTAACAAACGTAAACAATTGGAAGTTTTTCTTGAATTGAATTCTGTTATTGTACACTTGGAAGCTGATTTTTTTATCCCTATCTTACACTTCCAAACTGCATAAAGAACCGCTTTTATTTGAGAAAATCCTTAAAATACATCAAAATATCGGTCAAAATCTGCCTTTTCAGGCAACTATAAAATAGCAATGATAGCCATTCGTTCTTAATAACACGTGCGCTATATGCGCCAAATGATTAGTTACGTATCGCTGCGTTTCCTTATTTATGATACTAGCTGCTTAAATGAAACTAAATCCTAGTCCTATGTATATCGGGGAGGCGAAACGCCTTAGTGATTAGTTCTTGATACAAGTACAAAGTACCAAGTATCAGTTATGTGTTTATATATAGTGTTATAACAAGTCAGTGAAGGTCATATTTGGGTTCAATAATTATGAAACCTTTAAATCTTTTAATATCAGGTGGAATATTAACGATTTTGTCACTTGGCTTATCACCCATTTTTGTCAGATACTCAATCAGAGTTCTCTAGAAGTTACCTTAAAAAAAAACAAAAAGGTATATATCTACCTTATAAGAGCACTTTACGGTATTGCTGGCTGCCTATTATTCTCAAATCCGTCACTACAATCCAGATTTGTCCAAACACATGTCCGGATTACGCATTCCGTCGGACTTTGCAAGGCTTTATAATGTATCCGTATATTTTACTTAAACGAAAAAATGTAATAAATGTTTAACATTAGTATTAAATTGCACGTAAAAGTAAAACTTAAGTGTCACTTTAAAAAACGTACGGTGCTGATCGCATTTATTATTCTATCTCGTGACAAAAAGGTCAAAAGTTCTTAACATAATAAAATTAAGTTAAGCTTTTTTTAATAATGCCAAGTTACTTTAACCAAACTTTCTTTAAGTGGTGCCGAGCAGGGTGATGTGTGATATCAGACGTGTGTGTGTTACGTTGTGGAGAATAAATCCGCAATATAATTCCATATTATGAAGAAAAACTAATGTTAAAAGAAATATCGTCATAACAGTCATATAATCTCTTACCTTAACAGCCATTCTAGTTGTAAAATAGTAGGTAGCATAAAAATGTCTCGTACGTAAAAGTTGTTAATGTATTTGTAGAAGTCCTGAAGAAGATCCAAAAACAAAGAATGAAAGCTTGAATTGGAAAGAAGTATTCTTTCATTGAGTTTGAATAGCCCCAACCTATCTAAAATATAGATACCTATTTATAATACAACAGCGTTCGCGGGAAGCGATAACGGTATTTGGGCACAATTTAAAAGAACGATCGTTAACCTGTCTGTATTTCGGAGCTTCATCGGCCCATCTTCTGGACATTAAAGATGTAGTATTTATTTATTTAGATTAGTTTTTAATTGTTTATATTTTTTTATTTTATATTTTTATAGTTTTTGTTAACAAAGCAACACAATATAAATACGCTTAACGTTTCTTTTCTTTAATTAATTAATTAATTAATGGTTTTCTAGGTAAAAGGGTTATTTATTTGCAATTTTTTTAAGTAACTACATTGGTTTATTTCTCGAAAATATACGCCTGGTGTAGGTCGGCGTATTAAAATAAATTAAACTAAATTCAAATAAAGCTGTTTATTTCACTGGAATCACCAAATTGCCGCTTTAGTGAAGGCATATTGACTTAATCTTACCGGCACTAGTATTTAATATACATTCTAGAAAAGTTTTTGCTACTTATAAGAAATTCACTTTTACGTGTTGGTAAATATGTATAGTTACAAGATAGAAAGTCAGTACTTACTTACTGTAAACGTAACATAACACGGATATTTTTAATTACCTAATTGATCTCATTTTTTTCTCAGCAATTCAAACATCTTTAAGTGTGGTGTTAAACTATTAATTATTCCGAATTAATTCGGTTGAGTTCTAAATTAGTTATATAACTTCTGTAGTTACTGAAATTACAGTAACAAGGATGTGGCTTCTTCAATGCCCACTGCTCCACTTTTTTATATCCATTATCACACTAAAAACAATAGCACAGAAGCAGCATCGTGCGGCACTTCGTCACCTCAAAGATTGTATCGCACCACTTAGAAAACAATTAAAAATTTTCCGCATTAATATTGCACCATTGACTAGCTTACAAAACAAAGTTGCGTCTGCAAGGATGTGTGAACATTTTTATGATCACTTGTGTCTGCCAACAAGTTGGCCAAGATTTTTATAAATTGGCTAGTAATGAGATGATTTTTGTGTAAATGTTGCTATTTAGCAATGGTTAACAATATATTGTTTTCATACACCTGTAATTCTTTGAATACCATATACAGATATGCGAATATAAATTCTGCGCTTTTTAAATGGGTAACAATGTGTTACCGAACTTAATTGCTTCAAAATGTCTTCTACAGACCAGGAAAATAAACTATGTTCGCAAACAAAAAATTTGTTTGCTATTCAATATAATTTTTTTCCAAGTTAGAAAAGTTCTTGATGACTTGGAAATATATTTAATTATGGGCTGCAAAAAATTTTACTTCGGTATAGTTAGTATAGTTAGTTCATCAGCGGCTTTCCAAAATATATTCTGTATACGTTTGCAATATTAATATAATTAATACTTATCATTGGAACAAAACTAATATGTACAAAATATTGCACCCTATAAAATAGAGTTAGAAATCTTGGTTGTTTTGGGTGTCAGTTTTAGACATTGCGATCCTATTTCTAAAACTGACAAGGCCTAACGATCAACATTTTAATATAAACTCTGATCATGAAGGCATACGTTCTTAAAACAGAGATTGTTGATATTGAAGCTAGAGTGCTCCTTTTTAACACTGTCCGAAAATTGCAATCGTTTTGACATAAATGTTTTGGAGATTGTGATTTGAAATACTGAAAAAGCATACATTCTCGTGAATTGAAATGAAAAACCATACAAAATAACTAATTTCAGTGATATATTAGTTAATTTCACAACTTTATTAAATGTGCATTCACCATCCAGTCAGAAAGAAAAACAAGGAAAACGGTATACGGGATTTAATAAAATGAGTAACTTTATTATTTGCATTAATAACGAACTCATTATTGAATGGAAAACCTTAGTTAACTAATCATTTGACTCAGATACCAATCGTGTTGCCAAAAACGAACGGCCGCCATTTTAACGGTGTTTGACAAAACGAATCAAACCGCTAGAGAGTTTGGCAGATATTCTGCAATATTAAAAGGTTTCTCCCAAACAAAAACAGTGGTGCGACATGCTGCTCGTATGCGTAAAAGTTGAAGTGAAAAAATCAGCGTCCAAAGGAAATAAAAGGTTGGTGTCGGTTGGTAACATTCTGGCTTATCCGGTGCGGTGTTCATTTTTTTTCTTGGTCTAAGCAGAAAATAGTCTAACAATAAAGCAAAATATATAATGGATTTATAAAATTTTAATTTGCGTTAAACATTAATAAGTATACTGGAACACTTCTTTTGGGTGTTCTAGTGTAAATATGTAGATATTGTTACTGAATATTTTGACAATAATTTGGTGAGTGGTAAAATCCCGATACGACACTTAAAAATATTGTTAGTTGCTGCTTAACATCAATAATAAAAATTCAAAAGTAACATTTCACATATAAGTGTTTTTAATACTATTGTAAAACACTTAAAAATAAGTGTTGGAATCACTGAACCTTTGATATAGGAAAATAAGTAGTAGGCAGGTAGCAATTTTGAAAAAGTAACTTAGTCGTTGAATAATTTGTACCATTCCCATTTTCTTGGGAATAAAACTGTATTACAAGTCCATTGTAAATATGTGCTGTTGTGGAAGTCCTCCTTGCCGGTGTTTCCAAAAGCGGGTAGCTTGCGCGACGATTAACAACAATAAGAGCACATTTTGTTTGAATGTATAATTCTTAAGTTATGAAGCAACCAATCGCGTGCTATGCAAGGCAGAAGCATAGGTGCAGTCAAATTGATCGACACGATAACTTGACACACACTACATAATGTACCCGTCTAGAAAACAAACTTCGGTTTTTACTGCAGTACTCTGCTTCTGAAAATTCTTCATTAATTTAAGGTACAGTAAATATATTTCATACAAATAATTCATTATCTCAAGCATACTGCCCTGCGCTACTGATGATAAAGCTGAAACAGTAGTCGAGCATATGCAATCATATTATGCTCCTTCTTCCTCGTCGTGCCTTAAACTATATTATGATGCATTACTAAATGCATAAAATATGGTACTGCTGCCTTTAATTATTTAGAAATTAGCAATTAGATGGGCAATTTTATAAGCCGAACAAAAAAGGCACACCTAATTGTTAGTGTTAGCCCTTAGCAATCTATATATAAAATAGTGAATTGTAGTTCTAACAATATAGCTTGAAGCACGAGTTCCATTAATTTTAACAGTGAAAATTTGGGTCATTAATTGTGAGGCTATCGTACTAGAGATCTTAAAATAGTAAGATATCAAGTGTGGAACGATTAATTTTCTCCACGTAGTAGCTACATCGTTGCTCAATATCTGACCTATGCGATGCTCTTATTTTGAATAGGTATAAAATAAATTATCTGATGGCGTAGGACAGACAAAAGTTTATTGATATCATATGCACCTTTATAGTAGTTCGTTATATTAAATGGGCGTAATTAGTTCTTCTGCGAAAACGCCAAATGATAAATTATAAATTTGAAATGACAGTATGAATGTTTTGACATTAACGGAAGTATGTTGACCTGAGCAATGCATTAGCACGTTCGTGCGTCTTCAATCAAATACGTACTTATGTTCACACGTTTAACAACATTATAGCAAAAAGTTTCGAATTAGAGCAACAGGTGTATATATTTCATTCAGAAAGAATCGAATGCACACTTCTCTTGACATTTCGCAAACCTGGGCACTGACGTACGGTTTGGATGACCAAGAACTTTCAGTTCTAATGTGAGCAATAAATAACGCAAATGATCTCGCAAACTGGGCGATCACCGCCCTAGGTGTGGGCAGGAAATCATTATTGTTTCGTATATATCATTAACACCCATTTTTTAAATTGCCCGGCAACTGCATACCATTAAGAGTTGGTTCGTGATCGCTACGTGAAATTATGCAAGCGACAAGATAATGGTTGTAATGATCATAACTTTGAAACAAAGCGAACGTGGCAATTCGGTGGGATTTGTTAATCCGATTAAGGACAGAGGCACCTTCGACTTGGTCTTTGTATAATAGCGAAGTAACAACAGTTTTGCGTTTTCCGGGTAGTGATTAAGTTATTCCATTATTCTACTTCAAGCATTTGGTTTCTTAGTTCTTTAAACTTCAAAGTTCTTAACAAGTTAATATTGTCCTTTGATGCTTTCAGTCCATACTTATATTTTTGTTTTCACTATATCCCGTACCGTGCCCTACATGTTCTCAAGGCAGAAAGTAAAACATTGCAGATATATGTTGAACCAATCGCTTTACATCTTTTTTTTTATTATGAACTTCCTAGAACTTTTCTCGTTTTTATCAAGTGTGTAGGTAGGTAAAACTATATCTTAAGACGCAATTCGTTCAGGGCTTGGTTCATCGAAGAATCAGACCGTCCCGAATATAAACAATTTTTTGTCGTAACTTTCCATTCACAATCTATATTTTGTCAATTCTCCACGCCGATTTTGACACAACATTCGTGATACGCGGTGCGGAACATCTCATTAGCATTTTAGAAAATCGATTATCAACCTGCAAAGGCTTCTTACCAACCGAGGCGACAAGTTCAAGGATTGTTTTCGGTTGTTTTGTCCGCTGCCAAATGGACTGAAAAGCCATGTACTCTGGGAAAGTCCAGACGGTCGCTTTAACAGGATATGAAAACCTTGCAAGTATGTTTGGCCACGCGGATGTAGGAAAGCGCAGTCGTTAAACAGTTACGAATAATTTGTAATTTGCTGGAGAATTGGTTATTGTTCTCGAGGATGGCCTTCAGGTGACCACGAAGTACAGAAAACGATCCTTTCCTATTTTTGAATGACCTCAAGTGAAGTGTAATAAACCTTACTGCAACATAAAACGGTAGGCAGTGTTTATCTTAGGCACAATAAATCAGTGGCTTCGGCAGTTAGTTACTAGTCCGCGATCTTTGCTACAGCAGAAAAGTAGAATTTCGACATCCTCTGCGCGTTGAAATTGTTAAAATTATAACTGTTCCAGAGAGACCATCGCCATCGACTAAAATAACAAAAATTTTATGCAATATTAGCTCTCGCAAATTTAGAGAATATAGCCAACAATATGATATAATCTGACCAATATGTCTCAGATTTGTGCATTTTTTTAAGTACGCATTCGTTAGAGGCACTTACGGTAGACCGCTATTTTTGTGCACTAATTGAAAAAGCTAACTGTTTAAGTTATGGGGTCTACATAAATTTGAAAAATTTTTCATATTGACTTTAATGCGAAGTTTATTGGCTAAATTTTAGTTGTACTACACCAATCCCCAGCTGTTGCGTAAGTAGTATACAGGGTTTCTATAAATGATTCATGCATCTAGGGCGCTTATGGAAATTATCGATTAAATCAGTTTGCCGCCTCTCAGGAAGGCTTTGACGTATATTTGTCACCTATAAGAGTTTAGATTATACCGGTTACCACAAGCCTATTATACCAATAATTATTACTATTTCTTACCGTCGAAAGAAAAATAAAACCGTAAACTGTTGGGAAAATCTTTATAAATTCATCAATTATTTCGTGACTGTAACTTGATCTGCAACCTTCAGTACTATAGTGCTCATTGATGTTCAGTGATCGCCGTGCTTCTTGTACCTTGACAGTAGTTATAAAAGCGTAGCACAATAAATTCAAAAAACAACGCCGCTCGCGTTGCGTCATTTATAGAAACCCTGTATAAAGTACAGCAAAGAATGTCTAAACGGGTTTAATTATTGCATATGAATATTACGAGAGACATTATTTATATTATTTTAAAGGCATGCTCTCAGTGTTCAAAATGTCATTTTACGGTACCGGTGTTAAACGTAATTTATTTCTTTACACGCATCCAAACTTATTTTATTCGCTTACCATGTTTATTTTTACGATAGTGGTATGTGTTATCTGGTTGCTAAGGCTAATAAAAAGGTAAATAATTTTCTGTAACTATAACTGTAAGAACAGGGCTTCTGTAAATGATTCATGCAACGCGAGCGGCGTTGATTCCTGAATTCTTTGTACCGCCTTTTTGTAACTACTACCAAGCTACAATATGCACGGCGATAGTACTGAAGGTTGCAGATCAATGTCACCTCACAGCTCCGAAATGTATAAGCTTTCTTCAACCTTAAAGTTAAATTATCCCGCAAAACACTACAGAATATGTTGAAAATACACACTCCCAGGCGTTTTCTCATATTAAAATGTATCAAATAACTAAAAAATCGACAGATGACAAGAATATGTCACTATTCTGGGAGGCGGTAAATTAATTTAATCTATAATTTCCATAAGCGCCCTGGATGCATGAATCATTTATAGAAACCCTGTTCATAAACCATTAAATTTGCATCTTTGGTATCGCATCGATTTGGAATGGGTTTTCCAAAATTCGATTTAAAATTTTTATTTAAACACACTCAAGTTAAATTAAAAGAAAAATGTAGTTTTAATTTTATTTATTGATGTAGAAATTATAAATGTGCAGTTAGCTCGATTATTTACAAAAACTGACTATTCAGACCCGTTAAGTTAGGAGTATTGAAAGTATTGAATGTATCAAAAGTTTGTATCAATGGTTAAATTATTGCAATAGGAATAGTTTGGAATATGCTGAGGCGCATGTAGAATATATCAAATGTTAAATCTAGTTATAACTTATGAAACAGGGGAATCACTAGATTACAACTTTAGATACTTCTCATAAATCAATTTGATATTTTGATACTTTTAATGCTTTTATGGAATAATAATTTCGATTATTTTTATAGGTACTTTAAATTATTCAGATATTTCGTTACCTTCAATATCTTTAATGGTGTCAATAGTTTGGACGCTTCTATTTGTTTCGATACGTGCCTACTTTTCCAACTTCGTATTGTTTTAATTTTTAATATTTTCATTACTTTTTACACCGCCTATATTTTGGATACCCACACAGACACACTTGTATGAGGGCATTGCACCACAGAACCCAACCAAATGGTAATTTTCTGTTAGTAGTTAGTTAGTTAGTTTGCTTAAATTTTTGGTTAGTATTGTATATCTCTTCCAAAATAATTTTAAATTATTGTAGCAACCAAAAGTTGAAAAGTCGAAAAACCATATACCTACTAGAGTATTTGTATTACTTTATTTTCTTTTGAATATATTCAGAAACATGCTCCTGATTTACATTTACATAATATATGGTTTAAGTACAGTATTCAGTTTAGGTGATCATTGGTCTGTGCATAGACCCGTCCAGTGGCAACATGCTTTAAAATTTAAAACCTAACATTTCTTTCTGTAAAATAAACGTGTTGAAAGTCAAGGTGAAGATTATCTAATAAAGTCGATTTTATTTAACCGTCATTACATCTTTTAAATTCATCAAATTTCCATTTCTATTCATCTTGTTGTTGTCAGTCGGTCTTAAGCATAATTAATTGTCCTGCTACACACGGCAGCTTACCTTCAGTGGTGAAATCGTAGCAAGCCCTCATTAACGACCTTGTATGTTGAAAATAAAGACACTATTCACACAACCGCTAGTTGGCTTATAATTCGGTTTTTTTCAATTGAGTTGCATCGTTCTCATTAATGTAGCATAATAATAGTCACGAATAGGTTTATACACGACTTGGCCGAATTAAGGGCTAATTAACAAAAAATACTTTAAATTTGTGAATGTGTTGGATTCGAATTAAACTGAAGATTAACGAAATACAAAAAAAATAATTTATGTAAGAGAAGTATGAATAAAAATGTACTGCAGGCATCAAATCGTAATTTATCGAAATTTTTATGTGATATGTTCCAAATCCTTGTCAAAGTACGACATTCTAACGTGTAAATATTCAGGTCAGGGATCGCATTTAGCAAAATTCGTTGCATTCCGTTTTGAAATATATTAGGAAAAAAACATGTGTAACGTTATCATTATTCTAATAACGTACACATAGACATGAGTTGCACGCAAGTTACTAACAAATCAGAATCAGGCATTAAATTACAGAAATGCTCGTATGACGTCACACTTTCGCTAACCCGCGACTGGTGCGTTTTCACCTGCTGAAGGTATGTGAGAAATATTCGAATAATTGTGTGAAGTATTTCAAGGTCACAAACGGGACAAGGCTTTGTGGACAGACGAGAATTTGTTTTGCATAATGAGTTGCGGTTTTCATTTCGTTAACGAGATGCGAATACAGTAGTAGCCGAATCTCGACACAGGCTGATTCAGTTTTGGTTCGAATGTATTTCTATAAATTATATTGGCAAACCCAACTATGCACTCAGCTATTGCACTGTGGAAGTGTAATGGCCTAATGGCATACTACAGGCGCATTCTGGCAGCCGATTGAGGAGGACCCGAACGCTGGAGGTGTGGATGTTGATAAGGGGCCTCATGTGAGAGGTCCGGACAAAATAAAAAGACCAAATCGCCTTAAATATATAGATATAACGTTCCAATCTTTATTAATACGAAATATTAGTAAAAGAAATTAAAGTAAAAATTGAAAATCGAATGTGTGTACAGGGTGTCCCATTTTCGTTATAATTGTAGGGTATATGGGGAACTATTAATGCTAGAGGATTGCAGTTTCAACATTACTTTATTACTTTTTTGTTCTGAGTTAAGCTGTACCGTCGTGATTTTTGTATCGTCTTTTGTTTTGAAGCCATAGCCAACTTTTGGAAAATGCAACATTTCTCCAGCTCTTAATTTCTCGCTTGGGTATGTAGATACAAAAAAACTGTAAAGACATTTTTTATAGATATTTTTATTTAGAATGCAGTGGCGTACCCCATAATTTTTTAGGAGGTCACATTTTTGATATATAACACAAACTTTGATTTTTTTAAATAGAAACCATACTTGGCTTTGCAATGGCTGAAAAAGCCTATTTTTCTGAAAAAAAAATATATACATCGTTGGGTTTATTTTTACTAATTTTGGAATTATTCAAATTTTTTTAAATAATTTAATCATATATTACGTTTACATCCAGGAGGCTATGGGATAAGAAAATACACGATATAATTTATATTATTAAGTAAAAATTTTAATCCTTTAAATATAATATATACATATTTGAATACATACATAAGACTCCTAAGAGCGGTAATGCATTTTTTTATCGATAATCTAGGAGGCCATGTAACTAATGAAAATGATTGTTTATTTGGAGATAAGTACCTATGCATTGTTTATCATCAAATATTTAGATCCATTTTGACGAAAAACGTAAAATCTCATTAAATTATTACAAAAATTGGAATAATTCCAAAATTAGTAAAGATAAACCTAACAATGTATACATTTTCTTAATTAGAATAAATAGTTGTTTTCAACCATAATAAAGCCAACTATGGTTTCCATTAAAAAAAATGCAAGTTTGTGTTATATCTCAAAAATCCGACCCCCTAAAAAAATTCTGAGTACGCCACTGAATTCAGAATAAAAATATCCATTAAAAATGTCTTTACTGTTTTTTTTTGTGTCTACATAGCCAATCGAGATATTGAGAACTGAAGAAATGTTACATTTTCCAAAAGTTGGCTATGGCTTTAAAACAAAAGATGATACAAAAATGGCGACAGTACAGCTAAATTCAGAACAAGAAAGTAATACAGTAATGTCGAAACCGCAACCCTCTAGCATTAATACTTACCAAGATACCCTATAATTACAACGAAAATGGGACACCCTACATTATACAAAATATAATCATTAACCATAACAGAGTTATAATTATTTATCGATACCTCATTCATCATTTTCATCAATATCATTGCTACATTTTTCATTTTCGTAAATATCTCCAAAAATTATGGTATGAACTCTTCCTTCATCTTATTACCATTACCATATAATTTTGCAGATCTTAGCGCATATTTTGGCATGATCTTTCTAATTTTAGAACATACATAATTGCATAGTTGTATTTGTGCCATAATTGTCATTGACTGCCAAGTTATCTGATCCAGAATTATCTCCAGAAAAAAACAAAAACCATAATTTTTAGTCCATTCATATAAGGCGGAGAAAAGCGGCTTGATGAACATTTTGGGAAGGCACTGATTTTATTTTTGCAATATGTTGGGGAGAGTGATAAGTACAAAACTCATTTTCCCATTCATCTAGCCATCGTCTCGAAATAAGCGTGCGAACGGTTTATAACAATATTTCAGTAAGCGTTATTCGTACATGAGTTTAGTTAGTAATAAACAAGCTAAAAGTCGTAAAAGGGAAGAGCCGTTTTCAATTTACAAATAAAATGCCTCAGAATATCCCCTTGCAATTAGCTTCATCTGACTACATTTTCAACTATAACTATTTGAAGGGTTTTACAGGAACACAAATAAAGCAGATCTAGCGATAAGTCAAGCTTATACAAATTATAATCATGCCAGTAGTTGTAGTTGGTTGCATTTTTATCTTAACATGACATGAGTTAAAATGAGACGAATGAATACAATATTCATTATTCGAGTGTTGTTTCTGTCCTTTGTATAAGACAATATTATTGATTTCTTTTTCATTTTTTACATTAGTATGTTAAAAACTGCTACGCTGTTTAAATAAAAATTCGCACACCAGTATTGTTGCAACAGAACATCAGAGAGGGTGCTAGTTACTCAAGTTTTTCGCATTAGAGGTGGTTTAAAATTTTTGTGACATGTTGTTTTCCGGGCTGGTTCCCACGTTGCTTATTTGACCTTGGTGTTTTGACACTCATGTCGGTGTCTTGCGCAGAAATAACTCTGAAACTGAAGTGTCCTAGTCCGCTCCGGTATTTATACTCGTCCGGTGCACTGATGCCTTGGCGGTGTTACGCATGACCTCATCATGACCGATATACGGATTCTTCTGGATTTCGATGGCTTCCTTGTACAGTCTCGGCCAGAATCTCACTTCCCTTGTACAAGGAAGCAATCGAAATCCAGAAGAATCCACATAATTCTAACCGAGATGGAGGCATCGAACTACCTGGAATCTGAAAACCGATCATGCGTAACAACGCCCACGCATCAGTGCACCGGCCGAATATACATACCGGAGCTGGCTAGGACACTTCAGTTCCAGAGTACTTCTGAGGAAGACACCGACATGAGTCTCAAAACGTCAGGGTCAAATAAGCAACGTGGGAACCAGCGCAGAAAACAACCACGGAAGCCTTCAAACTAAGAGAACATTTTTGTGTTTTTAATTACGACATTTATATAACATTACTTTACAACTACGTTTAATTATAAATAAACAAGTTGTACGTTCTAAAAGTCGAAGGACTCGTGTATGGTTACCAGTGGAGCGCCTTTTGAAAACCTTTTTTAAGATATTTTATATAAGTTAATGCAATGAAACCATTAAATTAGCTCTCGCTAGAGCTATCCTACATTTATAAACCTGCAAGATAAAAATCTTCCTCWCTGTTCGTGCAATACATTAGTAAACTAAAGTGATTTATCTCAAAAATGGCTGTTTTTCAAATTTTAAAAAGTATTAGAATTGAATGCAGTTTACAATATCATCATGAAGAAGTCTTAGCTATGAGGACAAAAAACTATTATAGTTCATATCCAACGTGGAAAAGTTGGCGTAACCAGCTCCTTCTATGTGTTGGCGCAAAATAAATATAAACATTAGGTTTCCTGCTGCGAGAAAACTCCAGTTTGCCAAATTTCAATAAAATCAACCTAGTTCTTTTTAAGATACTGGCAAATATTGGAAACAATTAATTCAACATTAATGCTCTCTACAATAAAAAAGCAACATTCAGGAAATGTATAACGTACGCGACCGCCTTTTATGAACTCTATCTATTATTAGTATACAGAGACATTGAAGTAAAGCTACTGACACGGTTTTTACATACATGAGAAAGGCCATCCTTTTTTGTGATGCTATAAAATCCTCAGAACCATAGCCAACCATGGTTTGTATTTAAAACACGATAAGTTTCTGTGATATCTCAAAAATAATAGTTTACTTGTAAAACTGAATGACATATATGACTGCGAATATAATTTTCCACAACTTTTGTATTTACATTTTTTATGTAAAATTAGAAATAGAGACGTTAGAGGAAAAAGAAGAGAACGTTTTTATTTTAATGTCTAATAAGCCATGAACATAATTAAATTAGGCTCACAAAATTGCAAATGTTCCCCTATTTACTCTTCCTTCTATCTCCGTTAATTTCCGAAATCACCCCGCCAAACATTGAAAAAAATTCTTATTGTTCAATTATGATTCTCCCATCGCACTGCTGACATAGCTTCTAAGGCGCTTTAAGACTGAAAACATCTTTCACCTGATTTGCGTATCGGTATTGTTAAAAATGTGTTCAAAAATTGTTTTAATAAATGTTTTAAAAAATTTAAAAGCAGAAACATATATTTTGCAGCTCGATGCTGTTTTGATAGTAACCTGGCTTTCTTGTAAAAGGTAATGTATTAAAATCCGAAATGACAGTACCATTTCTTTCGTTTCGTTTCGTTTCTTTCGTTAATCTTTTTTGAGCATTATCTTTTGATGTGCTCTGTAATGTTTGGTAAAAAGAAAATACCCAAATTAAGACTAAATACCTAGTACAAAATTGTTTAATTATTTTATGAATAACATTAGATATTGTGGCTTTCACTGTTCCCTCTACCTATTGTTTTTTTTTAATAGGATCCCGGGGCTCAGGGTACCTGAGAGAATTGCGGCTCCCGTTAGCATTTTAATCCGCTGCTGATTTTGTCGGTATACGGTGAACTCCTTTGACTTTAAATATGTTTCATAGATCAGCTCCTGAAAGAACTCAACGGCATGAAGAGAAAGCAAACACCCGTTTGTTGGCTAAGCGCTCTACAATTTATTTATTGTACCAAACGTACTTTCATTCCACAGCGGATGTTTTTAACACAAATTAGTAAGCTGCACCGACCGTTTGTATAATAATGTGTTACTGTGGCGGGTACCTAAATCCTCAAAGAACGCCGCTGTTTACAAATTTACGGGAAGTTGAGCATGTTTGACTACAACTAGCAAACCGACATTTCTACATTCTATGATGATGACACCCCGATACGAATATAGCTACTAATACTCTTTCATTATACGCAGACAAATGAAACTGCACCGACAAATCACATACCTAAATAACGACTTATCGGTAATGTAACGTCTTTGATATAGGCGGATAAACGTTTAAAGTGTAATAAATGTTTAATAAATGCACCTGTGTTACATTTAAGATAAATTTTAGGAGTATCTAGAAAATAAACTTGTTCTTTAACTAGAGACCTAGTGCGCTGAAAATCTTCGGGGTTAGGTATCCACGTTCTGCAGGTTGTGTGAGTTAAGATCCAACCCTATTTTTCAGCTATGCAATCCCTTTCATTTATAGAATGCGTAAAGTGCATACGAAGAGTGGGCTTCAGCTAATGCTCTTAGGAGTAGAACGACCTTGGTCCGCTGTAACTTATTCTTGTTATATATAATACAAACAATAGCCGGAGAGTGTTGCCAGATTGGCAAGAGAATGACCACCCTCACGCTTACAACAGGTGCTTTATACAGAAGTACGGTTAGCATCAGGTGGTTTCCTTAGGAAGGAGACGTGCTTCATATCACTAAGAGCGTCGGTTAGAGCAGGGGAGGCAGCATCAGCGTAAACAGATGCTTTACTAATACAGAAGGCTCTTCAACGATCACCTAAGCGGCCTGCTTGTCAGTTGTAAGTACAATTATTTCACTTTATGAGATGTTATGGCAGAATCCGATACAATTTTTTTTTGTAATGACTCATGTTACAAACTTAGAACAGAAGTATTTGTGTATATGTTTAAGTACTTTTATAGGGGTCTTCTTTATTGTCATAAGTGATCAGATCAGATATGCCCAGATATTATAAGGAAAAAGTGGGAGGGTGTGCCACAGGAACCTTAATTGAGCTGACCCTAAAAAATGAGTTGGCGGCTATAAGGGACGTGCGACAGTGGGATCAAATCCAATGGTCAGGATAATTCTGGAACCAAGAAAGTTATGGTGCCAGGAGCAGAAGCTTTATTTTACATGTAAAGCTCCTTGCATATTATCAATAAGTAAATGGTATTAGAGTTTAATAATTACGTACATGCCATGTCGCCTGCGTTAAAACAATCTGTGGACGGCTGTTTCGGTTTATAAAGCCTCTTCAGCACAGCTATAGTCCCAACGCAGACAAGACGGTATAGATCTGGCTCCCCTTATATAAGCCAAGGTAGGCGATGTGTATGCGAGAATTACAGCGTGGATGATACCATGCCATCTAGTGGCAATACGGTATCATCCACTCGTCTCTGTGGAGAACTAATTTGAACGGCACTCCACTATGGTGTGGGCGTTTAAAAGCCGATAGACGTCCCCCAACGACGATTTCTGCAAAGAATGCAGTTCTGAAGCATAATAATTACATAGCTGTGCTGAAGAGGCTTTATAAGCCGATACAGCTGTCCACAGATTGTTTTGACGCAGGAGACATGACATAGACGTAATCATTATGCTTGAGAACTGCATTCTTCGCAGAAACTCGTCGTTGGGCAACATCTGCCGGCTTTTAAACGCCCACGACGTGTTATGCTGTCGTTCAGTTTAGTTCTCCACTGAGACGAGTGGATGATACCGTATTGCCACTAGATGGCATGATGTCATTCACTCTGTAATTCTCGCATACACATCGCCTACCTTGGCGTATATAAGGGAAGCGAGATCTAGGCGTGTTGTCTGCGTTAGGACTATAGCTGTGCTGAAGAGGCATTGTAAGCCGAAACAGCTGTCCACACATTATTTTGACGCAGGCGACATGGCATAGACGTAATTATTATGCTTTAGAACTGCATCCTTTGCAGGAATAGTCGTTGGGGAACGTCTGCCAGCTTTTAAACGCCCACAACGTAGTGGGCTGCCGTTCAGATTAGTTCTCCACAGAGACGAGTGGATGATGTCGTATTGCCACTAGATKGCATGGTGCCATCCACACTGTCACTCTCGCAGTATTAAAGTTTCTCTTTCACTTACGAATTTTCAGTATATCATTTTACTTCGAGATATATTAGGTCTTTACTTAAAAACTGCTTTGCTAACTTTTATTATAGTATTCAAATATTAAATCACCGAAAGAGAGCATGGAACCGCTACCCCTATGGTCGAGTACAAGGTAGCCAATATATGACGGCTAGACAAAATGATGTGTTCCTGGAACGTTCACAGCCACACTGTAATCGAAGCTTGTGAGGAGAACAACATTTACATTACAGCTTTGTCCCCATGCAGCACCCATCTAACGTAACAGTTGAATGCAGCAGTATTCACAGTGCAAATGTGTCAAAAATATTAACGTGGTTAGTAAACGTTACAAGGAAACGCACCCAATTAACGGTTTAAGGCTGATGCTTTTAAATCGAACGTCTGAGAACGACCCATAGCTCACTCTCCAGATAGTGATGACCAATGCTGACATTCCACTTGCAACTAAAATATTCAGCTACAAAAACATTAATAAAAAGGAAACAAGCAGTTAAAACTACCGATGACTTATGCGCAAGCTATTTTAGAAAATGAAAAACTTCACAAGTACTTCATTGGATCTGTTGCCTTAAATGCAATCACTTAATTTGTAAGATTTTGACGACCCATATTATGTTTGAAATCTTAGTCTTTTGGGGTTAGACCGCGTCTGATTTTGGAATGAGGTCGACTTTCCACCCACACTTGTAAGGGGCATCATCAGGACAGGGATCCAAATCCCTCGTTGGGATATGGTTTAGTTCAAACGTGTTTCTCGCGTCAGGTTTGCACCATATTCCATACACCTTATTCATGTCCTGATGATGCCCCTTACAAATGCGGGCGAAACGTCGACCTCATTCCGAAACCACACGCGGTCTAACCCCAAAAGACTAAGATTTCAATCCAACTCTGGTCTACGCTCTTACATATTATGTTTGCCTTATGTGAACCAACAAAGATTTTGGCATCGATGATTGTGTGAATGCCGATTTTCCCTAATAAATGGGTAACATGTCTTAAGCAATAACTTTCGTTTCTTTTTGTTTAGTTTTTTATTAATCTTTTTTGAATATGTTTACTTTATAATAGAAACTTTATTTATAATTATTAAATAAATATTTTATTAAGTTGACGTGATTACTTTATCCTTTGTATATAAAATAGATAATTGAATCGAACTACGGCACCCGACACTCAATTTCATTTGTTTGATATGGTTGGATGGGAATGAGCCAAATTAGGGTAGTCTACTGCCGACTGGTCATAAAGGCACGAAACAATCTTGAAAAGATTAATATTGCAAGTGGTTTGTACCAAAATAGGCCATAATCTGCCTAAGAAACTCCGCGTTTCAGATCCCTATCTGATTACTTTTGTGGCCCAAAGCTTTTGTGTGGTGAGTATTGGGTCCGACATACTGCTGTTTACCTGACACTCTTTTCTAGTCTCCAAGTGACAATCAAATACCGAATAAACTACTGCAGGGCATGGTTGTCAAGTCTGTCAAAATGAAGAATATAAACAAAGGATTCATTAAGACCATCAATGCCAATTTTTGATTAAGTGAATAATTCCAATAATAAATAAATATTTCCAGGAAAAGTCGTTTTTTTATTGACCTCTTCATGGAAAGACCTTGCACATTGTCATAACCCATACTATGACCATCTGTGATGCTATGTTCACTAAGGGCAGTTCTATTATTATCACTGCTCGACTTAATGCTATTATCTTATGCGGAGCAACCTGCCAGTTTGGCCTATATATTTTTTATTGCAATCCTTACCCGATATGCAATATACTATACGTGTTTTATTTAATAAAGGTGTTTTAACCTTCAGTTGTGAAAACAAGTATTTTTTATTGGGAAAGAGGTAACTCCCTTGATATTGGCTTTATCTAGGATCGTGGCAAGTTTTCCGCTAAGACCAAGTATCTATGGAATATGGAATGCAATATTTGTATCAAGTTACCTTTTACTTGCAGTATATTCTTCGAAGGAAGTAATATGATAGCATGAACACATGAACAGTATACTTGCATGTTTTGGGGTCTGGGCAAGTGAGATTGTTATCTGTTTATTACAAAGCAGGCGTGGTATACAAAATCTTATGCAATCAAGTACTCAACATCGATTTTCCATACCATTAAACAATGCCGTTGCACTTGAAGCGTCTCTGTAATGAATTATTTAGGCGACACCGTCCGATGTAATAACTTCAAACAGCGTGTGATTGCCCACGATAACCAATTGTTTAATACTTCAGTCGCGATCCGARTAATGAACGAGACGATTCTGTAATGTCCATTGTTTTTGTTGCAGTACTTGCAAACTCACCAGAATTATTAAGTCTGGCCCGAGGCATTCGGTTTCGAAATGCTTTGCTGTGCCAATAATATCGACAATTGCCGAAATATCCCCTGTTGGGTTTCTTTCATTACGGGAAATCGTTTTCTGGCAACAGAATTGGGTAACCCTGGTTTTCTTCTTTCAGATCGTGTATTTTTTCGCCAATGTTCGTGTATTGATCGAGTTTAACGCATTTTAGTTGTGCATGCACAACTTATTCGTACTTTTTCAATTTTTTAAATGGTAGTCGAAAGCCGCTAGCAAAATTACTTGGAGTATTCCGTTGTCTAATAACAAACGGCCGCGTTGCTTTATCGATCAGAGTGAAAATGGCGATTTCAAAGAGAAAATTCGCGCATAATGATTGACTTTCTTCGTGTAAAAGGTGCAGTAGTACTAATATGGCACACGTGCAAATATGTTGTCGAACCAAAGTCATCTCTACGTTTTGTCCCAATGAAACAGTATTTTTCTTCATGAATTAAAGCAAAATGTAAGGTGCAAGCTTTTCTTATTATTTGCACGGCATTCTTACGACAAAATTTTGACACAATTTATCCGATCCGATGTTTTGCTCCTTAATTGATTAAAATGCTGTGCTGTGCCAAAGGGGACTCTAGTTAACAAGCCGTGCGGTGTATATTTGGTAATACAGCTATGAGTCCCAGGACCCACAGTTCTGGTTTGTAGGTATACCAAATTCATCATCTCTATCTTTACTTAAATAACGTTCTTTTATTGTTATTATTTAAAATAAATATGGATGCGATATATCATTTTTAAGTTATTTGCTATATTATTATAGGTCAGAACAAAAACGGTATCTATGTTTACCTTTTTCAATGACTGCAAGAAAGAGGGTTTCAATCAGGGCAGTTTCTAGGTATAACGGACAGGCTACACTCTTACTGATCGTATAGTGAAGCATTTTGAGGATTGGAGCATTATAAGGACTTAGCCACACAATACTAGGAGTGGGATATATACAAAAATAGCTACCAAAATTGATGGAATGATACACAGAGCCAATTGCTACGGTCTCTTATACTTGTCACTATCTTACCCAGAGTAGGGAACTGGTCTGAACCAGTGAATATTAGAAGACAGGACACATTTGATTTAATCCAGAACAAACTCGTTGCATTTTTTAAATTAATTGCAGGCTACGGTAAATCTCTATGTCCGTTGACAAAATAATGTGAAAAATAAAGCTCTTGGAACATAAAATGTGAGTTTTATCTTGAACATTGATTATGAAAGTGAAAATACTGCAATCGTCCAGCTATATATTTTTCAAGTGTGACCAGTGAGTGCAAAAGCGTTGAATTTTATTATAACGTTGGGTATGTATTTTAATGACTGTTCACACAATCAGAGCTATTACTTATTTACTAGTAAAACAATAATTATTGTAATCGCGTGAAGTGGTTTAATTCCACCTTAAGTCAAACGCAATGTACAGACTTTATCATTTGTAATGATTAGAAGTAAAAAGGTAGGTACACAATACTGTGCTTAAATGTTAAACTCCGATATCTTTCTACAGTGGGTTATTGAAATATTACAATCACTGTCTCGATATCAGTAGGGATATGCCTATAAATGTGCATAGATACGTTTTAAAGCGTCGCAAGGACAGAAATGGCTCGTCAGCAGACGCATGTTTCACGCGTACGATAAAAATCATAGTAAATCCAAGGTTGGATGAACTACTAGTTCGTAGGAATTTCTTTCCATCACTCGTTTGTTACGTGACATACGAAATAAGCTCAATTTTTCAATCTTTCAATCAAATTTCATAAAATTATTCATTGAAATACAATCGATCGCTGTAGTCTGCTTAGATAGTGATAAGTTAATATCGATCCTTTCGAACAGTAGCGATGTCCTTATGGCGATTTCAAAATTTTCATATCAGTTAAGAAACTTTCGTGCTTTGCATTTATTAAAGGTTGACGAAGGCTTAGCTTTTTATTTGAGCAGCTGAATCAGCACAAGGGCAACGCAATGAAGGTGCTATGCTATATATTGCTTGAGTATACACTAAGATTTTTCCGGGACCAACCCTGCTCTTAGTTATTCGTATTATTGTTTTAGAGGCTGGTTATTAAATTACAAAAGGATGGTTGTTGCTAACATTTTGATGAGTAAGCTGCAACAAAGTTAGTTTTGACCCCATACTAAAGGAAAACTTTCCTATGGTTATCTACCTACAGGTATAATTAAGTGCAACCTGTCCCCTGAGAATCTCATGTAATTATAGTAATTACAAAACCCATTAATCGATTTTCAGCGTTTAATATTTAAATAATATTATTGATGGGTTGACAGTTATTTACTCCAGCCAGCATTAAGAATAAAGCTGACTATTATCATTATCATATACAGAATGTTCCTCCCAAGATGTTTTTCTGTATACTACTCTTAAATATCAAATATTTCAATGACTGTATAAACCTTCAAAATGATTTGGATCGTATTTGTAATTGGTGTGTTAAGAACGACCTATACTTAAATCCCGATAAGTGTAAAACTATCCGTTTCTGCAGATAAAGCAATGTTATACATTTTCCTTATCTAACAAATGGATTTTTTTTTAAATGTTTGTTTATTAGGGATTTTGAAATTTAATTTTCATATTACTGTGTTCTATATAAATGTAATAAAATGTCAGGATTCTTGAAAAGATCCACAAATGACATCAGCCATCTCAAGTTCCTTAATTATTTTGTACTCATATCATATTATAGACTATTGTAGTGTAATCTGGTCGACTTATTTTGGTTTTCAGATTAGTAGGTAGATTAGAAAATATTCAGAAAAAAAATATCAAATACTTGTGTTTTAAGTCAAAAATAATGTTTACTAGTGATCGCTATTCTTATTTTTTAGGTTATTTTGGTCTTCAATCTTCGATATTTCTTTCATGCAGTGCCCTCAATGGGCAGTGTAACTGCATAGAACTCCTTGAAATGGTTTTTTTGTGTACACTTAGTTCGTAAAACACCACCACCACAGGTAACTACCCACATAAATACAAATTCACAATTAACGTAATACGTAATATGTATACACAAGAAATCAGAAATTTTTTTTAAAGATAGAGTGCCGAATACGGCACACGAACACCCATGCCCTAGTCGACCCAGATTCGCTCTTAGCCTGATCGTTTTTAATGATTTCTTCCTTAACACTGTTGTCCAACGATCTGATGCCCCACAAGTCATAAATCGATGCTTGAATATTCACATTTTTACAGTTTTTTAACAATGTGCTTTATTAAATTTTAGGATCCCTTTAGTTACTCAGTGGCTGCAGCAGTATGTACTCGTAGCTCTCACATATCATGTGTTGTAGTTTCCGTTTTCCGTGTTTACCAAACAAATTATAGAGGACTTGAGTCAAATAATTATAACAGCAATACCTAAAATGCACCTATATATTTAACGTTCATTTAAATATAGATACTGTTAGTGCCTAAATCAAGATAGTTATTATATTGAAATACGAATTTGAAATTTTCGGTATGTCAGATGTTCCTTTCATTGCTGTGGTTGTTATTATCCTTATACCCGACAACTTTTTGTGTAGCCACGATTTAAGTATGCTGTTTATAATACTGCTACTAGTAAGCGCCTGCAAGTTAAAGGGAATGCGATTCTCATGAAATTTATTTCAATGTCACGAATATTTGGAGCTAGGTTACCCGTTACTCTTTAGATAACAAGTCCTAGTATTTTCCCTGGTTTCCGGGCAACATTTTTTTTTCTAAAATGCATCAAACATCAAATAAATTGGCGAATCTTCTGCAAGACGTTTTTTTTTAATGAGTAACAAGCGCACTAAGGTACGTTAGTCTTAGTTGGGACACCATTAATTATTACGTCTTTATAAAAAATAATAATAATCCATTTTATGGTATGCAATCTTCCACCATGCTGCACACAGAATTTCTTTAAATAAAAATGCTAGAAAATGTGTAGAATATTTATTAAATCATTTTGTGATCTGCTACTGTTGCTGACTTGGTGCTGTGCCTTGGAACTATATTGGAATATGGATCAGCTTCAGCAGATGCATCGTTACTTCAAAATGGACATAAAAGCGGTAGTGAAACCATAAAATGTTCTGCAAAACTGTTATACGATAATATTTTGTTGTGTTTTGATATAATGTTCTATTAATAAACTGTCATGTGCAATGTCTTTAAACTTACTTAAAAGAACTTACTGAAAGCAAACCATCATATCCCGCTCCGCCTGAATCCTCGGAGGGATATGGATTTATAACTTGCTCGTTCTGGGCAAATATTAATAATTGCAAGATTAGCTTGCAGTTTTCAATATTCCATTCGTACCACTTGCAATTGTATACAGCATCTGCACAATCTCGGTACTGAAACATCATACTACTATTTATACATACTTAAACAGACCATGCTATACGAATATTCTTGTGTAGAATATGTCAACCTTAACAAACAAATTAAATGGTGTATTGAATGTGGTAATTCAAAAATACTGTACCCTAGGAGGAGACAACTGGCCAGGATTTTATACTTAGAACTGCAAAAATTTCACAATTATGTTGAAAAATTTTAAATCCCCGGAAACTTGTCATTGTATATCGTCCTTGCMATTAATCTTGTAGAAAAGTCTCAGTTAGTCCCGAGGTTCCTTTTTTTCTAACCATAACACTTTAACTCTCGTCGGGCTATTCTTCGTTAATAATTTCTAGGCTCATTGCATTGTACGAAAATTGAATGCTCAACAACATCTCCATATTTTACTCTTTTAGACTTGTTTCATTGTGGGACACTTGCAGTTTGCAGTTGAAGGTTTTTGAAACCCCACCACCACCCTTGAATCCATATATTTTCAGAAATGTCAAACAAGCTTTTGTTTTGCGACTTTTTTTTCTTTGCGTCGACCTTAGTGGGAGCCTTTTAAAAATTTATTCAGTTGTGACTTCATGTAAATATTTCGAAAAAACTGATAGTTTCCTTTTTCCTGTGCATATCCAAAGAGAGCTTTGAAAGATCCTCAAAATGATGTATTACTAGACCTCTCTTTCCTATTCAAAAATACAGTCGACCTGTTTCAGGATTTTTCTTGAATTTGTCTCCAGTAGGAACTATTGAGAGTATAGCCTACATGTGAGAGTATACTGCAATGTTCTTGGCAATACCTAAATACAAAACCTGTTAATAAACTCTCAGATTTAATAACTTGAGAAAGATGTTTTTGTAATTTGATGTGTCCATTCATATTATATTAGGTTTCCTAGTTGAAACGAAAATTATCGTTTGTAACAGCTACAAACGAAGACTACAGTCCGTATGGTTATATACGATTTGATCTTTTTAGTAACTAAAACTTTTTAGCTACATCTTATACCGCATAAAATTCTGCCAAATCTTTCGAAATTCTTCGTGAATTCTCGAAAACACTAATCTCCATAAATTCTCAAAATATTATCTTATATTATAGACGCTGAAAGCATTCACCCTCGTATAAGATTGTCAGCAAAAGGTAGGAAGAAACCTACCGCTGTGGTGAGCATATCTCCTGTTACAGCATAACCAATCAGTWGCATAAAGAATTGTACGAAAAGACCACCAAMTGCAACAAGCACGTGACCCTAGAAGAAATTATAGTTTGAACGTGTTATAGCTTTTGGATKCACTATCTTACTGCGTATATTATGTAAGCACATAAGGCGCAGATTACTACTGCAGATATCAGTAGATATGCGGCCCCCCTTTTTCCAAATGTGAAGGTTAGAGTTGATGCATACCTGAAATATAAACTCGTATACCTTGTATCTTCTTTTTATATATGAATGAAAAATTTTTCCCTTCAATTCTTTTATATTTTCTTTTTTTGTATGTATACAAAAAATTTTGGTTTCACTTCCGCTAGTCCTCTGAAGATATGTTTCTTTACGTTACGTAATAAACAGAAATATTTTTTATTTCCATACCACTCATTAGCAATAATATATCATATTACTGTGACCTGAAAATTTGCATATCACATTTTCGGTCTGAATTAAACTTAAACAAAATATCACGGAGCCTAAAAGCGTGCATTAGTTGATTTTACAGCAATATACCGTACAACACTATATGGTAAATATGACCATGAGGTCTTCAAAACATGCAAACCGGCATTACATAAGTTTTAGGACCTATCAAAATTAATCCATTATTGTCTTGGCATTAGCACTCGAAAATCCTGGATGAGTAATAGATATTAGAGCAAGCTTTCCATAACTATGTTGACTCGGAAAACTTAACAATTTGGCTAGTTGTTGGTGCAGTCATGTTGCACTTAATTTGACATTGTACACTGCCACGGATAAAGTTTAACGTTTCTTACATTTTTTATAATACACTGAATCGATAAACAGGAAAAAAGCGCCACAGTCTATGTACTTAAAGCTTACGACATATATGGCACAGAGAGAAATATAAAATTAATACAATAATATTTAATTTCTAATATTCAATACTATATATTCATGCACACGAATATCCTCCGACTTGACAATTAGATATACAGGGTCCGCCACCTAAAACTCCCCAGGCTCGTATTTTCTTTATTTTTGTAGGTACAACCTTAAATTATATGTCAAAATGTGGGTCTTTTTAAACTCTTTAAAATAGAATATTGGGTGTCCAAAATTTGTTTTACAGATTATCATATTTTGCAAATAAAGTTAATTTTTGTAAATATTTTTTAACCTTACCCCGTATAATAAATATTGCTTTATAGTTGGATGCCGGCTTTTATTTTCTTCAATTTGTGTCTTTGCCATGTATGTGTAATTTTTACTCCTTCTTAGTGAAAAACAAGAAAAACTAGTTGCCGCCATTTTTGTTAATAAGGTTGTTCAGAATTTTTTAAGTGTTACTTTAGTAGCTTATTACGGTACAAAGTACGCCTACATACCCATCGCTGCACACAAAACCCCAAAATTTGAAGTAACTTTTAAATAAATAAAGTACAAAGTTCGTTCTACAGAGAGAGAGAGGCTAGGAAACGAAACCCTGCGATGAGGCTAGTGCGTGATGTAGAAAACCAAACTGGCCTCATCGCAGGGTTTTGCTTTCTAGCCTCTCTCTCTTTAGAACGAACTGTGTCCTTGATTTATTTAAAAGTTACTCAACATTTTGGGGTTTTGTGTGCATCGATGGGTATGTATTCATAATTTGTACCATAATAAGCTACTAAACTAACACTTAAAATATTCTGAACAACCCTATTAAAAGAATATGGCGGCGACTAGTTCTTCTTGTTTTTTTACCAAGGAGTAAAAATTACGCATACATGGTAATGACATAAATTGAAGAAGACAAAAATCGGCATCCAACTATGAAGCAATATTTATTATACGGGGTAAGGTTAAAAAATATTTAAAAAAATTAACTTTATTTGCAAAATATCACAATCAGCAAAAAAATTTTGGACCCTCACTATGCTATTTTCAAAGAATTCAAAAAGACCTACAATTTGACATATAACTTAAGGTTGTACCTAAAAAAAACAAAGAAAATACGAGTCCGGGGAGTTTTAGGTGGCGGACCCTGTATAACATATATATTATATTGTCGGCCTTGGCAGTACATCTTATTTATTAACAGAATACTGACCTGTATAGTAAATAATGTTGCCTGCAGCTGCATAGAATTGCGTTTTTTATAATACGGTTTTTCTCTTCAGGTTCTTCCGCATCGCTGTCGATTTTATTGAGAAAATCAATCAACACGTGTACCTGGACATATCCATGAGTGCAGTAATACATAAAATTATAAGTGTGAGTGAAAACTATCATGTATGCTAGTGGAGTGTGTATCCAAAAACCAATGACAAACATTACGTATATAAAAATATTTTCATTAGTTGTAATGTTCCAGTCGGGATGCAACTTAAAAATAGTGCCCCCTATACAAGCACACGCAATTAGCAGAAACGAGCCGTAAAACAACAGCTCTAGTATTATAAATAGTAGCTGAAAATGTTTCCCTAACTCTTTTGTGACTGAACCTATTGCCCAAAACCTTTCCATCATTGTATCCAACGCAATTATGTCGTTGCGAATTCGATGAGTAACGATAAGGGTTAGATCCACCTGCAAAATAAAACCATGACTTTAATGTTCATTTATAGTATATTAAATATTAGCTTACGTGTATATACAGAAGTAGGATAATGATATTATACAGGTTTTTTATATTTTTCCCATTTCTATACGTAAAGTAGCCATGCACTATGCTGTATATTGGACAATAAAAAATGCACATGGTTCTGACCACTTTATTTTCATATATCAGCATCTTCATTTTCCTACCAAATCCTAGGTAATCATCTAAAAAAATATTAAATTCAAACATATAATATAATTAATTTATTTTATCTACCGCTAAAGGATTTAGGTTCGAGGATCATATTAAACAACTGTATTCATTCCAGTTGTCATTTGTTAATTTGCATGCAATTGATTAGCTGGAGCTAATAGCCCAGACGGATATTTTTGATTATAATTACAAGTCTCATTATCATTTAACAATTAATAGTCCTCATTGTGTAAGTATTAGGCACGAATTTTAGATAATTAGGTTTCTGGTAAAAAAAGGAGCGTGCCTCTTAACGTGGTTCCTGAATATTTTATTCACCGCAAAAAAGTGCTGGAATTTTAAATGCTATTTTAAATAAAACATACATCTACTTTTTTATTATGCATATAAAAAGTTTTATAGAATTTTTTTCCAAAATATGTATACAATAATGGTAAAGAACGGCTTTCATGTAGCACTTGAGTATGATAAATTCTACATCTAAACAGTGTATTGTAATATAACTATGCTGTGCATGTGCCCTAAGTGATTATTATTTTATATGCACAGCACTCGCTGCAAGGGGGGGGGGGAAGCCCACATTTGCCCAGGGCCCTAAAATTTATTAGCAACATTTTGGTTACACCTGTATGTGAGATTTGAGAAAAATATAGATGTGCATGTGCTTTTAAAATTTATAAAATTAACAATTTATGCCTAGGTAGTATGCGCAAGCTACTTCTTTTTGTATCCGGCGCCACTTCCTCTTCAGAGGGACAGCCAGGTGACAGTGTTGAGGACTAATTTACCGCGGCTACTAGACGAGACAAAAAAACCTTTACATGTTATTAAAGTAAATCCTGATGGAGTGAAGCCAATAACTATCCACAGTTATGCAGGGAAGAAGAAAGAGTTATCAAAACCACATAATTTTCCTAATCATTCAACGTCGCCATGGATTACTTAACGATTTTTTTTATCAAAATGTAGGAGAGGTTGCGCACAAAGGTTGATAGTATTATCGAAGAAGTATAATAATATTGTGCTGACTGGAACAATGCTTAAGTTCCTAGTATTTTTATGCAATATGCAATATGTATCGGAAGGATCGGTCTGCGACAACCAATAGAGTTGCGGGCTTGTGAGAGTAAGACGAATTTGTATTGGTGCAAAAGTTTAATTGATAATTATTTGAACTAATTAACCAATTAWCAAATAGACGCTACTGAACTTTTATTCTGTTTTTGATTTCTCAATGTGTGGATTAAAGTGGTTGGGGTTGGTGATGAGATGGATGATTGCTATAGCTTCTGAGAGATTGAAGTGACTGATTAGATCGATTAATCTAATAATTTGTTTACATTAGCATGCGTAAACGCGGTTGAATCTTATTTACGGTTATCACAGTTTACAATATTCTGGAATGCTGTGATAACATAACAGGGTTAGGTAGGTTAGGTATTAGTACTGGTTTTTAAAGGTCATACATCAGAAGAGGTTTGACGTAGGACAGGAAGTTCGTATAGATCCCATATTCGATATGGCACCTTTATGATAGCATTTCTCTTCATATGACATAGGATTTTTAACTTCTGACGATCCTCTGGCACTATATATCGCATTTTTGAGGGCGTACGCCAGTTCGTCACCGAATAATCCCCGAGAAATTTTATTGGGCTTTATGACAGGCCAACTGGTCACCGGCCATAACCGAACGACCGGTGAGTTCGTCACCTTAAAGACGATGAATATCTCAGTATCAGTCCTTTACCTGTTCAGGTCACAAGGATCGGCGAACCAATCGCAAGTATTAAATACACAAAAATAAAAGCGTTACGAGTGTACTAGATTTTGTGGATATTTTTATAACTAGAATTAATTTTGTTGATTTCCATATAGAACATCAAAAACATAATTTACATTATTTCCTAGAAAATTTTCATTATAATTTTAGTCCTTGTAAACAGCAGTTGTGAAAGAGACCACTAACTTTTGTTATAGACTTTAGTGCTTCATAGTACCATTATTTAATAAAAAAAAATGTGTGCGTGTAATTGGCAATTTATTTATTTATCATCTGAAATTTGGAAAATATTTTTATTTTATTAAAATAAAATAATAGTTTATTTGAATAATGTAGTTGTTATTTATTCCTTATGCATCATTATAAGTCACGTCGTTTGAACGAAAAATACATGTACTTTTCAATGACTGAAAAATTACCGATTATGCAGCTTGATAACGAACTTACTGTACACTAAAATATATTTTTTATTTATTTAGTGTATATAGAAAGTTTATTACCAACTTGCATAATTGTCAACTCTTAACAAACATTACCTTTTATCAAAACGCAAAGAATTGTTACAATGGTATAAAAGGAATAAATAGCACTAAATTTCCAAGTTACCTATTATTTAATTTTAATTGAATTTATTAACAAACTGTGCTAGAAAATTGTTTATTACAAATATCAGTCATCACTTAGGTAGATTATTACGTGGCAGAGGTACATTAACGCAATATGAAAATACAAATAAGCAATATCAAATATCGATTCAGACCCTCAGCGGGGGTTGATAAAAACATATTAATTACTAAGTCAAGTAACAAAATAAAACATTTCAAAAATCAATCTTATATCTATGTGAAACCAACTTACAAAATCGTAATCATTAAGAATCCTTCTCTTTGCTGGCGCAGCTCTTCTTGTAAAAACTCTTCAGCTTGCCTAACTTTTTTAGTTTTTATAATGGCCGGAACATTAATATTCTATATTTTTATGTAAATTAGAATTCGTTGGCCATCGTCGGAGGAAAGCTGGTCTCTTCACTAATATAGGTATCAACTAAATAAATCAGACATTTTAGTATCCAATTGCTTCTGTTGAAAATAAATTCGCTATGTACAAAACATTTGCCAACTTTTAACGGCTCAAGGTAAGGCAACCCAAAAAAGATGGTGAAGAAAGTGCTAACCAATTCGAGCTGTTGGATTTTTCTATACCAACTCTGAGCTACATGAAAACGACACTGAAATATGGTAGTATGCGGCCAAATGTTATTTACAGCGTTATGAATAGATTGTTCAAAATCTAAAACTATTTTACGTGGACTCATAGGAAATGAAGAAAAATGTTTTCAAATTTTCTGTAAAAATTAAGAGGTATTATATTGGTAATAAAACAATTAAGCAAGGGGTGCTACCTGGGGCAGGCCGCTGACAAAAAAAAACAATCTCAGAAGGGTTGTTTTAAAATTACCTGTAATTTCCAGTGACGAACTGGCCAGTTTATTTTATTGCGGATTAATTTTGGTGACCAGTTCTCCGGTTCCGCATTTTTCATTATATCCTACTAATTTTAATGTTGACATTGACTCCGTGATAACATCTTTTAAAGTTCCGTACAATTATATTTTAAGTCCCAACTCTACATTTACTAGTCCTTTGCTATAATCCTCGGCGAAACTCATCAAAGTAGCAATTTACCACTAAAGGTATAAATAGCAACATCTAACAAGGACTTGTAAAGGTAAAGTACGAGTTGGTACTGTTGGAGCTTCTTCGTCGTTAACAACGAAATAAAAATAGGCTGGTACACTCGACATGAAGGAACTTACATTAGAATGAGCGTTCTTCGATCGTATTTTTTTCCTGCGGGCTCGTTTAAGCGGACCGGTGACGTAATTCCTTTCATGAGTTGTCACTAAACTAAGAGGCGGCGATAGGTTTGTAGGTAGAAAACTGTGCAAGTAGTCAGAAACGTGTCATACCGAGATTTCATGCGGTCTCTTCTCGCGTCGATCCGTGCTTACTTCTCCCACTTGCTCAGGATAAGGAAAAAAAGGGCAAGGGAGAGTGCATGTGGGTGCATATATGAAAGAGCGAAACAACAACAAAAAAATAAAGATCCAACAGGTACTTATAATTGCACGGAGGGTGTCTCGCTGTTACTTATGCTATGGAGAAATAAGTTTACTATGATCACAGATCATCACTCTCCAGTGTGACTGCACAATGTGAAGGAACCTACTGGCCGATTAACTCAATGGGCTTTGAGCGGTGAGACCTATATGTGTTTTGCATAACACAGACATTTAACATCTACAGGTCACAAGTCGATGCACACATATTCACTTTCAAAATCGAACTGGACTATTTTTTAGTGTTTTTAAACAATGCTTCTATCCTATTCTATCTATACTAGTATAAGTAACTATCTATTTGGCCTTTGGTCTCATACGTACAATACGTTTCGAATATACAAAAAATTCACGATGATTAATAAAACATATGGAAACGATTGTTTACTGCAAATAAAAGATATTTTGAGTTTCCTTGCTAACAGAGGCGCAACTTTTGTTTTTCCAAGATGCTGCAAACGTGAAATTAAAAAAATAACAAAACAAGAAATTAACAGTGTTATAATATGCAGGGTGTTCCTTAATGCTGAATATATCCCAAAACATGGGATAGCAATTAAACTATTTTCTCTAAATTTACTTACATTTATTTATTTTTAATGAGTATTAGCTGAACTAGAGAGGGTTAATCTTAGTTGAGACACCCAGTAGTTACTACGTGAATATAAAAGAAATAATCCGGTTGGATGATATGGAGTGTTCGATCCTGCTGAACAAAATAATAATGTTAAATAAAAATGCAAGTTTTGTGTATAACATTTATTAAATTCTTTTGTGATCTTCCACTGTTGCTAACTTGGTGCTGTGCCTTCAAACAAAACCGGAATGTGGACCAATCGCAGTAGATCCATAATTACTTTAGAATAGACAGAAAGGCGGTAGTGTAGCCATAAAATGCTCTGCAAAACTAGTATACGATGTCATTTTTTCTATTATTGTAAAGTTCTATTAATAAACTGATGTGTAATGTTATATATTTTACTTAAAAGAACTTACTAAAAGCAAACCATCATATCCCGCTCCGACTGAACCCTCGGCAGGATACGGATTTATAATTTGCTCATTTTGGGCAAATATTAGTAATTGCAAGATGAGTTTGCAGTTTTCAATATTCCATTCATACCACTTGCAATTGTATATAGCATCTGCACAATCTCGGTACTGAAACATCATACTACTGTTTATACTTAAAGATGTATTGCGGCGAATTCATGGTGTGTTGGATATGGTAACTGCTGGTTTACTGTTATTAATGTGTAGTTGAAAAACACTGTACCCGAGGAGTAAACAACTGGCCAGAATTTTGTACACCATAAAAATACCTGGAAATCCCAATAAATATCTATAATTTTCTAAAATTCCATAAACTCATGGAAATCCCTAGAAAACCCTACAATAAATTTCCTAAAAATGCTACACAAACCTCTTACAGATCACGAAAGAAGAACTCTATACTTTTTATTTCGACGATAGTACTGAAATAAATTTTTTGCCTTTCCTACTTTTGCCACAAATTAGTTCTTCGGCATGTTGTTTTTTTTGTCGTAAGTTTCATAAGCATAAATACTGTAGTCGAGGTTGCTGAATAGTTGTGAATTACGTTTATCTTTGCTAGTAATATTTATCAACAAAGAAACATCTTTAATTTGTTCATATTTAGTATTCTTTCACAGTCATCGTCATTTCTTCAGCTGAGATGTTCAAAACCAGAAAGCCTACTTGAATTTCTACTTTTTGTATAATTAATATTAATTTATTAAAAACAAACCACATACATAGTCTTCTTAAGGCTTTCATGGCCGGCGTTGGATCTGATGGTGATATCTTCCGGGCTGTTATGCCGTGGTCCAAACTGAACTGATTACACCAGCCAAACCTGAACATCACTGAAGATGCTGCTAGCGAAGAGCAGCTAGACGTTTGAGGAAACGGAGGGACATCTTGGACCACGGCATAACAGCCCGGAAGAAATCATCATCAGAAACCACATACATGTGAATCATTCTTCGTTTGTGTATATTATTTAGTGTATCTGAATGCTTTAATGAAGCTTGTAAATAAGAACGTCAATGAGAAGAAAACGAATTCTTATTTGTACAAAATTACAAAAGTAATGTCGATAGCTACTGTCAGTCTGCAGATATCGCTCAAACCATAAAATAGTATATAATAGTTACAACTCTTAATGAAATCGCAATGATTTGATAACTCAAATCTAAGACTTAATTTAATTCTGAAAGTATTTGTTTACAAGAACATTTTTAGATCTGATGGAATACCATTACACATTAATGAATACGGAAGACACTAAAAAAGGAAAACTAAACAATTTTTAAACAGGAATGAAATATCGAATGAAACAAAAATAGCTCAATACGAAGGCAAATGCTTTCAGCGTCCATATTGTTAGATAATATGTTTTTGGAAAGATCGCTGTCAGTACAAAAACACTGGCAAAAATTATTAATCTGACATTTCGATTACGAGAACATCAAGATTTCGCCGGACACGAGCGCAAACAAATTTTTGACAAAATTTTGTCGTGTCAGTGTAATGCTGACAGATAGTACTGCCATCTACTTACATCATACCAAGCTTTGTTATATAAGTAAAACCAGTTCTATGCCATGCTATCTGCACTAGACCTAAACTGATGAGCTATAATGAAATAAATCTATCTACAGTTGGTTGCAGTGCAGATAGCATAGCATGCATTTTAAGAGTGTTAATTTTCTATTTTTATTCGATAACATATATTAATTTATTTGCAGTGAAATATAATTATAGCCTKAATTCAGTTYTGAATGAACATAGATTATGTTTTATTAGATTTACAGCCTTGACCGAGATTTGAACTTGGGACCTTTTGAAAACTAGTCAAACGCTCTTTCCACTAAGCCTTGATAGCTCGATGCATCGTTTTGTCGTTATCGTGTAAGTAATGATGGAACACCCCTAGCAAGTGTGTAACAACTACATATAAAGATTAAAACCCGCATGGGCGTATACGATTTGGTATTTCTAGTAACTACCGCTTTATATCTACATATTATACCCCAAAAATTCTGATAAATCTCCCAAAATCCTCGCAAATCCAAGTAAATCTTCGGAAATACGAATACCAGTAAACCTCCGGAAATCCCAATAAATCACAAAACATACTCAAAGCTACTGGAAATCTATGAAGGTGTACAATTAGTTGTTTACTCCTCGACTGTACTCCATCACATGTATAATGACTTGACGTTATCATATAAGGTTATCAATATAAGGGATGAAGAAACCTACCGCTGTGGTGAACATATCTCCTGTTACGGCATAACAGATCAGTTGCATAAAGAATTGTACTAAAATACCACCGAAAGCAATCATAATCCGGCCCTAGAAGAAATTATGGCTTCAACGTGATACAGCTTTTGGGTGTATTTTCTTACTGCGTATATGACGTAGGCACCTAAGGCACAGATTATAACTGCAGATATCAGTAGATATGCTGCCCCCCTTTTTCCAAATGTGAGGGTTAGAGTAGATGCGTACCTAAAATATAAACTCATATATATATCATTATTTATCTTTAAATAAATATAAAGAATGCTGCGCTAGCGTTTCACAGCTGCGTTTCTTTACGTTACGTAATAAACAAAAGTATTCTTCTGTTTCCATACCGGTTATTAGCTACCATACTATGTGATTAATAGCTCGAGGAGCAATATAAGTTACTTGAAAATGTGGGCATCACAGTTTCGGATTGAATGAACTTATATTTTAATCCTCATGCATTGAACATGTTACGACACTTAACACCTCATTAAATTAGTGTCAAAGGTAGCGGAACAGTCATAAACTCACAGAATGTCGGATTTACAACCATGAATATCTTTTGTTTAGGATATCAATAACTAAGGTAATTATAACTCATATAAAAAGTATTAATTTATTTAATTATCTTAGGTATTTGCATTTGTATTTGTAGGTAAGCTTCTTTAAGATAACTAGTTACATGGAGAAGGCAAATGACAATTGCCAATGACACACCCATTGTATAGAAATGCATCAAGATCATTCAAAGAATGTACTATATGTAAAACAATGACGGTGTACTTTAATGCCCATCGAACTAATCCGGTGCAGGACTTATGAAAAGATTTATACAGCGTGATTTTTAAACAAAGTGCAACCATATATTACTTAGGTCCAAAAGTCGCTATTTAAGCAAACTCGTGTTACTTCAAAATTGTATGAATTTAAAGATACATTGGAATTCTGTTTTTAATACTTTTAATAAATTTCAAATGTTTAAACAACATTTGGTATTTGGAGGATTTATGGGGCGAGGAATTTAAATACCTTCTTTGATAGTCTCAGTGCTATTGTAGCGCCATGTACTGTATTTTAAACGGCTTTAAAACGACATAACTTTTTCATACTATACATCGCTAGCGAGATATTTTAATTTTAGTAATGCACATAATACATGTACGTTTCGTTATTTAAAAATGTGAATGTTTTATGTAGGCTTTTATTAGAAACGCGAAAAACGCCCTAAAGGAAAGACAAAGTTCTATCAATGGCAAAGTTGAAGAAAAACCAACCTAAAAGTTTATAATGTATATTATTTTTCATGAGAAATGATGAAGAAGAAAGATATCTAAAATAATAGATACACGAAGACATAGGAATGGTTTGTTTGAAAGAATCACCGAACAAAACTTTTTATTTAAATACAAGTATTTTAGTATTTGCAATACAGCTTTCTCTGAAACTTTTTTTTCACTTCTTTTACTTTTGAACTATAATCGTGTATCACAGAGCCTAAAAACAAGCATCAGTTGATTTTACAGTCCGAAACTATGTAGTAATATTACCAGTGCGGTCTTTAAAACGGGCAAATGTTGATTATGTTAGTACATGTACGTAAAGTTTATGGCTTATATGGCAAGGGCACTAAGAATCAATAAAATCACTAATTTCGAATATTAAATACTATATTATAAATAAAGCACTGGATTACTCCCCAGATTATCGACCTTGGCAGTACACCTTATTTATTAACTGAATACTGACCTGTATAGTAAATAATGTTGCCTGCAGCTGCATATAATTGCGTTTTTTATAATACGGTTCTTCTCATGAGGGTCTTCCGTATGGCAGACAATTTTATTGAGAAACTCAATAAACACGTGTATCTGGACATATGCATGAGTGCAGTAGTACATAAAATTATACGTGTGAGTGAAAACTATCATGTATCCTAGTGACGTATGTATCCAAAAACCAATGAGGAACATTATGTATATAAGAATATTTTCATTAGTTGTAATCTTCCAGTCGGGATGCAACTTAAAAATAGTGCCTACTATGCAAGCACCTGCACTTAGTAGAAACGCGACGTAAAACACAAGGTCTAGTATTAGAAATAGTAACCGAAAATGTTTCTCTAACTTTTTTGTGACTGAACCTATTGACCAAAACCTTTCCATCATTGTGTCCAATGTAATTATATCCTTGTGAATTCGATAAATAACGATTAGGGTTAGATCCACCTGTAAAAATGCACGACTTTGGTATTTATTTTTGTCACACTAAATATTACCTTACGTGTATATACAGAAGAAGGATGATGATATTATACAGGCTGTTTATATCTCGCCTATTTTTATAAGTAAAATATCCGTGCACTATGCTGTATAGTGGACAGTAAAAAATGCACATATTTCTGATCACTTTATTTTCATATATCATCATCTTCATTTTCCTACCAAATCCTAGGTAATCATCTAAAAAGTATGAAATTCAAACATACAATATAACTAATTTATTTTTTATCTACCGCTGTAGGGTTTAGGTTCGAGGATCATATTAAACAACTGTATTCATTCCACTTGCCACTTGTTAATTTGCATGCAATTGATTAACTGGAGGTAATACTCCAGACGGAAGTTTTTGATTATAATTCCAAGCCTCATTACCATTTAACATTTAGCAGCCTTAATTGTATAAGTATTAGGCACGAATTTCAGGTAGTTAAGTTTTTTGGTAAAAAAGGAGCATACCTCTTAACGTGGATCGTGAATATTTCATTTAATGTTAGCGATGTTTCATTGCAAAAAAACTAAGGTTCTGGAATCGACCTTTCGAGAAATCTCCAACTCTGCTATTTTAAATATGACATACAGATACTTTTCCATTATACATCTAAAAAGTTTTGTAGAATTTATTCCAAAATATACAATAATGGTGGAAAAGTAATTAAATAGTTGTAACGTTAAGCCTACTTCAATTTCAAAAAATTTTATTCTAAAACCAAAGCGTTKCTCTATTCAGTTTTTAATATTTTCTGTTTTACTTTTAGTAACATGAAAAGTATGTCCATTGCACTTAAAGAATTTGGAATAAAATTAATATTTAGATGAATGTACATTGGAGTATAAATATATGAATTAAGAGAAACATATCTTAATTTGTCAGCCAAATTACATGTGAAGCAAACGATAAGGTTTTATCAATTCTCTTTTAGATCAAAAATTTCAGTACAACTAAGTAAGCTTATGCTCATTTATGTTCTAGTAGTAGTTTATCAGACTACATTGCCTTGCAAATGAGATTTCTTTACGCTTAATAATATTCAGCTTTAATTCATTTCTGTCACACCACCAAATCAATATATCTGTACAATGCTGCTATTCAGGGCAGCTTTCATAAGGGTCTATAATCTGAGCAATTTTTAAATCGTCAGCGTATGTAAAGACACTGAAATTCACGTCTTCGTTTTATCCCGGCACAACACCAGCACTAAAACTAGCAGATGTATAACCACAACTCTCAACATACTATACCGTGTCCGCTAACAAAGACCTGAACAGTGCGAGCATATCATCAGAAAAACCTGAGCACTTTAACTTCCACAGTGGTGAACTCTGTCAATAGCTTTTATAAGATCAGTGTATATGGCATCTATCTGAGAACAATTATCCAAGCTGCGGATACAAAATGTGTAAGTTCACACAAAGTTACTGAAGATCGCCCCTTTACAAATTCATGTTGTTCGGGGATAACCCGAGAACTAAAATGAGCCTACAGAATGCAAGATAACACACATTCAAAAATTTTGACAAAACTGCAGCACTGAGTATTATGAGAAGCACTTTCGCAAACGCTATAAAAGTGGACGAGCAAATGCAACAACCATGTCTTGTTATGCATTTAAAAAAACACCATCTAACTACATACAGCTGGAAATTCCATATTATCTTTTCTGGTTGATGTGAGACCAAAAACGCTTCGGATCGGTCAATAGAAAGTGTTCTGTCTTTCTTATATGCTTATGGTACTTACTTCGTATCTTGTAATATTACGATGCCGGACTTTAGCACTATGCATATGATCACCAAATCTGGTTTTCCTATAATTATCCCAGTGTCTTCTGTCTAACTAGACAATTTTTGCTTGATACATACGTAAATAAAAGTCATGCAAGGATTTTAATGGTATGATATGCGACGTATTACGGAAGCCACTATCCTCTAGTTTTAGTTGGAATAAGTTACAATTCATAATCCTCAGAAAATTATAGGAACAATGCCAGTGTCGTATTTAAATGATATGCAGAATACCACTTTCTTACAATGCACATCTACTTACGAGTGCACTTACAACAACATTCGAAGGTACCCAAGTAATCAACGTTTTCTTCAATCTAACGTACAAAATACGTATAGCATCTGGAGCTTCTAAGTTAGGATCGGCATAGATAAAACATAGCATATCCTAGTACTTTTGTGATTTTAAGCATGGCAATATAAAACGTTACAAATACGTCTGTGGCTTCCATTACTGATATTTCTGCGTTAAATTTCTTAGAAACCCTGTATACAATATTATTTGATGGTAAATTGTGGTTAAATGCATAATTGCCATCACTAATTTGAGAAAGAAAAAGGCTTTACTTATAACTAACATGGGCACCCCTTGTCCAGTCAGGTTCGACTAATAGACCTTTTATAATTTTTAATAAGCCTTTAGTGTGTCATTTGTTGATAGTGTAAWATCATTTGTATCCAAAGTCCATCAGTTTAATGTTACTGAGGTGGTGGTGGTAGTAACGATTGTGTTTCTTGTGAGCTAAAACCTCGTTACTTATTAAGGAATCTTGTCAATAATTAACCTAATTACATGCATATTTCACGTGAACAAAGAAAGGAACCCGAATAATAAAGAAGACCTTGACATTAAAACAGACATGTGATAAATTTTCTACCGCTTCGGCTAATTTCCTAAGCGTTAACCATTACTGCTTGGTAGTAAATACCAGAACACTTGACAAATAAACACATCGTTACTAAATAGTTGTTAAACATTTTAATTCATTTGCATAATCCCAGAAATGCTCGGCACTAATAATGGGCCTAAATAAGGAAATCCCGTTTCGCTTATGAAATCTCAATAAAAATTTCTGCGAGCTCATTAAATTTGGACGTAATTAATAACACAGAAAGTACGGGTAGAAGCATTGTAATTGCATTGTGTTTAGGTAAATGGGGAATATTCTTAGTCGACGGAGCGTTTCGAGTCAATTTCGTTATGTAATTATGTTACTAGAGGAAGGCGAGTTCTCATACATTGCTTGAACCATGCTTGCTTATAATATGAATTCTGTTGCAATGCTTACCGTTTTGGATTTGTTAAATTGACGTTTAATGGGCGGAAGGCAGACAGATGAATAGGGAAATATGCCAGTGTCAGAATGTTTTTATTCAATATGGAATGCCGTAGGAACTAATTATCCGAAGTGATTTTTTGCAGACTTTCTCTGTTAAATGATGGTCTTTTTGCTTAGACTATCCAAAAAAACCACTCAATGTATAGATGGGTAGGTACAAACAAATACTTTACTATTCCAGTATCAGCTCCTGTCGGCTTGACACTTCTACATCTGTCAGCTAGAAGCTGCATTTACACATTACAGATGGTTTAAAGAGGAAATTAAAGCGTGATAGATATCAGCCATCTTGCTTGAAGGCCCCGTCAGTGGCGGCTCCTCGGGGTAGGCAAGGTAGGCACCGCCTACCTTGCAATTTCAATCATCGATACCATAAAAAATAAATAATAATTAGCTAGAGATTTATAATTTTTTTAATGCAATTTGTTTTTATACCAGTGTTTATTTAATATTTCATCTCAAGTTTACCCATACCGCTCAAAAATTGCGAACCGCGTTATTACGACGAACGTTTAAATTGGGAATAGGCGACACAACTTGTCCAACTGAAATTCATTTGTATTTGTGTTCACGTCCTTCAGAATCCGCACCGTTAACGACCGCAGTTGACGGTTAACGTAGTAAAATCTTCTCGCATAAAGATGCGTCTCAGGCGGAATGATCGGTTGCCTACGACAAACTTTGAATGGACTCGGGCTATTCGCACTGCGAAAGAGGGCGATAGAGGTTTTTAATGACACCGGTAGATGGCAGCAACTTGCAAGTGTAAAATTTTTACATTTTTATCGTCTTATTCAAAATGAAACATCATAATAATCATGCAGTAGGAAGACGTGACATTGGAATATGTTATATAAAATTTCAATATGCTCTAAACAGTTACAACACGGATAAGATTAGGTGCTTTATTATTTAAATTAAGTACTGTTTCACAAGTTTCGTTTCCTTTTTTAGCGTATTTGAACTTTTTATAGTTTGAGTTTTGCTAAATTCTTTGTTTAGCATTCGATTTGGAGAAATTTAATAATAATAAATGTATGGCAGTATACGAATAAAAATAAATTATTGGCATGACCAATAAAATACACATATTCCAAGATCGAAGACAATAATTATATTTGCTTATACTATACACGAGTATAAGGTGTCGCCTACCCTACTTGGAAGATCACGAGCCACCACTGGGCCCCGTAGTGTTATTGAATTGTTGTTATTTCTACTGTCTAGAATATCACTTAAAGAACACTAGTTCCGTATCCAACTGTACAGATGGCGCTGTCTGCGCTGTTGTCGAAAAAAGCCTTCTAAATCGCCGAAGTTTCCCGTATTGGAATAGTAAAATATTTGGTACAAGTTAAGGGGCGTACATGTCCTTGCTGCCAATTGTTTGGGGTGTTCATTAAAACAAATCATTAAGATGAAGGCTTCCCTTCTGGCGAATTATAACGCTATGTTTAAAAACTATATTTTACTCGCAATTTGTTTTGATTCATTTATAACATACAAAATCGGCTAGATACCTCGCCCCCCATACTCTATTATCTGAGAAAAGTTTCCAAAATTTTGTTTTATTAGCTATACTTTGCTTTCTTTTGAGTTACTTATATAATCTGTATGTTGTTAGCAGTACGTGTTCGACAAATCCGAACTTTTAACACCAAAGCTAAACACATCTAGTTCAAAACATTGCTACGTTATCACTAATAATTCAGTAAGCTCCTGTTTCAAGACACTATACTGTACACACTAGCACATAAAACCTTTCTCTAGGATCTTGCTTGCTTCACTCCTCTTCGAATTCAGAACGCCTCGCGCTCTTTCGTCTGGCTATTTATGCCCCCCATCGAAAACTCCAAACATTTCAAGAACAGACATCTTCCTGTCGCTATCGAAACTTAACGAATATTCCACAGATCGAATATACCGGACAGTCGACATTCCCCGCAATCTACATGTTGCTACGATCACTACCTAAAAAGATTTCAGTGTTCTTATAATACCACATTTGCATGCCTGCAACTCTGGTCCACAGATGACGTTGATGCATGTAGCACTACCTGCTCCTTAAAAAACTATTCTATTCCTCGGAATCTCCGCGGTACCCGCTCAAACCGTTGAAGTGTACCACCCTCACCTTGAGCTGCGCTGAAATCTGTAGGCTATGTCGTTAATTCTTTATAACTATGTGATTTTCCCTTGCATCATTGCGTTTACAGAAGTGACTCTTTAAGGTTGTCGATATAATATCGATTGCTTCCTTTTCAGGCGGACCCAAATTCCAGATCGCATAGTAGCCTCAGCTCCTATCCAAAGACTATCTTTGCTGGTGTTTGTTCTGTGTTCTCATGGATCGCTGCCCTGTACGCCAACAGAAACAGAGGAAGGCGCTAGTCCCAATCTGTTTGATGTGGCTTCACAGCCTTTGACAGAACTGTTGCATTGTTCTGCTAAACCTTTCGACCATTCATTCTTATTGTCGATTAAGATTTGTTCCCGAAATTACCTAGATTGGCAATTTCTTCATTGATCTGAATGCAATTCGGTATCCCATAGGCTTCTGGCCTCTTGCTGAGGTAATCCATCGGAACGAGAATATATATTATTGTTGTCTGTTATAGGTAGTAGCGGATCCAAGGGGGCGGCTTAAGGGGCTCAAGCTCCCCCCCCCCCTTCCCCTCCAAACCTCTGGATCCACCCCTGACAAATCTCAAACTTCATATTATTTTACTTTCTTAGAACAACATTACAACTACAGTACAATCTTTATCACCTATCTTTACTCGATCCCCACTAGTATTTTTCAACTTTATATTTCTATAAGAAGGCGTCAAGTTTTTAAACCGCACCACACACACTGCGCGCGCGTGCTCTCTCCTCTGTAGCGCGTGCTCATGCGCATGCTGTCGTGTCGTGTCAACTGTCAACAGTTGTTTATTAATTGCGAACGCGGTGCGCTTTTGTTTGTTTTTGTAAAATTTGGATTAAAATGACATCTAAACGTAAACAAGGAGATCTTCGTTCGACTGTTTTACTGCAAAAAAAAGAAGGGGACGAGTCGAGCAAAAATGAACCAATATCACCTAGAAACAATGTCGGCGACTTATCATCGTCGACTCAAAGTTATTCGTGTAGGTACATCCTTCTGATTATTTTTTGTATGTAGTTAAGTAACTTCGTAAAAACATAATTATTCGATTTTGTTATTTTTATTCGGTTCAGTTCGTTAATTTTTCGGTGGGTGTTGTACCTATTGGGTGTGGGTGGTGGGTGGCTGTAGATTGAACTCTGGCTGTGGGCTCTCCTACTCTATGATCGCTGCCTGTCCTACAAGGAACAGTGTGAGGTAATTAATATTCAACTACCATTTAAACCAAGCATCGGTATATTCGGGTTTGAACTTGTTTAAACTACTTAGATTTTTAGGCACGCCCTCCCACATCCGGGAAAGTCATAGTTTTATAGGTACTTACGGCGTTATGTACCTAAAATCCGCCAATGATCCCAAACGGGTTGTAATACCCACTACAAGTCCAAGTTTTGATAATGAGAAAAAATAACGGGTACCTATACACATATCCTAGTCTTTGCCATGATAAAGCCTGCCCATAATGGACAAGGTGCATGATTTTTAAATGTCAACAGTTAGCTGCTGAAATTAGCACCCTAACAGTCGGGAAGTGTTTTGTGCAAAACAACCGCAACAAAGCTGAAGTAATTGCAATGTAAAATGTAAACAATTTCATATGAATGAAAACGCTGCGCCGAAATCACGTTCCGTTTTCAAGCGTCAGCCGAGATCTGTCACGCTGACAGGCGTTCCCACATCTTCTATTGACTATTTCGGTGTTATTTGGGTATTTTGCCGCAGATTAATGTGTGTTAAATTTGGTTTGGAACGCAAAACCAAATATTTTTACACATCGCTAACCACACACTATTTTTTGTATTTTTCGCTTTCAGAAGAATGTTTGGCAATCATATTAAACTACTAACCCTCACAAAGAAACAACTCCACGGAAACGGCGTACATAGATGCATCAGACGATTCGCATGAGATGACGAACGCGCGACAATCTGGAATGAATTGTGATGTCACGTCGTTTTTAGGGGACGTGATTAAATGCAATTTTCAATTTAATTTGAAACGGTAATTTATTTGTATAGTTGTATTCTTTAAGTATAGCTTATATAAAAAAACCGTAAGCAATTTTTCCAATAGGTCAAGCCCTCCCCCCCCCCCCGAAAACTAAAATCCTGGATCCGCCACTGATTCTATTAATGTTAATGTACAATTAAATTTTGACCAGTTTTTTTCTTCCGGCGCTTAGTATAATACTCTGCCAATTGGGTCTCCCAGAAATAAAATAAATGGCGTATGTGGTTTTTTAGAATTCGAATTCGAGGCATCGGCACAAGACCATGCAATGTTAAATGAAAACAGTCGTGTTTTTTAACACAAACAAGTTCACACATAACTAAAGCTGTTATGTCATCGGCACAGCCTATTATCATAAACGAAGGTGCATTTCGATTGCGTAATGGTGAAATAGTCYACGCCTCATTAACTATACTAGCTTTTGGCAAGGAGTAAATTTCATCGACCATGAAGTTACATCGAATGTTAACCTCATTCGAGTATATCGCAATAAAATAAAATACAACATACAAAAAAGTTGTTTATTAGAGACTAACTAACAATGTATTTAATACGAAATGTCTTATTAAAAATATTCCGTACTTTGATAATGAAAAATAGCCCGTTCGACATCCGTAGATAAAAATAACGAAAATTGTGCACTCAGTTATTAAAAATTGACCCAATTATTACAATAAATTTGTTGGAAGACTGTATAAAGATTCTATGCAATAAATAATTACCTTAGAAAGATTCATTTAAACCAACTTAATTGATGGCGTCTTCTCTTTAGAATAAACCCAGCAAGGACGATATGATGTGATCACGCAAGACGTTTGTTAACATAAATCACAGTCTGCTGGTAAAAAAAACTTTTTGCGGATAACTTTTTATTTGGATTTTGAGCAAAACACAAACAATGAAATCCTCAATCTTATCTTGTGACATACAGTATTGCTTACGAGACCCTGACCTGATATGTGAAACTAATCTTCGTAAGAATTTTGAAAAATTTAACAACTTAATTACCTAGGTAAATATAACGCAGCAAACTTCCTGAGGATTTTGAGGTATACAAGAAATTGAGAAACGTAACCATGACTTCTGCTGGGATTGAGAAACGTCGCTATATAGGTTCAGGTTCAGGTCAAATAGCAATGCCATTAATGCATATTTTTCTCAGTATTTTCAAAGTGATAATATCATCCCTGACGCTGACCATAGGATGCGATATTATAACAATACTCAGACCGGGTAGATTTTTGTTAAGAACCGTTACATTCCAAGATATGCACTCTACACTCTTTTATTAAAGAAAGAGAAGATAATTGTGGCACACACAAGATCTAGTTGAAAATATTGCGCTCATGTAGTTCCCGTATTGATTTATACCTATTACACTTTTAACTGTAGTAACGAAAAGCTTATTTTACCTTTTTGTAGATGAAAGACATTGAAATACCCCTACTGAATAAGTCCAGCCCTTAAACGCTCCCGGATTTACGTTTGATTTCTGTATTACCCGTAAACTCAAAAGTGTTTAAATCTTTGATCTGCAGATATCTGATTTTGTTTTCTTATAGAAAAATTGTTCCCGATGTTCATTATGGATTCAGACCCGGACCAAGTATTTTACACTGCATATTAGGAATTGTAATTTTCATAATTCATACAGCATATATTGTGTACATATACGCCGACGATATACACTGTTGTATCTTAGTTTCAATAAACATACTATTGGCAGGCTATCCAAATTCGGAACGAAGAACTTTAAAATATAAGAACATTGTATGCTGGAGGCAGCATTAAATTAAAGTCATCCAAATATTAGTAACAAAAGCAAAACAATTTTTTTCAAACTTATGGACATTAATTAAGACAGTTATATTCCGACACCAGAATTCATGATGGCAATGTCTCTCGTAACTCATCTGAACTCTGGACTCAATTAGCTTCGTCAACTATCGATTGTTGCCTGTTATCATCGCTGAGCCTAAGCTCAGTTTATTTGATTTATTTAATTTTTATTGTTGTCTGATTAATATAGATAGTTTAATTTCTTGTATTGTCTTTCAACCTGTGCTTAGTATATTTGTATTATTGTTTCATTGCTGCGTTATCTAAAACAGACAGTTTTAATTCCATTTTAAAGGTAATACCAAATTTTTTCTATACATATAACCTATTTAAGTGGTAGAGCAGTTTTTCGGCTTTTTGGTCGATGACTGAACTTCGCCGTTTCGGTGTTGCCAGCGTATCTCACATATAATGTAGCACTTACTTAGGCACATTTTTATTTGAATGCTGGCAGGTTGCCGAATAAAGACATTATTATTATTATTATTATTATTATTATTATTATTTGCTATAAAGGTCTGGAAATTAAAAATAGCAAATGTCGTACCTTGCTGAAGTCATTTTTTATATCTGGTTAACTAAATACTGTTAAATCTTGCAACTATATATACGGTATTTCACTTTTTCTGTATTAACAATCAAAAGTGTACAAGGTACTAAAGACATCGAACTCCAATGTCTTTTTCTCAGAATCATTCCTTAATTAACGGGAACAAGCAATATTGTTACTACATACAATAGAGTAGCAGTTAGCTACTACTGTTAATGGCGGTTGTTTTTTAGAATTAAAATTTAAAAMCCTGTTACGGCACCTGTMTTTAACCACACTTTTTCGATTTAGTAACTMAATTAGCAAAATTTTATATGYTTATATATTCTCTATGTCATCTAATTAATTCAATTTTATCTAAATTATCTTGTAGMAAAGTGTGTAATAGTGTTCCGCAACTAATCAGTAATAATTACATCTATAAATGTCATGAGGTGATAAGATTTTATATATGATAAAACTCTATGATTACCCACCGTCTGCCAGCATAAAACATCTAAACCTAATCTGTTGAAAAGAAATAAGACCCAAATGTCAAATAAAACATGATAAAACCAACCTATTCAGAAGCGTTAACTGAATATTGTACTGCTGTAAAACACCAATGCCTTGTTAAAGACTGCCGTACTGTTTATCGTCGGTACCTACTGGGAATGATCTTTAATGCTGCTTCGTATCGTTAAGATTTTCTTCCTCATTTGACGTTCACGTCGAAAAATAAGAAATTTCACGCTACAGAGTGGTTCTGAGCGTGTTGCATTAATTATTCAGTTATTTAACCGAAAACAGTCGTGAATCACGATGCCTCGAATAATATGCATATCGGAAAACCTAGTGCCGCCGTCTTCAGCACCTTCCAGAAGCCTCGCAAAATATTGTTCTTGGCGTGTGACCAGCTACCCCCTCCCATAACAGGAACGCAAGTTATAAATGCAGGTGTATGATACCGTAAAAGACATTCGTGTTTACCTCCAATAGAAAGCAAGAGTTGGTGTGGTTCAGTTCTAGTTTTTGTGCCGATTCTTTGGATTTAAGGGAAGATTGTAGGAATCAAGATGCGGCTCTGGGATACTGTAAGTGTCAAATAATCAAATAGTTTTGTTTTATATTTTTTGCCCAAATTAATTATGTTATGTGATAGGGGTTTTTATATAGCTGTTGCAAAATGTGTTAACCTGATCGTTTTGTACGGCTGTGTTAATTGAATGCTTTTATAGAAAGCTACAGCAAAAATTTACAATACTCGCTTTTTATTCCCTAATTATATTAACTCTCAACCGGCTAGACGAATTTTGACAAAAAACTATAAGAAACGTGTGCTACTTTTCATTTGTTAGATGAGTCAGCGAGATCTGGGATAATTTCACCTGCACTGGCTTTTGTTTTGCAATATTATGCCTTTTGCATTAAAACAATTGCATGTATAGGTGAATTCAAATTAGCAAAGGCTATTGTTGGGCAATGCTGCCTTGGAAGCAAAGCTGATACCTACTATTGTCAAACTGATAACAGGTCAAGCTTTGAGCTTAATTGTTGTTGTATAGCCTGATGTAGCTACTTGTCCAGTCGTGTATTAGCATAAAAGTAAGGATTAAGATTCGGAAACTTAAGAACTTATAGTTGAAAGCTCGACTTCACTTATACCTTGGACAGCTCAAACATATCCACTGTTTAAATTCCTGGAACCTATCAACAATTGAGTACAGTAAATTAGTGCTATTGTATAATAGAAATTTGTTAAACCAAAGGCGTCTTGTTTCAGCTGAAACGGCACATACACCCAACTAAGTTATTAGACGTAGAAAGCGTGAACACAAAACACTGCCTATGCACCTACTTCTAATTATTATTATGGCTCCAAAAGCCTTCGTGATCCGGTTCTGAGCGCCTTCTTTGTAAAAAAGTGTAACCGTTCACCGACTGATTCAGTTTCGTTTTCATTTAATTACGAACGGCTTTCTTAGTTCCTGCATGAGTTATTACTAATGGAACTGTTGACATGTTGTCTGGTCAGTTGTGATTCAATGCACGTACCGATTAGTGAGATGTTTGAAAATAGTTTAAGGAAAGTGAAAGCACCGCACCTGCTCGAAATGACAATACTATAAAGGCAGGAAAAGGAGGGAAATTCGTGATTTTGCAATGAGCTTGCGTCTCTGCCATTTTTTGCACGTGTATTTATTAGCCTCTTTGTATACGCTCTGCATCAGTTGGCAGAGTTCGTGAAGCAGCGTGTGTATGTGTATTAATCGGATTCAATGGCATAGCTATCGAAAACTTGCGTTTCGTCGTTTGACAGAAATTTTTTGAAAACTAACTCAGTGAAAACAATGGTACTTTACGGTTAATATTTTGCAGTTGCTACGTGTTTGTAGTTATTTGTAGGTAACAGGAACTTTAATATTCGTAAATATATCCATTTGCACTTTTTCAGAAATTGATTTTGTTACAAGTTCGGAAGGAGTTTTTGATAAAACCTAATATTATTCGCTTTCTCAAATCAAGCTGTAAAAGATTAACACTGATATGGATATGATACCTAAATTAAGAATTAGCCTTGTCAATCGCGTTTCATGCTTTTAGGTTTCATATTATGCTGTTCCAGTTATAATTTTATGTCGAGAAAACAAATATGTAAAATTTGACTGATGATTAACAAGCTATTTGTGTAATTTATTTTGAAAAAAAAATACTAAAAGTCCTACATAAGAACTAAAAATGACCAGAAAAACTAATGATGATTTGAAGGCAACAACAAAGCAACATTAGGAAATCGTTATATATTTCTGCTCCGTTATTTTGAACACAAACAGTATGTCTCCGGATTGAATTTACATGAGAAAAAAATTTTATCTTTGTTTTCCCGTTAAAATTTCAGAGCAAATATATTTGTTGCTTGTTTTGAAACCATCAATTCTGTAATTAAAACTGTATTATTCTGGCTCAGTGGATCTTAGCTTAGTAATGGACAACTTTACCTTTAAACGTTTTATCGCTTTGTTATGACAATTTTGTGACAGTTTACTGACGTAAACGTGTATAAAATGTTGACTTTAGAGATAAACTATTTTATTTAATGTTGTGATACGGGTCAGCAGAATGTAATGAATTTCTGAATATTCTAGTTTCTCGTATGGTAGCTCAAAAATTGATAAAAAGGTTTTTAACGAATTGATTGTTAAAAATTTAAGGGGACAGAAGAAACCGGAAAATGAGGAAAACGCTGCTATCTTTTGGTGTTGAAATTGTGCAGGATCAACCAAAAACCTTGCTAATGAGTCAATTACTCTAACTAGGCATTGTACTTTACAAAAAGATTATATTTATGTTTGTGGATGGGACACCAAATATCGAAAGAACAAAACTTGTGTGGCAAAATAATGTTTTCTGATGAGGCAACGTTTTATACGAATGGGAGAATTGCCCTACAGGTTATAAGATATTCAAGCTATGTTAATCCATATTTCAAAAGTTTAGAAAGTGGCCAATATTTTGCCAAAATATTTGAAAGGTTATCACGGACTAATAGGCCATACTTTTTCATAACAACGTTAATCAGCACAGAGATTTAGTCATGCTAGAAAATTTTCTTAACGATGGACTTGATGATTTAGAACCTAATTACCTGCGTACGTTTTTCTTCAGCAAGATCATTGTCCTACACATTATTCTTACTTTGTTACTAACTGATCAAACATTAAATTTTGAGTTCAGTGGATTGGAAGAGATGGTTCACTATTGTAACCTGCCAGGAGTCCTGATTTAACAATTTCGGATTTTTGTTATTGGCGACGGTTAAAGCAAATTGTGTATAGGCATGTTGAAGAACTAAAAAATCGATAAAGAGACTTACGACATCATTGTACATTGAAGAAATGCAATGACGTTTCAAGGAACTTCGTTTGAGAGTAAAATTGTGTGCAGGTATGGGTGATGTTCTTAAAAGTGTTTCTTTGAGTTGCTATTTACTAAAAAAAATATTTCACAATTTTTTTTGTAATTTAACTTGCGTGATCTCATTTGTCAAAATGAAATTATTGTCTCAAAATAAATCGCCAATCCAATGGGATTTAAAAAACAGAGAAAAATATTATTGCTAAGTCAAATCAAGATAAAAAACTTTTCTTTCGAATGAGGCAGAATATTAAAGTTTTAATTGCATATTTGTCGGGACAAACAAAAAATGTCTTTCTTTTGCAGTTTGGCCTTAAAATTAAAAAAAAAATTTTTTCTCTGGTAAACTCAAACCGGGGATATACTGTATAATATTTTTGAAACAAATTCTCTTCTACAACTATCTGGATATATTAAATGGTGCGTGTTTAAAGTTCTAGCGAACATTTGGCCAGAAAATAATAGCGGTCGCGACTAGTCGAACTAGTTGTATGAMGTTTAAGAAAGATTGAAGACTAATTTAGTGATTATATTCTGTTTTATACAAGTAATTTAATGCGAAAATTAGACAYTTATCCAAATTTTCATCTAGCCCTGACAAATTACGCAGCAGGGTTCAGACGAAAGGCCATAAGTCCGGACAATATCCGGACAAGCCATCAGATGGATTGCAATACTACTTTCAAATGAAGTGTAACATGACCACTGCTACTATATAAAATTTTCAAGATCGTAGCGACAGTGACGGTGACGCCATCTTGAATTAGAGAAAAAATTTTAACTACGTTATCCACATTTTATTCAGACCTTCTAACTTAACGTTTGAACGGACTATTTTTACCTAAGCTATTCAATTATCGCTTAGTAAGCTAGTTATACTCATTTGCAATAGGCTTATTTTTTGATAAGCTTGAGAGAAAGTGAGAAGTCAGTTCTAAATTGGCGATATTTAACAATCTACCATATCATTTGAGAAAAAAGATCGTGCAGCCAGAAAAAACCAAGTGGTGATTTTACTGGGTGGGTTCAAAATTGTAGCTCCTTCTTAATAAAAAAATTTAATTGTGAGTAATGTGTCATGCGTCTTAGAGTAGTATAACAGCAACATATATTTGAACTGTCTTTCATACAACTGATACAAAAAAAAACGGTTTAATTCAGTTTTTCTGTCTGTAATGGGGAAACATACTGCAGCAAAAAAGTAAGTACTACTATAAATTGGATCTGGAAAAACAAGTTTGATTGAATTATTTAATTATGAAGCAAATTGATCCGAATAAAATAGTCAAAACTCAAAAGAAACCTCATAACAGAGTTATCATAAGCCACGAAATAGCTTGTTTAAAGTATGGACCACAGAAATTATTTTAATAGTTTTATTTAGAGCTGCAAATTTTGGAAATATCTAGACATTTTACTTCCTTGCTACCAAAATAATTTAAATATTCATTTTTCCCAGATAGTTAGCATTGTTAATATCAATAGAACTTGTCTAATCCCTGAAGACATTTCCTCTGTTAAACCATTTGTTATATAATTAAGGAATTCGCGAAATTATTAAGAATGGTTTTATACCAGTAGCACTTACGAGAGAAGTAAAAATAAATAAGGAAAAGTTATCACTTGGAGCTTCTCTGCAAATTTCGAAAAAAGAACTGAAAAGTTAGTAAGCCTAAAAACAGAATTCGCGTAAAAATTTCTATATAAGCATTTTATATTATTTCAAATTTTTATCTTAAAGCTTATAAAATTATTGGATTAAAATTGAAGTTTACATTTTTTCTGCAATTTAGTTCACAAGATGAGTAAATCAACGAATTATTGAATTTGCCAAAAATAGTTTTAATTATGGAGCAGTTGAATGATTGCATTTCTGGTATAAACGTAATAGTAATATTAGCTTACGTCATGTTATTTGATCAGCAAGCATACATTTTTTATCAAACCCATGCTTTACACAAGCACTCGACCCAATTGTGACCCATGCCCTGTTGCAATGAACGAAAGCAACTGTTATTACTTCGTACACCGGGCGTGACTGCCTAATAACGGTTCCATTATACTTTTACTCGCGTATGAACACGACATCCTCCAGCCATGCACCCATAGGCGAATTTCGAGCACGCGAGTAATAAAACTTAACCCTATGTTAAATTATCGTTGCACCTCTTAAAAGCAAGTTGTTTAGACGTTTTACGTAACCCATTAACGGAACATTTCCTAGTATCTCTTAATTAGCCGTTCTAAATGTTGTTTGTGGTGAATACTCTTAGCATTCCGCATTAATGTAAATTTAGAATGAAAGTTGTAGAATTTAGTTTTTGAGATAGAAAGGCTGTTGCAACTTTGCAAGCTTGTTACCTCGATCTATAGTAGTTGCATAGAAAGGATAATTTCACAAGATCTGGTGTCGCCAGATATCGCCGTTACTTCAGTATTGCAAGTATAGTTTGTCGTGTTCGACAAAATTGGAAATATTCTCACTTCGCTTTCCTAAACAAATAAGATTTGGCTCAAGGTCGGGTCGGGCACGTTATTGGTCATTTCATATATAATATCTAAGGTCGGAAACTAATGATGGCTGATGCTAAGTTCACCTCAGTTGGATTTCCTATTGCATAATAAATGTTTATAATTAAGATGATCGTGATTAAGCAACTCTGAATGTCTAGTTCATCCGCCTTAAGCGCTACAAATGGCTGGGATGAGATCGTTGTTCGACTTATTATTGGATGGTTGTAAATCGTCTTGAAGTAGTAACAGCAGTTCATTAATAATAATCATGTGTAGTTTTCCAACCATTTAACTTGACGCAAAAAAATAAACTAACGTAATAATAATGAGTTGCAAATAAAAAGGGCATATGTGGGTAATTTTATATTCACGCAATATCAATTAATTATATTATTAACTCTATAGGTGCAAATTAAGCTTCTTATCAGGTTGTATTCGAGTACAAAGTTAAAATAATCATTCGTTTTTTGAACGAATGGGACAAATAATGCAAAAATCTTGGTAATGAATTAATAAAACTTCTTTTTATAGAAGCTGTTGAATAACCTCACATTTAATATAACAATAATATACTTATATCGAATTCAATTAAGCAAACTAACTGATCAAATACTGTCACATCAATGAATTATTTCTATAAATCTATAACGAGCAAGAATTATTTATGAAGACAATTTGTTTTAAAAAAAGGTCGCCAGTAACATATCTATATACGTACGATATGTTATGAAATTTTATCTAGGTAGTATTATAATATACATCTTCTACCGCCCGCGATTTCTGGGGCATTTTCCACTTCGTTTATATAGAAAATAAGCTATTGCATGGACGTTGGCCTTCCGTCTGTTGTCTGTAACAGTCATAGTTCGAGACCGACTCAACAGATCGGGCTCGTTGGATAGGTCTTGGCAAAATCTTATTAGGGACACTTCTAGATTGTGAAGGATTAGGAATTTTTCCGGTTGTGTATACATCAATTAGTTGACCAATTGCCGTTAGGGACATCCTGCGAATCCCGATACTTCCGTATCAACCTACATGGACGTCAACATTCAAACTTTAGATTAGGTCAGGTCAGGCCAGTTCAGCTCAGGTCAGGTCAGGTCAGGTCAAGCAGGTACCTGCTTATCAAGCGTCATCTAAAGGTCAAGTATGCGCGTACCGCGTACTAAATCATGAGTAATACAAGTAATAACCAACAAACAGAGGACGGGTTACTGTAGCATCAAACAGGCGAACTATGTCCAATGGAAGAAATGATTCACAGTGCTTGTTTTATTGTGTTTATCATACATTACGTATCGTTCAAAATATCCACAGACTAATTTCAATTCCCTCTCTGCAATTCATATTTTGAGTCGTGTGAGTTTCACATTAGTAACAGTTTAAATACATAAAACCGCTGCAAATTGAATTAATACTTCCACATCCAATTGTCAAAATGAAATTTACGTTTTTATTTCTTATACTATGCGATTAGTAATCAGGTTTTGAGACAAACAGTCCTTGTGATATTAGCAAAAATATATAAATTTTTAAAATCGATTCTTCCAGATAACTTGAAAACTTTTAACTCAACAAAAAAAATTACAAGAGTGCTTTCTGATCAGAAATTTGATTTTCTATATAATACCAAAATTTAACAAAAATCGTACGAGCAGGGTCCAAAATAAGTTTTTTGGAAATATTTCGAAAATGTCAAAATTTTGGATAAATTTTTTGCGGGAAATTTTATTTTCTTCTATTTCTATATCTATTCATTTCTCGAATATATTAAATATATGCGGAGATATTTAGGAAAAACAGTTTTCTCTAAGTGACGCTTGTTTGCTGCACCGAAAATTTATAAGAAGGAAAAATACTCGAAGTTATACTACTAATCATATACTAAACCGAGAAAAAGGGTAGTTACCTTCCAATTTCGCCCCCTTCCCGATACCCAACTTACCCCACAAACAATAGGTCGCTTTGGGTAGTTGAGATTTATACGTCTGCCAAATTTCAAGTTCATATATTAAGTCTTTCGAAAGTTATCGTGTCCACGAACAAAACCACACACACAGACAAGAAATTTTTTTGCTCAATTTTTTTGCGTTTTCGACTATTTTAAAGTGAATGAGCAAATAAAAAATTTTGAAAATTCTTTTCGCAATACAATACTTCTCATCCGTTGGATGTGGAAGTAATATATTATGTGCTCACTGATTACAACCTTATTTAACCTCTTTGTGAAGTTTAGGGGTAAGATTATGCCATAGTTGGTCTGTTTGATGTTAACATTCTTTTTATTGCTATTATTTGTTAACCTTGAAAAAGTGACAAAACAAATTCATGAAATGTGGGTAAAAATAAATAAGACTCGCACCTAACAGGTTTTTTTGTCCCAACCCCAACTAACTTATTAAACTTCTGAGATTTTAGATAACCAGACGATGGTTAAACTAGTATTTGCTCCTTTTTCTCAATTTTCGATTTCTTGCAGCTATATAAGAACCAAATATTGTCAAACCAGTATGACCTAAAACATAATTTTGAAACTTAGAGGTTCAACCACGAGTTCAACTACATAATGATGTGGTAGTACATAAGCTTTTAATTGTTATATTATGATAAGTATTGTTATGATATGGCAATTTTCTGCTTAGAAATTAAATTGAATTGTTGGTATTTGCATGAAAATAAAACGTAACTAGTAAACAAACAATTATGTCAGATCGTCGTCTGCCTTGTTTAAAATTCATCCACCCTTCAGGCGGCTCCACCTATTGACAATCCGCAAGAAGTTGAATTCGCTACCAGAATGTTATCTGTACATATGATAGAAGATTTAGTTGTATGATATCGATGGTGTATTGCGAAAATAATTGAACCATGCCATACATAAAGAATTCAGAATGTACAGCAGAAAATGAACTGCCATCTAGGAAAATCAAAAGGGTTTGAAAGACGACAAAATTCATCTGAATTTTGGACACTAAGGAGGAAATCAATAGTTATATATTGCCCATACGTTCACAAAATGTTTAGAAGTATTATTCAGCTGAAGAGTAAAACCGCCAGAGAGGCTTTACATAAAATAAGGATAATGATTGCTTATTTATTCCAGCATGGGAAAATTTTGGCAGTGACTATCTTCTTGAATGTTCTTCATAGCTTTGAAAACATATTTCGCAGATTAGTTTGAATGTATTGAACCGTGAATTAATATTTACGAAGTAAATAAACCTATTTAAACTACAGTTAATTGTAGTAAGTATGTCATAAAGTAGTGTTTTCAATAAAAAAAAATTGTCAACCGACAATGCCTTTTTATGTATTTATTTAAGCCAGCATGGGGAATATACTTACACTACTTTTCCTCTAAGATGGATCCTATATCATTTTACAATTCATCTGCAGTTATGTAGTATAATACATTCACCTAACATAAAAAGCTGTTTTATAACATATATGTTGATGTATTATAGCTTCTCAAACAAAATCAATTCAATTCAATTACTTTCATGTGGGTGACTTATATTGCATCAAAATATAGTTATTGTCTATCAACGGGTATTAGTAATACGATTTAAAGTGAAGAAGTAAATATAATCTATTATAATATGTAGTATATGTAAGTACTTCCCCATATTACCAAATAAGAAACGATGCGTAACAATTACATAATGCAAAAGAATAATCAAGAATTTTAATAACTGCTACAATTTGTAATAGGATTACCATTGAATTCGACAGAATTATCTTGGGTGTCCCTATTTGAATACGAATCGTTAATGTACCATTGAAAAGGTAGTTCGTACATCTAAACATCTCATGTTTCGTTTACTCATAGCTAAATACGGGAACATATCTGTAATCTTCATCGGTCTATTCAATAAGGCGGTAATTCTTACCGACCCTACCTATTAACGAAATTCTTTGTTTGCGCACATAATAAGCGTATGAGAAAGCCCCGTTTTCTTCCTCATATGCTAACAAACACGCAATTTTAACGGTTTTGTGGCACAACACACAGAGTTCGTGAGAACACCCACCTCTGTTGCGTCTCGTATCGAACTACTGACCTTTGCTTTTGCAACCGAGTTGCGCAACCCTTTGCTACAAAGCAGTGGCGCACTAGATTAACCATCGATATAAAAAAAAACACAAATACTTGCTGGCGAAATATGAATTAGAACGAACCAAGAATTTGAGAATAGAGTTGATTAAATTGTTACATGTTTCATTATACAGATGCATTTCCTCATGTTCTCCACCCTTTGACCCAGAATGTATAATTGCGCTATGAAACTAACATAATGGTTGCAATTAACATTACTACTTGTTAAGCGCTGTGAATGGTAAGTTAGTAGTGTGTGGCATCAGCTTTAAAAATTGTAATAGCAATCGGTGGTTAGCACTGAGCGTTGGGCTTTCTTCTCTTTCCATGAACAGATAGGATAATTAATCGTAAGCCGGGAACTTTACTGTATAGTAGGCAGTTATACGAAAGCTAGTTTACAGACATAAGTCTAAAATTCATATTGCACCTCACGGTAACCGTTTAATTATCATTATTGGCGTAGTTTTAACGCCATTTGGGGTTCTAATGCTAGATAAGTCGAATCCTAGCAGACGCCGCTTTAGTATTTTCCAAGTCGTTTAGTTTACACGTAAAAATCTCGGAGCTAGGTGGAGATTCCTTTCCGGGAACTCAAGGAAAGTGATCTGTAATGTGTTATGTTGGTATGCCCGCTCCTTTGTCCAAATGAAAACTACCTCCTTTTTTCTGTTCATTTACCACAAGATCCTCCGCAGTTAAACAATCTTCGTTGTCTTCTGTTACTTTGTACATGAATTCCGTTTCTGTTGACCTTCTAGAACTTCTTTGATATTTTCTCTATTTGTTCTAGACGCGCTTCTTATCCTTCTTCCGTTCGAAAAAGAACACGCAACTGCAAAATAATCTCTCTTTCCACAGTTGTTACATACTGCTGCTTAAACTGCATAGACACTTTTATGTTTCTTACACTTATTACCATCCAACTGCTATTGGATCTTTTATAACTTCCATTCTTTTTGTGTTTTTCAGCACCTTCCTTCGTCTAATGATTCAGTCAGCTTTTGGCAATCTTATAGTTATTCTAGCAGCATTTATTACTATAATTAATATAATTTTCTCATTACTCCATAACCTTTCTCTTAAGCTTAAGTTTCTGACGGACACGACTAATTTCTTCATGGACTTATCAGTTATCGTTCCATACTCACAACTTTCTTATTTTATCTACTTAGATTAAACACTGCTCTCTCATGCTTTATTTGTCTTTTACTGGTAGGCCTCTAGTATTACTTATAAATGCACCTTTCATACGCTTGTTTGGTAGCAGTGCCCTACCTACCTCTGCAGCTAGCGCTGTAGTAAGTTTTCCATGCTTGTTTAGAACTATTTTGCCAAATTTGGGTTTTCTGTCTACAAGGACGTCGGAAGCCGTATGGTCAAAGTTAAGGCTGTTCCAATCTTTCGTAACTCTTCTGCCAACCGATGATCTGCGAACGCTTAGTTTTGCAAAAATTCCAAGGAATTTGCAGTGATTTCTTCATTACAATTCAAAATACCAAAATAACGTCATACATCTGCCATGATGGTAATGGTGGGTTGTTTCGTAGCCCTGCTCAGAAATTTAGCGGCAAACCTTCGATTCTATTTCACAGCGCATGTGTCAGTAGCTCACAGTACTGAAACGTGGGACTTTCTTCGCTACCTTGCAAAGGCCGGAAGTGTGCTTGCTTATTTTAATCTCCTGGTTGTATGTGTTTCATATAAAACACGATCATCTTCAATATAATTTGACATCTGCTGAAACGTGTAAAACGTCATATCATCAAACGGATATTTCCTGCATCCAACAAACTCCATGGATTTCATTCCAAAGCACCAGGATGTTGTTTTGGTTCCATACAACGTAACATACTAATCTGCCATATATACAGGATGTTTCAATTAAAATGCTGTAATATGAAAATAACGCTTGTGACCACATGACTTTTCGACCACAGGCATTTGGAAGAGCAAGATAGCTAGTGACTAACGTGACTAGCTTAATTACAAAATTTGAGGAAACGGGCTGATCTTGGTAATCTTTTAATAGACAACACGCAATCTGCAAGGAAAATTGCTTAAGAATCAGTACGGCATCTCAAAAAAGTAGTGATCATAAGATTGTAAAAACTACGTATTAGGTAGGTATAGTGCTTTATATTTTGCCTGTATTATGATGTAATGTATAGGGTATCATGAAACCAGCCTAAATTTAAATAAAAAATGACTCGCTGCGATGGGTACTCGAACCCGAGTTTCCAGAACAGTACTTCGATATGTTCCATTACACCACCGGAGCGTTTGAGTTAAAGCCCAGACCCAGCTAATGTATGTATGATTTTTGTCACGTATAATTAATTCCCGATAACTCTATACATTACTACCTATTAAGTTTCGTCCACACAAAGTATTAAGAATTAAGCGAAGATGATCCGGAGCAACATTTATAGTTTTGTGCAAATTTTACTGAGCATTTGAGCAATGACCCGGTTAACTTTACAACATTTGTTTCTCTGATTGAACGGTAAAATAAATAGACATAATTGTCGTTATTGGAGTAATACCAAACCACCCATTTTCAGTGAGAGTTGCACCCAAACTTTAAAAAAAATTGAACGTTTTTGGGCAAGCATTCCAGGCGACCGTTTTATGAGGTCACTTTTTTTAAGACAATTGAACTGCTGATAGTCATGTGGATTTGTCACAAGACCTTATTAACACCCCCATCTCCCAAGCTTTGAAGAAGACGTAAATCTTCTCTTTCAACAAAATGGAGCGTCTGCTTATTTTCCCGGACAATGAATAGACCGTAAAGGTCCTATCGAATGCCCAGCTATGTTGCCCGATTTAAACTCTTTAGATATTTTTTGCGAGGCCWCTTGAAATTCAAGGCTTATGCCACATAACCTGAATCTATATACTCAAGTGCCGTTTGATCACGGCGGAAAAGTCGCATAATTAAACAATATTTTTAAATATTGTATAGCAGCTGACGTTTTGAGCAGTACATTCATTAAATTTAATTGTGTTTTCTTAACAAATTTCCCGTAATAATCTGGGTAGTGTTCTGGGTAGTGTTCTCAGAGAAGAATCATCAATTAAAAAAAAACTTATGGTTGCATAGACAAGACAAGGAGTGGCTCTGGGCCCTAGCAAGTTAAAATTGACCTATTAGCATTTTTTCAAACTTGAACAAAATCGGAGATTTTAAAGGATGGAAAATTTGAATTTGAAACACATTGTACAGGTAATATTTGCTACTCTTATTTGATCTCCTATATCAACTAGAATAGGTCAGTTACCACCGGATATCCGGTTTGATTGGTTGCTACTGCATCTCAACCACGCTACAACCGCGACATGATTCAAATTATTTCCTGGCTAATGAGCAGTGCAATTGTTTCACCTATCACCTGATACGTTGCTTTATTAACGACTTTGCTGAACGCCACTGTCGCTTGCGGGTTTGCCTAAGGCCAGACATAGTCCGCCCCATAGTAAGCACACAATTTCCCAGGAAACTGGAGCGCGATGCTAAACTAAGCGTGCAGCGTTACGTAACACAATGCCTTAGACGGAAGATTAGTCGGGCACCAGCTGGAACAGGTATGACGATCTTTTCCTGGCAGAGAATATTTTTTTGCGTAACTCCGTAACTGCCTTTTAAAAATCAGCGTGAGCATGCGGAAGGAGGAAGAATGAGTCGCTAAAAGCATATAGAAAGTGCTAAAAAAGATTTTCGAGAACCTGTGCGAAAATTTTATTGTAAATACCTTTTTTTTCAATTCACACGCCATATTTTAGTTTTCCTATTTCCAGAGCATGAATACTGCTATAAATTCACATTTTTAATGACTTGGCAATACCGATTATTAATTCCTAATAACGGTCAGGTAGATATTAGAGACAATCATAGAAGTTAGCTAAAACTTGATGAAGATAGGTTAAAGTGAGTAGCGCTTTTAATCATATTCCCAGAAATGAATTGATTGTCAAAAAGCAACATCAACGTTAAAAACACAACACAATTAGTCGTATAGAAAGTAATAGATGTGTTTTCGGAAAATATGTCTTCACTATTCAGACACTGACAAAAATTATAAATCTGACGTTTTGATTCCTTTGTAACCTTTGTTAAAAGTGTGTGTGTGACTCGAATTTTAAATACGAGCCCTTTAAAAATTTGTGCAAGTACTACAACATCTTATCCGTAAACCTAATTTAACATTAAAACTACCAAAAAGAGTGTACTGGTACAACCCGCCTAGAAATCACACTGCAAACAAAACTTTTGAAATTAGCTGGTTGAGACGCTCAGGCTCAAAAAGGAATGATGATGCTTAACCTATTTCTGCAAGAAAGGATTTCTTTCTTATTAATAGAATCAAGGAGCAGCATATTTGTAATGCAACATGCATGGTACAATCATTTCCGCCAAATTAAGAGGTACGGCCGCCTTGTTCTTATGCAATAGCTTCTGGTTTATATTGCACCTACGCCACAATTCTAATTCAAACAGGACTACCCACAAAGTTTTCGTAAACAAACAAACAATTTGACCTACATTTTTGGCACTTGCAAAACTTCGATATTATCGCAGCAGCAATAATCCGCACGTTTAATTTATATTACAAAAATTTTCTTGTGGAATCTAACAATGCAAGTTTGTGGTGATGCTTTAATACGCCGATGAACTGAATACTTACGTCAGATTCAGTTGAAGCTTATTTCTAAAATTCTTTAGGACAATGCATTAACTATAAGCAAATATACAGACAAAAAAATATACATTTAAACGTCGTTTTAATTTAAATCAACACTTCTAATGCTTTTATTGCTAAGAGTTAGTTTTTATATACTTAGAGTTAAAGAGTCCTGACAGTAAAAAATTGTAGTACTTTTATACCTCTTGGGGAAAATAACTATTCATATATTATTAGCATCTTATTAAAAGAAAACAAAAACAAAAAACTGCATGCATTTGCTCTGACGTGATCTCGGACGTGATTAATTCCTTATTACCGTTACACCAATTTCATGCATGAAGGTTACTTTTATTTTCACTAGATGATTCATCCGCAGACATACTTAAGCTATGAACGAACCCATGGGCAGGTCGTGTTTTCGTTGACTATTAGATAGATACTTAATTATGTGCACACATTAAAGTCAATCTGGCCCATAAAGCCGTTGATATTTCTCAAGCGGCTCCAAATCGATCTCACGAGTTGGGTGCAATCCGAACGGAATTGTTAAAAGCTCTTGCGAACATGTGTGATGATTGATAGCGACTTGAGATAGCGGTGTTGCCTTGAGACTGTACAATGGAGTTCTCGAGGCGCAAATTGCGGTACACGCCTTTCAGTATTATCCTTCAAAGGATATCGGCGATTCTGTATGAAGTAATGCGGCTAAACCAGTTTTTCAATGATATATTTATTTACGTAAGGCCGAATGCCAGGAGTTTCGATCGCCTGTGTTTTGGTATAATCTTGCTATCACGGATGAATGAAAAAGGCATTTGATATCAAACCGCAAGATGAATGAATCAATGAATCAACATGTAGTTAGCCTAGGCCGTTTTTTTTCCATAACATGGAATCGCTACAAACAGGTGCCTATTGTAACCGTTATTGTGAAAGTTTTCTTCAAGATGCTGAAGCAGTTCTGATCAGTGCTGGAAAAGCCTGAAATAAGCCGCTGCGATAATGGATTGCATGCAGTCATCTTCATTAGAAGATATTATGATATAAATAACTTTGTAACACAATTGACAATCAGTATACTTTGGGTAATTATATAACTCAAAAGAAGAAAATCGCGAAAGAACAGTAGGTTAAAGAGAGTTTTGAAAATTAGCCCTACGCTAATAGCTTTGAGTCACTGTAAAGGTCCTCGCTTCTTTGTTATCACTTCTCTTGATTGATTGAAGCATCCTTTTTGTTCAATAATAGAACTGGCTTGTGTTTAAACTACTAGATTAATATGCTAGAAGTGTTGTACAATAAGTTAGATGCAATACGCTATATTAGTGTTGCGTAGATGTCGGCCATTTCCATGTCCTGGATCCAAATAAACCAAGTTGTTATACCGTAAGGAAACATAAGGAAGGCGTAAGGAAGCTCAGTGTCCGCTGCAATTTGTAATTTTAATAGAATATTTTAAAGCGCTACTGCGTGTGTGAGTAGTTGGCACTTCTTAGTTTTACGTAGCATGTACTGCATACTGAGATTACTTTTAGTTACAATGTAGGTACTGTTGAAAGGTAGGTATAACCTACAATAAGTGCGCGTGTAGACCATTACAATTTACACATTGTAGCAGAAATTGGTAATGTGTTGGGACCATGGATGTTTTCACTATAAAGAGATGTATGTAAGTTTTACATCACTTATATTAGGTTGTCTTTCAACAACAAATTGCAATCAAATAGTAAATGTAATTAGGTTTGTAATGCTTACTAAATAATATATAGGATTGTAAAATCCAAAATCTTGACGTGTCGCAGCAAAATGGCCGACATATATGTCAGCACTAATATAGCGTATAGATATATTAATGTGGGAGGTATAGGATACAATAACTTCCGTAACTGGACGGTAGATTTATTGATTGCAACGAATTGATAAAAAATGCTCATAATTWTACATTAATCCAACCATTCATTCACTAAATAGAAGTAACTATGAGGCAAAATAAATGCATKGATTTTAATATAGGTACTTGTGAAGAGAGAATTTGATAGACCTGTAATTTATTTCCCCTACTAACAAAAACAATTTTTTACTCGGGTCTCGATATTTAGATTTCGTTGAAATATAGGTAGGTTACGTGAAAACATACGTTGATTAGTACTTATCTTTAATATTAAGATTAATAGTGCTTGTGTTCTTCACGAATTAATCAGATACGCATATATTTGATAACATTTCTTTACTTAATCCACCCATATGCATTGGTGTTAAACTTAAAATTTAATAACAGTATTGAACTTCGCGTCTCCACTGAATGCTCTATTTGTTCCCTGATTTGACTTGATTCAAATTACTTAACTAGAAAGTAACTGCAGCGAGTGATTATAAAATAATGCGGGAAATAGCATAATATACGACAGGTGTATTTGCCAATATTTCAAGGTGGGCATTTCCGCGTTATTTGTAAAACTTCTTGCTCAGTTTATTAATCAAATAAAATATTTGAGTGTTCTACGTTTAGTGCAAGTCTTCACGCATAATTTGATCCCGCTCCCTCCATCCACAGGGAAAACAAGGAAACAGCACAAAGTACCATCATCTGTCACAATAATTGGCACAGACAACTGATATCGCTAACTGGACAGATTAGTGCGTGCATCACTTTAATAGGAAATAAGCTCGACGGGCGATTCTATAGTACATGAGTTAGATTGAAACATCCAAAACTTTAGAACCGATTGTCCCATCTTAATTTTTTAAACGCGAGCATGTATGGAATGAAAGTAGCGTTCTAATGAAGATTAACATTACTCCAGTTGCTACTGATATCAGACGACGTCCAAAAAGAGATGGCTTTTCGATGATCTTGTCCCAATTTTATCCGAAGGTTCTAAAAGTTAGGGTGGAAGCGAAGCGACTTTAGACAAGCATTGTGTAAGTACATTATTTAATATAAATAATCAATAAAATAATATCTAGGTGCAAATAAATTGATTTCGAGGATGATAGCAAGCTTGCATTTTCTCTGGTGGTAAACTAATTTTGTTAATAATACCAATAATTAATTCCGTAACATTAATAGCTTACCACTCAACCAATCTACAATCTACTTAAGTCACTCTGGAAATCAAAATTGTCGGATTAACCGAAGATAACACTCCAAAACTTTAAATTGTCTGCAATTACGCTACAATAACTTGTTTAAAGCAGGATGTGATAATCCACAACGTGACTGCTTACCGAGTGTTTCAGTAAAACGAGCTTCCCTTAATAATTCATATGAGAGAAAAATTTAAGTTAAATCCTGAAATAGGTCAATTTTATTTCGGAAGGAGTTATCTTGTGAAACAACAACAACCTCCTATCCCTGAAAGCTATCACCCTTCATTTTTGAATAGCTAAGAAGGTTTTTAATGTCTTTTAAAGCCCTTTTTGAAAATGCTTAGGAATAATTTTTTTGTAAAATACTGTTCGTAAAATTTCATCAAATTTCTACTGATTAAATTCTTAATAAGGCTCTAATTAACCTCCATACAAACGTTCACATTTCTGATGATCTTACTTAAACACAACGTAGAGATGGCTTAGTGACTGCTGAGATTTCCTTCACGGAAAGGAAAAAAAGGACCTACGATATAATCAGCTAATATACTAGCTCACTCAGTATTGGCACCGTTATTCTATTTAACATTACCATTTAAGAAAAAAATAGATTCGTTTGAGAAGTATTTTAAAGGAAACCCCCATTATTTTCATAGGTTTCGTTTTCACGGAAATTGTAAGCAATGAACTGATGCAGAATTTTGAAAGGATTAATATTTGTCGAGATTCCTGGAGACTGATGACATGCTGACTCCAGCATGCGATGTTTCGAGCAGACTGCAATTTTTTACCAGAGAAATTACCCAAAACAGCAGTAGCTTCATCAACAACAAATTGGACTGTTTATGTTTCCGATTTGTGTTGAGGTATGCCATGGTTGAAGATTAAAGGCCACGGAGAAATCAGTATATAAGTTAATATGTACAGTACTACCAGTTATTTTCACGCTTGCTACCGTCAAATATCATAGTGATCCGGGCACCTGTAGTTGAGAAACGATCTAGAAGACATCTCGCCTTGAATAATATACTACATCTGATGCTAAAGGTATAAGCCCTCACTAATTCTAGATTCTCAGCAATGTGTGTGAGAAGTAGAAATCGACTTTACACTTACACATTGGTTAACGCTATAGTCTTGATGCACGAAGCAGAACCGCAATTAATGTAATTTCTTTACAATATCATAATTCCCGAACGTAACAATAGCGTCCACCGATGCCCCATTCCGTCTGCCTTAATTACTCTTACTTTCCTCATTCATTTATCGCATACAATACGAGAATAGTCTCGTGAGAAAAATCAAATTCATAAATTCAATTGTAGCACACGCTCCGATGCGTTTCAAAACGAAAGCCGCTCGGTTTCTCGTCCAGACCGTGAAACAAGGACGAAGGTATCCTTGCAGGAGCAAATGTCACGACCTTGGAGAGCGTGGAAAGCCCTGGTCAAACACAATGTTTTCCATTAACTTTTGTTGCGGTCCACTCTCATTATGCGGAAGTAAAACAGTATACGWGAGGAAAGTGAATACTTCTTTCAGTGTCATTTCACTGGAGCATTAAAACCAGAAATGTATATTGTCGCATGAAATGACATATCACACATTGTGTCTGTGACGCTTATGTAACGGTTTGGGTATCACTTTTGCTGCTGAGGGTACCGACAGTTCTTGTTTATTGTTTACCGTTACAACATGGAATAACTAGTTGTGAAATGTGAGCCGGAATCTAATGCATAACAGCTTAGGATAATACCTGCAAATCTATTGTTGCTTGCTCAATATCAAAGAAATACACAACACACCGATTCAGTTATTAAATCATTTAATGAATGAATTAAGAAATCATTGTTCATACCTACAGTCCTGTGGCCACCCACAATTTTCTAATTAACGTTGAAAGTGAGTTGTATTCTTATGTCGGCAAGAAAAAAATAAATTACAAATTATATTGCTCGAAATACTATCGTAAACTTGCGAATTACTGCTCATGTGATCATTTTCTAAACATTATTACTATTTTCATTCTAATCTAATCTGAACTTGTGATTTGTTCATTATATTCCGCTTATTTTAAACACATATTTTTGAAAAAATACTTGACCGTTTCAAAGTTAAGGGATAAAATGTGGAGAGTTGGCCTCCTCCCGGCCCCCCAAAACATATATAAAAAAATGTGTGCATCATTTTAACGGCTTCTACTTCAAATAATAATAGCGAAAATTTGATGAAGTTATATCAACCGGACAACCGGTCTAAGAGATATTTTTGAAAAACTGTTTCTCTTTCCCCATGTTTAAGAGTCAATATCTTAGTAGGCGGGCGTTATTTCCAAAAAAGTTATACTGTAAAATAGGGTTATTTTTGCACCAGTTTTCAGATTCCGAAAGGTTGCCCGCTTAATGCGGGACACCCTATATATTTACGCACTTATCTATTAAAGTCGACGGTGAATATTTGTTAGAATTAATGTTTTAATCCTTAAATCATTCGTTTATATTCTATTGTTTTATCGTAGTAGCATAAAGCACGTTACGCATCGCAAAAAATCCCATTACCTATATATTTTACATGCAATCTCGTAAAACCAGTCCTGTGAAATAGTAGTAGGTAATTCTGCTTCTTGGGATTCATTCGAATCTGTTATGAATGGAACGTACTAACGTAGGTACGAGTACTCTTGCAGTTTAGTGTTAAAGCGATATACTTGAGATAATTACGCTCTACTGAAAAATTTTTCGTATAATTTTGTATCTGTAAACAATGCTGTCACTCCAATAGTACGTTTAAAATCATTTACAGGTCGGGTCGTTGTGCATTATATTAAATTACTTTATTAACGTGTTGACTGAGCTTCTTTCGGTAGTTTTTTATGGCCCTGTGAAAAGGTTACTTCAGAAGTAAAGCTTTGGAAACCGATCACAGAATAAGCTGTTGTAATTTGTTATCCAATGACTCACGGGGCGGTAGAAAATTACCATCATTTAAGTGCTATAATTTTTAAAATCCATCACTGAGATAAAAACACCCTAATTCGAAACAAAAATAATATGTTATTATTATTAGCTTCCCAAATCGGGGAGTTTCTTCTGCCGCACTTTGTATTTTATCAATCTCATACGTTGAACCTTGATTGTTATGAAACGTAAATTGCTAAAGCGTACATTAAACAACAGTCTAGTTTTTGTTTAAATACTTCGAATTTTAATCATTAATTATTGCAACAACAGCTGCAATATCAATTCATACAATCCCGGCGACCATAATAAATAATGCAAAAACTCCTCTCACTCTATCTGTTTCAGCATATTAAAATTCACCTTCGCACCGGTTCAATTTTGCCAACTTTAAGAAACTGATCTCCATACGAGCAGCTATCCAGGCCAGTGAACGTCCTTTGTCATCGCATTCCATCGCCTTCTAAATTCCTCGGTCGTTTTTCCGAACTACGAGTAGGTTAGCGGTGAAAGGGCGTGGTGATCCTTAGCATTGATACAAGCAGATAGAGAACGGTCTCCGATGCATATTGCGGAGATCGTGAGCTGCCCACGTCGGGTCCGATTTGCTAAGCCCACTTGATTTAACGATGTGTCGTGGGTCATACAGGAATTAGCGCTGTAACGGGGTTTTGGGTTACGTAATTGAGCACCCTTGAAAGAACTGTTACGACATGCGGATATTGTAGATTAATTCGAACAGTACATGAGTCATTGTGTGGTAATTCTTGCTCTTTAGTAGTGCAAACATTTATGCGATACAGTTGCACATACTTAGACTGAACACTTCATCACTTAAGCATTACGCAACGGTGTTCCATAGTAACAGACCTTAATTTTAATGCCTTAAAGTACGAATTTTGTAAAGTAAAGTATTATTATTGCTTGCATTCGTATAAATACATTTAAGACGGCAATCTCTGAAATTCTTCATAAAAAAGTTGCTAATAATCATTTTAGTGTATTATTACATCCTTATCATGATCAAGTCTTAATGAGGTCCTTGTCCATAATTTTTTATTGCAGCATATGGATCTACGAAAAAAAAATAGACCCGTGCTTTTTTATTCTTTCCAAATCGCTTAGTTAAGGCTTAATGAATAGGGAAGTCTGAAATTTAAATCTGTGACGTCACGGGCCCCGGCTGCTCAGGGTTGGTTCTGACTGTGTGATGTTGCCAGCAGCGTGCTGTTCAGTATTCCAAAGCATTCCAGGGTTGTCTACTTGTATCAACATTATTCTAATCCTAAGTATAACGTACGTGTATACTGATCCATATTATATTGATGTATTTTTATTAGTTTAAGGTTTATATTCTTCTGTTTAGAATGGCTTATGAAAAGTAGGTAGTGTTTTATACCAGTTTCTGCAAATAGCAGTGTTAGTTCACCAGAAAAGTTATAGGTGCCCAACGAAAGACCGAAACCCAACATACGCGAAAACTATAGTATGAAGTTGTAGGAGTACTAATAAATCAAAATATAGTAATAAGTATGTACGTTTTGACATTTCAAATATATTATTGCACTAATAATATTACCCAACGTCTACTTTAAACATTTCGCACTTCGGAACTCATGAAGTCCAAATTGTTAATGTAGAAGTCGTAGTATGTAAATCGATTTTCGGTGAAATATCTGACAATCCGTTTACATACCTTTGCTCTATAACTGCATAATATAGATTATCCGAAGATACAAAGAAAAATAAAAATTAACTTCACCACAAAACGTAAATGGCAAAATGCGTCCACTATCCACAGAAATACAGTTACCTGGAAGTTTAAGCAATGATAAAATTTTGTAATAAATGGTCCTCGTGCATGTAGGACCAAAGATTCAAAATGGCACCAGTCGTTATAACTAAACATTTTAAATCGCAATTGTAGCCATCTTATACTTCATGAAAGCTACGCTAAATCTCAACATGCCCGCATTTAGGTTACTGAAATCGGATAATCAATTCTAAAGTTACCAGGATTTCATTTTGAAAATGCTTCGAAGTCGCATCTAGAAAAAGAAATAAGACAAGGAGAGCTGATCCTAATAAAAGCGCACGATGCGCACGCTCTTTAATCTTGCTTCGAATTCAGTCAATGACGCAATCAAGTTATTGGCTTAATGCTCAATTTTATCCAACATAAAAATTTAGAGGAAGGAAATCATCCATCTGAGGAATATTTAGACGAAACCCAAGGACGAAATGAGCTCACTAGTACAAAGCTTTTGTAGTGAAATGAAAATGAAGGCGAAGACAGACAAGGCGCTAAAAAAAGAACAAAAGTTGAATACCCATTACACATCGGTGTAGCGCATAGTCCCAAAGCTTTCGGAAAGTAATTAAGTGTCAAAAACTATTTTCATGTATAAACAAAACAATACAACATTTTGCAGTTGTAACAATTAATAACTAATACTTAAATTAATAATAATGGCCGTCAATTATCTTCTGACTTGTAGATTCGTAATTGGTCTAAATTTGCAATTTTGCAACCTCTTCTACGAGCTTGCTGTACATAGGTGGATTGTCTAATTTATGGACAAAGATAATGTAATTTGCATTTTGTTTTATACCCGTTTCTAGTTCCTCTTCCATAATGACACCTGCTAGATCAGGTCAAAACATTATATCGTCAATGGAATGATGTATGTTACAAAATCAAATCGGTGTAGATAGTCATTTTTGTAGATAAGGTTCTGCAGATAAAGCTTCTCCGCAAACATGACCAACTTAAATTTTATCCGCAAACTTGGATTGACCTTTACCTTAACATTGTCGGGTATATTTTCTATATAATATCTATCAGTTTCCTTTAATTCTGAATTGAATGAAGTGAAACACGTCTCAAGAGCCATAACAATAACTTATCGACAAAACGAAATCGTTTTAGCGCACGAGAAAACCTGATAATCCTTTCTAAGTGGGCCATGGTAGATTTTAGTGCATTTCTTCTTTTTCGGACCACCCTTATCATTTTGTAGTAGTCGTCCTTCAAACACCGAACCAGAGGGTTAATTTTCGCTGTGGAAGTTCAACTTAAATTAATGTAACGTATACCCTCTTCACATTGCTTTATGGTATTATAAATTGCTCTTGTTGCACGCGTCCAACTAGATTGTAAATACCTTTACGAATATCTAGCTTATAACATTTTCTCCTAAATTGTATCAGAAAATCCTAAACTTGATTAGACTACAGGTTAGGTATGTCAAACACTTTTTAACGTTAATTTATGCACTTGGTCCACATTGATTCGGATGGTCCAGAGTATAGTGAACGTTTATCAAATATAAAATATAAAATTATCTAAGCCAAATAATAAATAATGTTTGACAACTTGCAGGGATTAAGATGGAAACAATATTAGAATAGTAAATTAATTAATGCAATGCTACATAAGCAATAAAAGCTAACGAGAGAAATGCATCCAATACTTTATTCAAATTTAACATAATTAGAGTGATGTTTAGCAATGTCTCCCAGTCTTGTCAAATAAACGATATTTTGACTGTTTATCGATATACTTAATCAATGAAAATATTAAAGATCTACCAAAAAGTTAAATTCCAAGTTTAATAATATTAGGTGGTAAAAAGTAAGTTCGAAGTATAACAATCGAATTTTGCAATATAAACAATACTAATTAGGTGCTATCGCAGTTTTCGACGATTCATTATACTGAACTTTTATATACCCCAAGTGATAAATCAGTAAGGTTCCGTGCTATTAGCACGTTACCTTAACTATCATAAAATTTGATTAAATGACCGTAACATTTCTAGTTTCGCCGTAAGTTAGCGAGGTAAATTGCTCTATCTTTAATTTGCGTAAGCGTGTTTGCTACACTTCTTCTAAACAGAATCCGTTCATAACGAAGGTGAACAACACAGTTTCCTTGAGCCAAGGTTGTCCCGCCCAATTCCTATGAATAGCTCTATTTATCCGTTCCAGTGGGTACCGCTTCTCATTCTTGGAACCTTATTCATCGCCTCCGACGCCAGGAGGGTCAGGGTGCAGCCCGAGGAGCAGGAAGACGAGACGGTCCAGTACTACGCGGCAGCCGAACCAGAGGATGAAGGTCGGATTGTTCTGGTATCGGCGGATCGATACAATGGATACTATGGTCAACCCACAGCTTCATCTAGGAGCGCCCAAGACAACTACATTCCGTCCTCCAGGGCGTCGGCCGCTTCCTCTAAAGCCCAGGCTGCGTCGCTGAGGACCAAGGAACAGAACAAGGCGCCACCAGTTCAGACCATAAGAAATTACAATAAAGTGAATGACGACGGTTCCTTTACCTTTGGGTAGGTATTGTAAAAAGTAATATACAGGGTGTCTCATCTAAGACATAAAGCAGTTTAGCTTCATTGATATTAACTATTGAAAAGAAGGTTCTACCAGTTTAACCCGTGCGTGCACAGAATTTTTTTTCACTTATACAGGGTGTACCGTTTTTCCTGAGAGCTACTCAAGTTTCTTTTTTTAATGTAATTCTGCAGATTAGTGTATTTTTTATTTCTCTATAAATTTACCCCGTTTCGGAGTTATTTAACGTTTTTTGCAAAATTTGACACTTGCAGCATATTTGAAAAAATGTATAGGTGTCGGGTTTTGTAAAAAATATAGACACAAGAGAGTTTTACTGTTCAATTAAGCTTGAAACGCAGAACTGTAATAAAAACAATAAGAGGAAATACATATACATGCACTTGAATTGTAGCAAATTCAGTCATGGATAACTTAACCTCTACTTTATTAAGGTTTTGTTACATGCTAGCTGCAGTCTACTACTAAATATATTACAGTACCGCAATAGTCCATCTTAGGGCAAAATAGTAGCGAAGGTTAAGTCAGAAATACGCAGTTTTCGAACCCATACGTCGTAACAACTGGTGTCAAGAATTGGATTGTGAACTTCTGGAGTGTTTTGTGAACCAGACGGGCAGTATTTTAAAGGCTTTAGAAGAAGAGAAGAACCGGGGGGCATAGGAAAATTTAACATTATCACTAGTCAGTCAAGTGAGTCAACTGGAATTAAAGTATAATATGCCAGTGACAAGAAGCCAGTCAATTATTTAGCTTGGAAACAAGCTGATTGAAGGTATGTGCTTTGTCTCACTTGATTTATCAGATAACTCTGACGATCGTTTCGACCACACGGTCATTGTCAAAGACACACACACATACGTTCAATCAGCTTGTTTCCAAGCTACCTAATTGATTCAGGATGTTTTACAATGAATGCACCTTCGAATCCATTCAACATATTCAAGAAGCCAGTCTACCAACACGAATGCGCATTTACGCATACGCATTTAGCACGAGGAAAAATGAAGACTGGCTTGAAAGAAATGAAGTTAGGCCAAGGAGAAATCAAAAGCAACAGAAATAGACGGAATTAAAACGAATCGAAGTATAATTAAAAAAGAATCGATCGTGTCGAAGAAAGAATCGATGGGATCGTAGGAAGAGTTAACCATGTCGAGAAGATGAAAAATTCAGTTCTGACCATGTAGAAGATACACGTTTTCGCCAGGAACTGGAAGCAGGAAAATTAAATCACCGCCGTATGATGGGCAGACGTCGTTTGAGACCTACAAGATGTAGTGGTGTTGGTAGGGTGAACAACTAGAACGATCTTGAGAGAGCCACGACTCTGGTTATTGCTCTGCGTGGACTAGCACTCGATTTGCTTTGCACGTTACCTGCAGGCGACCGGGAGGATTATAACAAGCTATCTACGGCGCTAGAACTTCATTTTGGAAAGCAAAAGTTGCATTAGCTGTTTCGCTGACAACTGAGGCCTCATAAGTAGAACGCCGGCGAGACTCTGCAGAACTTTGCAGCAGATCTTCTGGGCCTATTCAACAGCTCCGCTTGAACTTCTGGAGGGGATAGCAATGAATATTTCATTAATGGTATGAAGGACGGCACTGTATGGAACGCGCTATTGCTGACCACCCACTCTACCACAAGGCTCTGGAAATCGAATCAGTATACTAGGCATTAACTTCCAACTGGAGTCACACAACGTACGTGGAGCATAGGTTAAAGAGGGTGAACCCATTGACGCCATAAAACCTAGTAGGCACCCGACTTGCTACCGCTATGAGAAATCAGGGCACGTGAAGATGAACTGCAGAGTGGTGCTCTCAGCTGCCTACAGAAGGGCAACAAAATCACCATCAAAAGAACGAGGAAAGGAGTGCTGAAAGCTTACGGAAGCTCCAGCTAGAAGACAATGATATTGGTCGTATACTTAGATGAAAAGAAGACAACAGACCACGACCTCGATGGAAGGAAGTGTCCCCGGAGAAAAAGACCCTAAAGGCGATGTGCGCCAGTGGTACTCTTTGCGGGTGAAGAACGGCCTACTGAAGAGAGCATCGATGGGAGGCATGTTACGATGTTGCTGGTAGTACCCAAGGAGTGCATACCACGTATACTGGAATAGGTAGTGAAGGAGCATAGGGTGCCCACCTGGAAATTCTTCGCCGGGTCAACATTTAAGTTTGCTGGCGGAACAACTTCAATAATGATACCTGTAGAAGTAATAAGACCAAAATTACATTTGAAAACAAGTATTGTCAAATGATTGTAAAACAGTTAACAAAGCCTGTAATGATTATTACAAGAAAAGTAGAGAGATTCTCAAACTTTGTAGAAATCAAGTTATGCGTATTTAAATGTGCCATAACTAAAGTGTGTGTATTTAATAATTTTATGCATTCCTTTAAGTCGTCTTTAAATTTACTGAAGAATCCAAAAATAATATAAAGGTGTTGTATTTACAAAAAAACAAGTTGATTAGCTCCAAGCACCCTTTATAAGTCAAAATCTTTTCAGCGTACGCACATGTTAAATTGGTAAAACTTTTAATAAAAATATTTTTTTCTATAGGTCATATTATTGGAGCTAAACGCCGTTTCGTCTTATTATTAGGTGACAAACTCTGTAGGTTTTAGAACACTCTTTAAAAGAAGGACGTGATTTAAAAGTTGTGTTTTAGCTATGAAGCTGCCGACGGTAGCTTTAAAGAGGAAACTCGTGGAACAGACTGTGTAGTGAGAGGTAAATACGGATATGTCGATCCGGATGGAAACAAAAGAGAATTTACATATGTATCCGGCAATCCATGCGACCCTAATGCCCCCAAAGAAGAAGAATCAGTTGAAGAATCTGCCGAACGGGAAGCTAACGAACCTGAAAACATACCGCCCAATTACCCTACACGACCAATTAGACCTATCAGCAGGCCTACGGCAGCTCCAAGACCTGTCACTTTCTTCCAAAATAACTACGCCCAGCAACAGGAAGAGGAAGAGCAACCGGAACCAGAACAGGTGTTGAGGCCTCAAAACGTACAGGTGAGTATTCCGTCACGATTATGCAGTTTGCGTTATTAATCTTCTACATATTCCAGCCTGTGAGGCCGAGACCTTATATTACTAGGCCTCAATATGATTCAGACTCCGAAGACGAACTACAGCTTTACTCGAGACCAACGATTGTTCCATCGACCACGCCCGCATCCGTGCTTTACAAACAATCAGTGACACCAATATCTATTACGCCAAGACCAGCGATAGCATCATCAACCGCTAGAGCCGATCTTCCGGCTACCACATACAGACCTCAGCTCCTCCAAGTGGCTGTGACCCCAAAAACAACTCTTTACACGAAGCAGTTTTCTCCCGCTCAAAGCAGGGTTCCTTCCTCAACCCAATCTCCTCTTCTTCGAGGCAGCCCTGGTAATGTAGACTTTGAACGGGAATTCCAGAAGTTCCAGCAAGAAAATAGCTTGGTCTCGCCTACACCGAGCGCTCCCGTAAAACCTACTCCTAAGATAGTCAAACCTGTTGCTGCTGCTCCTGGTTCTCAAAGCCCAAATGGTCAAGTTTATTCTTCTGCTTTGGTGTACGATCCATCGACGGGACAATACAACACACAGCTTTACCAAACCTTACCGCAAACCGTAGGCGGAGAGATTTCGTTGAATCAGCGTATACAGCCCTACGTGGCGCAACCACAGCTGCAAAGGCAGGTCTACTCAGTGCCGCAGAGCAGCATCTATCGTCCTGCGGCTGCCAGCCCACAGGCTTTGTACCAACAGCAACAGGCAGAATTGCAATTTCAAAACTCAGCTCAACTCTACGCTCAACAGCAGCGAGCTAGAACCCAACAACAGGCTCCTAGCAGCCCGCAATCTTTCTATTACGTCCAACCCTCAGGGGCTCCGCTTTCCGGTGGACAGATAGACGCCTTCCTTAGGGGTCACAATATTCAGTTTTAATCTAATTAGACGTAAAGACTGTATACAGGAAGTCGGAAATTTGTACGTTGAGGAAGTGTCGTGTAATACCGATGCTTTTTCCCCTGTATCAGTGCATGACCCGCAGTTGTAGTAATAGTGAAAGTAAAGCGCAATCGGATATCGGGCTTAGGGCGCGGTCTGCGTTATGTAACTACCGCTGTCGTCCTGCTGGACTACATATTGTGAGGTCTCCTGGGCACACCTTTTTCAATGTCGCGCGTTCCAAAGGTCAAACGCCTCGCGTCCAAATTAGCGAATTTCCGAACGAATCGAACGACTTATAGTTACGAAAGTATTATGTAAATAAGTAGGATGTTTTATATATTTTATATTTAGAACTATTTTTATTGTATAATAGGTCCATAAGTTTTTTTGACAATAAACGATGTTGTACATACATAGCCTTTTCTCGTGAAAGTTTCCTGTAACGAACATAATATGACATTTTATAGTGTTTTCTACTGAAGTAAAAGTAAAAATAATGTGACCCGTTTCTCGGGACATGCCACTGMAACAGCTGTGTTTGTTATTAACATACTTGCGACATTGTTATACTTTCCTTTTGAATAGTTGTATAATTTCTACCAATACTATATATTTAACTAGATTAATTGGCGTGAAGCAATAACATCTGTAGCTCTAAGGTCAAAATTATTACAGCTAATTAACATGTGCTAGCGCTTTTAGTTTTTACTTTCGCGATCTATATATTATGATCGTATCGACCAATCAACATATAAACGACCACCAGTTTGATAGTTACATCCATCAAGTTAAATACTCCGGTGTTGCTAGAGAAATTACAAAGCAATTTCGCCTAGGGTTGTTGCAATCATTTAATTATAAAATATGTTTTTATTCCTTGGCGTGCTTGCAGCAAAAGTGAAATGTAAAATTTTGAGCTATAATCGCCACGTTTACGTGCACTGGATCTTGCATCACCATCAATCGGTGTTCGTGACAGCGAACTTATAAATTATGGTAATTCTTTGCTTTTACTGAATGTCTAACGATCTGCTGGCGTCAATTGAAAGCAGGAAACACATACAGGACTTTCTTGTAGCTAGATAAACCGAATAAAAAGGTGTTAATTATATCAGACTGCAAGCTAAGCAACGGCTACTTTTATAAACATTTAGATAAAATTTTATCATGGAAACAGGCTGTTTCCGCGACGTCTATCTTCCTTGGTGAACTAGTTTACTGTTTAATATAACAACAATTTACAGGTGAAGCTTTGATATGCATTAAAGGGGTAATTTAACATTTAGTTAACTTTCCCAAACACATATGTTCTGGCAAACTCTTAAAAACTGTATGCATAGATCAGTTTGTTCAAACCAGCTAAAATGAATTATTTTTGTTTGTAATTTTTGTTATGGAATATGGAAAGTGTAAGATACCTGTAACGTTAAACTGTTCTTGAAAATTTCAAATTATAGTTGATAAAGATAATCAGTTAACCAGTAATTTTAGCAACATTAGGTAGGTTTTTCATGTATATTTGCTTAGTACTAATCACATGTCTATAGTCCTTATAAGTTTGGAAATGTAGATCGGCCTCAATTTGTGCAGCCTTATATTAACCCAATATGGTCAATGATGCTTGCTCAATAATGAAACTTCCTACTATTGAAAATCTGTAAAAATAAATGCTGACAGGTACCTATCCACCTAACGGAACCAAGAGTGTTTTTGAAAAGTGAATTTTTATACAATAATGTTATCCATATTATTATATTAATCCTCATCTACTTCAAAGATAACGGTTGTTTAAAAATTAAAATTTTAAGACTGTTGTCATTAATATTTTAATTCAAATTGAGGTGGTCTCTCTTTTGGGAAAATCTTCATTCACATTTTCTTTGTGAATTTAAAGACCTTATACTTTTACAGAAGAAGAAAGCGTTCTTTCTAGTAAAACCAATTATTTTAAACTTTAAATGCATACTATGTTAATATAATAACGTAATCGTTGTTTTAAATTTCAAGCCGAAAATACTTTTACACATTCCCTGAATCGCAATGTTAAAGGAATTAAAAGCCATTAGCTTCTCAAAAACTTCACCGTGGTAAGCCGTTAACTTATTGCCTAATTATTCCTTTGCCGTTTGTTATATTATCAGCTTCCTTTAAATCTAACTTGGTTAGCTGTTGTTCCTCTTTTAACTTTTTTTAATAAAATCGGATTCTTTCACACTAACAAAAAATGTTTCTATGTTTGTTGAATTATTTGTTTCTCTAACGTTAACTTGATACGACTACATTTTCAAATGAAGAATGAGCAAATACTTGCTTCATTTATAATTACTATAATAATAATGCAAGAGCATCAAGACCAATAAAGAGAACAATGATTTTTAAAACAAAACACAAAAAAATGCGTTTTAATTCTTTGAATAGCGAAAACTGCGATATTACGCCACCGTAAGCGTTTGGTAATTACTCCCCCCGTAGTCAAGATTGCTGGGTACGGCACTATAGAAATGGCAGAAGGTAGGTATCTGCTAAATAGCATTGTTAATAAGTTTTCTGGCCACTGATGGTACCAGATCTGACTGAGACGACAATCTTAAAATATATACCAGATTATGTTAAAACAAAGACATTCCTTACTTTTCAACCACTTGTCTATATTGAAACAAAACAGTTTTTCGTAGATTTCATAGATAATTAAAACAGCATAAAACAGCTGACAATTTCCTGTAGATAATTGACAGAAGTTACTAAAACTTAAAAGCTACAGCTTGGAAGTAAATACTGGTAATAATGAACGTTTTAAAGCATCGACAAACGTGTAATTAGAAAGTTGCAATCTATTGGTTGTCTTCTAACAACAAAAGTAAGACAAAACGTTCATTGCAAAGTAAATTTATTGATGTTGAGATTTGGAGCCGTATGCGAATTCATAATGCGCCAAAAATATTCATTTGCACATGGTAATCAAGATTTCATAAATACATAAATATATCAATAAACTTATCTACAATAGCGGAACGAGAATAATTCAGTTCAAATTTGTTAGTTGCTTCTAAAAGCAATATCTTCCTAAATCTGTATTTTTTTAAGTACCTCTTACTGTTTTATATTGTGAAATGCACACATTTTATTAATCAAAACGCTAAGCCACACATGTTTGTTACGTTTGTTTCATATTTGTTACTCATTGTAAAGATCGCCGCAGTACCCTTTGATATWACTGTACTTCAAATTTTCTGCAAAAACTTTGTTTAAGAATGCAATAGTTCATAGTATATACATTGTAAAGATATCCATAACATGAAAACGGATTCTGATTAATTAATTTTCTTCCACATCAATTGCTTTCGGTTGGGGTAGCAATATAATTCCTATGTGACGCCTATAAAACTCCAAACAAGAAAACATCCGGAATATTTCCCATTCGTGAAAATTCGTTGATTGTTTGGTAGATAAGGAGTAGTAGAACAAGACAACACATCGCGTCTCGATGTGCATAAGGGTAATACATACAAATTAACCGATCATAGTTCACCTGAATTAGGTGTTTTCCACTAATTGCAGTAATCCGCTTAAACATTACTATTAGCTTAATATTCTCATAAACTACTCAAAGAGCTTATTGCTAACATATAAAGTTGTTGTTTTAACCTAAAGAACGATTGACAAAAGTCTAAAAATTCAAATGATTGCTAAATGGTCGAAGCTCTTGTTGACATCACAGTTCGTATCACGTAACCCGCCCGGCTAGCATAATAGCAAAAATCAAGGCATTATAACGCCATAGGTAAGGCGTTGATTGTTGTTTTCGCCTTCTGTTTTTGCTTGTTTGTGTTTGGCACCGGTAGTTTTTTGGTAACTCATGTTCTCGTGCGTAATTCGTATTAGGTGTTTACGTACGTACGAATATGATACGATTTACATAAGCCATGTCAAACAATTTACTGGGCATCGAGGTTTGAAATGGTGGAGTTTTTGTATAATATGGTCTCCACAGCAGAAAAAACACTACTTTAGAAGCAGTCATCTCACGCATTGCAGCATTAAACAACTTTAATCTGCTTTGTTTTTCCTTTGGTACAGTAACAAACTTCTTAACAGAATAATCGGACATGTTTTTACACCCATAATGTTGAGCACAACGCAATATTATTAAATATTACTTATATCTAACACTCGGCACTCACTCGAGTAATGTGCAGAATTTATTTTCGCCTATTGTTTGTTACAAGCGAAAACCACAGAAATCTTCGGGTTGCCAGATTAGTATGGATGATTGTCTCTAACTAGACTGTTCACAAAAATGTCACCAATTACCAATAGACGTCGCTACAATACGCTATATCAATAAAAGTACTGATATACATTTAATTCACAAATTTGACACTTATTTAAAAATGCATGGAAGGCGTCACATCTGACATCGTGCGCGCAAGAAGATTTTTGGGAACCCTGGCTTTAAAATATTGATATCGATGTACTTTTATCTCACCAGGGAGCAAATCCTTTGAAATCGAGTTAAAATCGCTCAAAATACATTCAAAACGCTAGAATTTCGTTTTTAATTAAAACCATATCTGCAGTGGTCGACTAATGCATATTTTGTTGACATAACAAAAAAAGAAAGTCGCCCATTCTATTGCCTGTCTCCACCACAAACATTTTATCATGAATAACTGTTCAAGTGTATTTTTTACGATAAGTAGCCTAATCTGGCAACTACGTGTCAGTGCAGTTCCATCTATATATCGACCGATAATTTCTAGTTAGTAATTATTTATTTTTGAGATAACGGCTCCGAAAAGAAAGCGAAAAAAGGTCTTCTCTCTTCAAGTGTTCCAGGTAGCGCAAATTTTTCAGTTCTTTATTACTTCATAGAGTGGTTTATTACGATCGTCGAAATTATCTAACAGTAGAAATTAATCCCTGCTATTTAATTAATTAAAATCGTCAGTTATGTCCGAGCTATGCAAAACTTGTTAATAACAACGTTCCATTTTCGTGGTGTGTAATGATACGGTTTCATTTTCACCGCCGGGCTGATTTATGCGAGATCCCCGATCTGCATCCATGGTAATTCATTACAAGCCGTGGCATCATTTTTTATACCTCGACAGAACTTGATGCGTGTAAATCTCAACCTGATTAATATTTGTCGTGCGCTTACATTATTTTTAATCGATCGATTCCTTTATGTAACGTCTATTGCGCCATAGAGTGAAAAAGTGGGCCGAAAAGACCAATGCTTAAAGAAATGTTTGTCATAAACTACGAACAGAAACCAGATCATTCACAGTAGAGAAAGTCCAATTTCCTTATGCAATCGTGTGAACATAAATCTATATTGAAGGATTCACAGTGGAGGTCTCAGAGGTTATAAATGCAAGTTTTCCTGAAACACTGTTATGTGTTTAAGATGCAATAAATCGTCACAAAAAATGAGATAGGTAAATCAGTAAATCCCTTTTATGGTTTTCAGTTTTCTCTCAATTAACCACTACTTATTTTTGTAACTTTCAAATGTATTCTGTCATCTTCTGAATATTATTTCTAGTGTTAACAGACAGTCAAATTCATTACTGATTGTCTTTTATCAGTACTGCATTTAGCAATTTTGATTAGTGATCCATGAGTCATCATTTAAAAGAAAAAAAATTAAAGTTTTATAAATAATATAAGTAGCTCACTGCACATCTCCAGTACAAAATTGCTACGCATTTACTTGTATTTCTGAGCAAAAAAATTAGCTCCTTTTTTAAGTTACAGAAAAATACATTCGCAAAATACCTACTTATTTTAAAAAACTTACATAAATAATTGCTCTCGTTGCTCAGATCCTCGTAACCTACCTAAGAAATTATTGCCTCAAGCATTAATAACCGAAATTAAAACATAAAAACCACTGTTTCAGCCTTTATGCCATTTTACACTCCCACAACGTATTTTTTTTGGGGGGGGGGGTTGCAGTTCATCGGCACATTAAGGGTACCTAAATAACCCTAGTAAATTTAATAGTTTATCTTCAAACAGATTTGATTTGTCTGAGTGTTATGCGAAATATTGCGATTAAATAGCCAAAATAGACATGTTCTATTTTCAGTAAGCCTTCCTGTAAAAATTTTTGAAAGTGTATAATTTTAAACATAATGTTTGAATGTAGAAATGAATGGTAATTAAAGGTAAACGGTTCGGCTGAGTTACTAAAGAAATGCTAATTTTTAAACAAACTTCAGAATAGACGTAGGAGCCTGTAATTTAAAAGAACAATGGTATTTCTGGTGTGAGAATGGTGTAGGCATCATAAAGTGTCATTCATAAAACAAAACTGTACCATTTGGCAATAAAGTGGCCCTGTCCTAGTATAATCAACCGCCAATTATACTAGAAAGGTTCTTATAATGCTGTGTATCGTGAAGGTGTTCTCAGAATGCAATTCGAGCATTATACATACCTTTCTCGCCTGTAGCTCAGGCAACTCTGGAAGCTGGTGTGTTTAAACGGCGATCTTTGGTTAGTTTACGTTACGTTAATTATATATTTTATCCAAATAGGCAGTCAAACTCGGAATAGTGGTTTTGCATGGATATTCCATCGCGTGATGACTCGAAGGACCAATGTTGATGAATCAATAACACCACCACATTGTTTTATTACTAGTTACTTTACACGGTATGAAATGATTAATGTTAGATGTGAAACAATCATATACAATATAACGAAATTTATTGAAAATTTTGCTCTAGGTGCACACAATTGAACATTTAAAATATGTTCAGCTTTTTTATTTGACTGCCATTCTTGGCAGCATAGTTAGAGCGGGAACACTGCATGAATCCTATGCCACACTCGATCAATATCTTTTTCAAAAGCATAAATTGTGCACAGGTCGTTCGCAATGAGACCGTTATGATGCAGTGTCAGATCGTCTAAATCCTCATCACTGCTATCATATAGACCAAACAGAAGATATTTACTGCTACTGAAACGTCGTGGTCATACTGAAGGTTGCAAATAATTTGCAGGAGTCATAAATCTACAATCATTGTGGATAAATAGATGTCTACAATAAGCAGAACTGGGTCGGCTTCTGTTGCTTTCAGATGGCTTTGGAAATACTTTATCCAATGTAAAAGCAGCATTGGACCGTCCGTTCTGTGCACAGCGAACTTGTTTGGGCAGTTGTTATTATAAATTTATTCTGTCGCCTCTGAATTTATACCTACTGGTTGAAAATACTTTCAAGATTTTTTAAACAACATTCGAACAGCATCCACATTAAAAGATCATATGCTATTAGTGCTAGTGCCTTCTGAGTGTCGAAGGCTTAGCTAAGGGTTTCGCTTTATTGAATCTGTGAGTTAGATTATTAGTCTGCAAAGTCAAAAGCCATTTGTCACAGTTTTCGTGGCGTGAATCTACAACTTCATATCGTGATCTTCCAATTACTTTTCTTGTCGCTTTCTGAAAACAGGGTTCCTCCCATTTAATTGTCATCCACGTATTCTTTTGCATCTCCACTCACTGCACATTTGACATTGTTCAGTTATTGTTTACCAAACCAGCTGCTCCCTTTTACCTTTGTTTTAAAAAAGCATGGGTCTTGGGGTGGGATCCAACCCTCCCCCCGCCACTGTAGCTTTAGTGTTGTAATCAATAAGAATGGTTTAACGGTTCAACATGATTAACTTCACTCAAAAAAAACAGTGCCTTTCTATATCTAGACGACGAATATGCAAACTGGCAGTAAATAACAAGAAGAAAGCGCAAGTAATGACGTACACATACCTTGGCTCCAAAATAACAAGTAGTAGAAACCTAAAAGAGAGGTGCAGAACCAAACAAAAAAGTTACCTAAATATCAAGGTAACTCCGTGACATAATATGAAGGAACAAACACTTAAGTACATCTATCAAAGTCAGAATATATAAAACCTGTGTTGGACCCGTTATGCCGTATGCCATTAAATAAGGGCCGAAAACGCCCAAACCTAAAGACTGTTAAGAACAATATAAGTATATGAGAATATTGAGATCTATAACAGGCTATACACTGCACGACTGTAAGAGAAATGAGGAAATTAGAAAAGCCTGTTGGCTACAAGACGTGGTAAGATGGGCCAGAACAAGACGAAGATAGTGGAGAGATCACGTGGATAGGATACACGACAACCAAATACCCAAAAACGGAACATGCCAACAGCGCGAGACTCCAGGAAGATCGTTAAAACGCTAGTACGAAAGCTGGACCTCGGCATCCGAAGAATAAGGAATATTGCACAAAACACAGGAATCGGTGCTAACGTAAGAAGAAGAAACTGTATGAGCTAATACAATGCACTGTGGCTATATGCAACATAACAGTTTCTACTAAAAATAAAACATATTCGTTGTTCTAAAACTTGTATTTGTGGGTGGGCGATATTACCTTCACTGCGTGGATTCCTCAGCTGTCTTCTGAATTTACTAGATACTGTTTCTTTCCAAACGTTGTTCCGGCAAAGTTGTCAGATTATTAGTAGATTATTCTCAACATTCTAATCAAAGTTGGAAGCAACAATAGGATATATAAGTTTTAATAGTACTAATGGTCTTATTACATCGTTTTTGTCTTCAATATTCGTATGTGAAAATATATCGTATCTAGATTGTTATATAGCAGCGCACAACACGCACGCACATACGCCCGTACCTTGATTTAGAGCCAAGCACGTCCCTGTATGTTAAATGCAGTCATCGTGGTTGGGGAAGATCAGTACGATGATTGCAAACAGAATGTTAAACATGCGCTAAGGATTAACTTGCATGTGCATCAGTTTGTGTTTGATTTGGTTTAGGTATACCGATTTGTCTGTTATTAATGTAATGTAATATGAGTGTTTAAAATAACAAATATGAAGGGAAAGACGTATCGCTAATATTCAGTTCAATGACCGTGGGTAAATAGTATTGAAGCCATGGATGTATAAAAGAGGGGATACCTCATCTCATTGACAGAAAGCGCATTGTTGTGAAGCCAACATCTAAATGGCGTGAAGTTAGCGCAATAACAAACCTTGTTTTCTTTCCGCGGCATTGGCGTGCCGTAATTTGCATTCTTCAGTATGCTTCCGAAACCTAAAAATAATAGATAGGAAAAAATATTGTATGAATATGATTTATGCACACATATAAAACTCATTTTTTTGTTTTACACTAGTAAACAATTCATCTTTCAGTAGTAGTATTGTAAAATATCAGCATAATAAGCAATTTCAATACCGCACGCCTATGAATCTTAACCTTAAATACTACTTGGGTGTTAACATACCTGTGAAATGAAACATTGGGTTAACGTATATCAATCTTCCTGCACATTTGACACTGCCTGATCATCTTATCACTGCTACCGTTAACAATTATATGGAAATTATCCCCTGCGTCTTGCACATCATAAAACCAAATAAAAACAAACACGTAAACGCCCAAATGGTGTGTGACCGTGAACATGAAGCTTAGTCATTGGACATACACAACTGGTCAACTGGAAGATCCAATGTTTTCTACAAATAAACGCTTAGACTGTGATCACATGTTGGCATCAGTTTAGATTGTGAAAAGCTGCATCCCCGTTTTATACATCTATGATTGAAGCAACCCACAACGCACGCACTCGGACAAAACACTTAGCATCGCAGCAGGGTTGCCAGAAATTGTAATACAAATGCAACATGCAACAACAAAAGTTAATAGATTTCTTCAGAAAGTAATTTATTTTATCAGTGCCTTTAGATAAAGGTGCACAAATTCATTACTAGTAAAAACTTTATAGGTTATAGGAGTGAACTATAATTTTACAGTTCGTTGTACCTTTGAAGATGAAAGTAATAGATTTTTGCTGAAGATTAATTAATAGCGTAAGGGGTCATCACAGCACCTTTTACAATCATGTATAGGATTCATAATTAATTCAGTCTTCAGTCAGTCTTTAAAGTCTTGAAAGCATACTAGCGGTACTAATTTATTACGATTTGCTTACCCCGGCCCCGGCATGTAACCCCTTCTCCTTCTGTATCATGGATTTAAGTAGGTAAATAATTTTTCTCCCTTATCATGGACTATTCTTATTTAAACATAATGTGCCGTAGAATATCATGCGTTAATGCTCAAATTATGTAGAGATGAATATTTAATGAGTAATTATTAAATCCAACTTTAGGCAGAACTATGAATCCGCTGGATTCTCGGATGGCAAAAAAGAACTTGTGACATTTGAGGGCTCTTAGAGTAGTATACTAATATACTAATAAGATTGCTACGAATGTGCACTAACATGTCTATAAGTCGTTTTGCTGTACATACTCTTCATAAATAGCGAATATTAAGGTTCTTACATGACTAACCCATGTGATTAATCAAGAGCATATTGCGGTAGATCAAGATATCAACTATTAAGGAAGTTTAGAATTTGGAACAATGAACCCAACCAGTTTCCAAATTATACCATAATTTATACTTTAGGCGGCCGCACGTCGGCATAAATCACAGCCAGTTGCGAATTTAGCAGACACACACAGTATTTAGGGTATTCCCACGTTTATTTCGCGTGGTCGTGTGTCCCGTGCCGCATTATTTGTAGAAAACAAAACAATACACAATGCCGACCTGCAACATCCAACCTTCCTCAGCCCACTAGATTATGCAAAGCAAGTGGCCTTATGACTGACGGGTCATTAGACAAGTTTGTGCCATATCCGGAATGTCGGTACGCCTGATCAATGGGAATTGATATTGTTTTCGAACTGTGACAATTGTGGGAACTGAATTATTGCATTGTTTAGTTTAGTAGTGGCATTTGTATCAATTTTGATAGATATCTAACAACTGTATCACATGAAACTAGTCATTTTTAACGCAGCTGGTATTAAGAAGTTCTCATCCAGAATTCATTCATCATCATCCATTTATCTATTTTTCCTTTGCCGTAGGAAGTTATTATGTCTGTCGATCGTAATTATTTAGTTCTGCATAGTATAAAATACCTAGTTTATTCGTCCTAACATCTTTACTTGGCTATTACACTAGAGATGCTATGCAAATTCCACTAACACACAAACATAGCTATGATTGAGATCTTGCATAATACCCAGTATTTTTATTGTTATATTGCGGTTATATAATTAATACAAAACTACTATGATATATTGAAGATTAGCGTAGTTATCTCTCGTCGACGTTTGGGTCGTTTCTTTTGCCATCCCTCTTCAGTTCTTTTACAGTGTTGTTACCACATTTCTTCAGTATTAATACATAGTTTGCACGTTGCTCAATATTACGTCATCACTATTCTCTGTCTGTGTCATTCAGGGTTGAAGTATTGACTTCTAGTGGGAATCTTGTTGTCTCTTTCAAATCCCTATTAATGGAATGAGTAAATCTGCTTCTCCTCTTCGTTCAGTCACTTAGAGACATTGTTATACACAAGCTTTTTTTTTAGAAATAAGACAAAGGCCAAGTTGCAATATTATTTAAATTCACCAATTGCAAAGAGCCGACCATTATTTTCGTCAATTATGAACGATGCTTGGCCCAATATAAAAAATACTTCCTTCAACGATTTAACTGTATTAGTCTTGCCGCGTTCATTGGTATTAAAAACAATTTTCTGCTGTATTTTGGTTGTTTTTCAGCTTGCAGTAGCCCATGAACATAATGTCGGGATCAATGTAGTAGCCCCACATTATATTGAAGCAGGGTCAAAACTATCTGGGGTTAAATATACAATGTAATCACAGATCACCTGAGTTATAAATATAATATACTTCAATTGGCCACGACTTGCTTGAATTTACAGAACGCATCAACATGTTGAGGCTTTAAAAAATGTTTTGTCTGCCTCCTTCCTCAGCTTGAATTGTAATACTTTTCTTGATGGAGCAACCGTTGTGTCTAGACTTGGAATATATTTTGCTATATATCTAATTTCCCTACTGTTAATGTTTTTGGCTCTTTAAGGCAATATACGCCTATAAAAATAAGCGGATCTGAATCATGAACAACTTTGGAAAGGTACTACACACTCCAAAGTGGTAAATGATTGCCTAAAGCAATAAAAATTTATCTTTGTGAATTAATTTTCCTTCATTGAATAACATATTGTCTTTTTAAGAATATTATAACGCACCTTATATTCAATTTCCTTCTGTCCTGAAGGTAAAACAACATTAATAAAATTTAATGCTATACATGTGTTGAACTAGTTTTGGGGCTATTCAAGTGTAGAAGATAATCCCCAACTTAATCTTTTATAACGTAGCACCTGCTAATAAATATAAAGTTTGGAAGAGAGGCAGGAACTAATTTAGCTTCTTTTTTAATATTATACTCGTAACTGCTATGCCCCACACCAATATTATTGATTACTAAGTTTAAATTATAATATAAGGATTGTAAATACAGAATAGCTCGTTCTTTAAAATACAAAATCACTTCTTCACACGACATATGTTTTACTTTAGAAGTGTTCTCTATACTTGATTTTAAATTGCAGGTAGTAAAACGTAAAGCTTTCTTGGAAAAACGTCCACTCTAAAGAGAGGCGTATTTCCTACAAACTAGTAATAATGGCAACTAGCTGTATTCACTTAAGAATTAAATGAAATTGTTTCTCTGTGACAGCTATTGTAAAAATCACAACACACAATGTCGAAATATGGGTAAAACTGCTTCCTTGGTCTATGTAAAATGAAGTAGTGCTACACAAAAGAGATAAGAATCGGTATGGTATAGAAATGATACTTCCGCTTCATGTAACATATAGGTGGGAATTTTCTAAACATAGTACTCATATGCTGAGAGGTTCACATATTAGCTGGTCACCCGGAACTTTGAGAAACGTATTACAATCAAGCGAAAATGAAAACTTTCACAGATACATTAGATGTCAGTTTTAATTTGGTTTGGAATCAAAAACTCTTATATGTACCAACAGTATTCATCTCAGACACGATATTCATGGGTTATGTCGTTTGGTAATTTCATACGCCTATATGTAATAAGCGATATCGCTCTTTTTTCAATATTCTCCTAAACCTAAACCACATTCTGATTTTAAGACAGAATATATAGAAGTAGGACAACAAATGACCTTTGCTCCTAAAATTCACATTAATTATTGTTATTATCGAGGGGTAAACCGCAACCCAGATTTTGTACACCAGATTTCCTTTTTTTCGTTGATTTCCCCACGACTTCCTTAAGATTTCCCTAGATTGCCCGTGATTGCCTCAAGATTTCCCCTGATTTCCCAGATTTCCTTAGGATTTCCCTTGATTTCCTTGTGATTTCCCTTGATTTCCCAAGACATCCGTAAACTGATTTCCCGTGATTTTCGCAATAGTTGAAGCTTATCTTAAATGTGTTGTTGTTTTGTAAAATTGCTAAGAGATAAGTGAACAAAACATTTATTTAAACAAAACATATAGTTACAAAAACAAAAAATATATTCTATATAATATACCTACTTAAACAAAAACAGGAACTTCTCGGTGACAAGTAAGTAGGTACAAACAAACACAAACATTTTATAAAACCAAACAATAACTTGTGCTATAAAACAATGCTAAACTAAGGCACTGACTTTGGCACTGGCCAAGGCACTGGCCGTGCAATAATCGCATACGTAATCGTGTGGCGAATCCGCAGCAGTGCACTGGCTATGCGCCCACTGCCCGCAAGAGGTACATCTGTACCAGGTTTCAGTCTTGCCATGCTCCTGACAAACAGCACAAGGCTCATCACAATTTTGCTGTTCGCTCACATGATCGTTTTTCTCCAGACAAACATCAACATCGTCCAGGCTGTCGTCGTCACATAAGTCATAGTCAGATGACGCTGTTTCCGATTCTGATAAACAATCTGATTCTATTTTTAGAGGCAATTGCTGTTTAATTCCCAATTTTCTGACAGACCGCTTCGTCCTCGGCTTTGTCTTCGACTTTTTCCGAGGACGAGTTTGATTTGAAACCTTCTTTGAAGCAGTCGATCTCGTTCTTGTATTGTTTTTGTTAACAGGGCGTGGTTTATCCTCGGGTTTATCTGTGGATGCAGATGTACTAGCCGATGTACACTTACTTTGAATAAAACGTCTAACCCGATCGCTGCTAACTCGACCGCCTTTTTCGTCTAAAAGCCAGCAAAGTGAAGACTTTTTAATTAAGTATTGCTTCTCGTTTATAATAACCTGTAAAAATCTATGGTCGGCGATGGTTTTCTTGCCAGAAAAATCCCTAATCTGTAAATGTTGCCCGAAAGAAACGCAGTTTGAAAGTTTAAGTAAATCTGCATGAATTTCATCAAGTGCATCGTTCCTTTCTTGAAAGTATTGGATTTCAATATCGTCCAGTATTCTAGCTTTTTTATTGTATAGGCTATCATTGTCATGCACATTCATCATTAGTGCATCGTCGATTTCGTTGTCCATCTCCTCACTGTCAGGATACTTTACTATATCCTCGGCCATATCCTTGTGTTTTAAAGGGATCGACAGAGTATGCACAGAATTCTTATCCACTGTGACTCCCATTGCTCCGGTATCCCTTATTGCGTCAGACATAGCGCGTTCAACGACTGCTTTTATCTCTTCGTCTGTAGTATACTGGAAATTGCTGTAAACATTTGCAGACTGAGGCAAGGAACGTTTCTTCTCTCGTGGAAATATAAAACCGCACCTGCTAACCCGTTCATCAACATCATCTCTACTACCCTCACTACTACCTGTTCGATCTGAGGTTAAATCGTTCATAATGTTGTTTATCATTTGAATGCGGTCAATTCGGTGTAAAATTTCTTTGATGCTAAAGTTAACTATCGTCGAGTAAGTTGACGTCATTGATCTTGTCACGCGAAATAGCTTTTCACAAGCTTGACTACTGAAAAGGTAAGGTGTAAACGATTCCGGCGATACATTTTGATCACGATAATGCCGAATAAGCCGTAAAAGTGAATGTCCATTCAGTTCAATACACAAGTAGCAGTTAGAAGACAAAAAATTGTCCGCAATCGTGTATGAGGGATGTACCAAAATCCATTGCCTCCAGATTCTTAGACAGAAAATGGAATACCACAGATAATACAAACGAGTTGAAACGGACAAGTCCTTTTCTAAAAGAGCAGTGGTGGAAAAGTACATGATTTTCAGGAACATAACGGTCGCTTGACTGTCAGGTACGGTATCTATCAAGAGCTGGACGACTCTAGGTGAACACATTTTCTGGGCTGCGAGATAATTCATTTTGTCTTCCGACATAAGATCCGACGCTGTCAAAAGGTGTTGATCCTTCGAAACTGTGTCGATTAGACTTTGTAAATGGTTCACCGAAACGTAGTATTCTCCTATGGGTAGTTTGATATCGGGTTTAAGCAATCGAGTTCGCATTTTTGTTGCTATGTGGACACTGTCTTGTACATAGCTCACTTCGTGTTCGGCTTTGGAATCCTTAAAATCCATTAAATACCACGGCCAATTATTTAGCAATTTAGTGGAACTCATAGGCAACAACGAATTAAGACGCATTGCTTTTAATAGGCGCGTATCCCCGTCAGAAGAATATCCCATTACAGTAATTCCAAACTGCTGTGCCTTTTCTCCTATGTACTTCCATCTAGACTGAACATCTTTGAACGTAAATTTATTGTCAGTTCCGAACACCGCAAGACAAAATGAAGGAGCATTCTCACGTAGCGGTTGAGCCATGATGGCATAAGCATAATTCGATTTTGTGCTGTTCTGAAAATAACTCTGGATTTCCATCGCAGAGGTGGCCATAAATGAATTGGTTACAGGAATGCCATCCTTCAAGGGCAAAACAAACCCTAAAATTTTGTCTTCTTTGGAATCATACTCCACCTTGCCAGTTATTCGTGTGCCATCTTCACTAATCCAAATTTGCTTAGGTAGGTGGCGATCTTCCAAAAATTTATTAAGCTCTTCAAAGTAAAATACTCCTTCCGAATACTGGCTACTAGTCTCACGTGCGTATCGGTTTAAGCATGAAATCGATGGAAAAATACTAGTTAAATTGGCTTGAAGAGTTTCATATAGTAGTCGACCACCAGTGTAGAATATGTAAAGAGCAAATTTCTTAATAACATCGTCGTAAGTGTTGTGGTTAGGCGTCTTTAGTGCATTTTTGATAGAAATGTCGAGTAATACTTGTAAGAGATTGTTGGTAGTTTGTGCACTTTTATATTCTGTACCATCTGAGGTATCTTCGAGGTGTTGCGTTTCGTTGTTGTAATGTAAGAGGTTTTCTCCCAAAGACTCTCTAAATTGCTCTGCTATATTTKGATTACCTGCCATAAAATCTTCAATGCGTCGCAAATAAGGAAAATATTCCGTGATTTTCGATTGATATTCATCAGTTTGTTCCGAGGTCCGGTCTCTTAGCCGCTTTTTCCTTTGGTTTCTTGAATACTTCTCATCCGCCCATTTTGATACGAGCTTTGGCTTCGAAAATCCCGTGGCAGTGACTTGTGGTAGTTCATTATTATCCGAGTGATTATCGCTTGAATTTGTTAGACTCGATACAAAGTCATTATTACTGGATGTTCGATGATTTAGAATGGAACCAGGATGGATGACGTCGTCAGAAATGATGACTATTTTAGAAGATGATTCGGGAGGATTTTGCGAAATCTGAGACGAAATCTTGTAAACGCCTTTGGTACTGATTTGTTGATCCTCCATGGTGTTCGGAATTATCTCTTTCTGTGAATGGAAATCGAGCTGGAAATGAAAGATGTAGGTATCAGTACGTATACAGCGTTTTCGTGGGTAAAGTAACTACATACCTGCCAAGATGAACCTCCACCACAGACCATGCTGCAATCAGCCGCTTCAGAATGTGAGGATCTTACTTCAGAACGTATATCCTGTGGTTTATCCTCAACTATATCCAACACTCTTTCGTCTGCCCCCGAGTTTGCCTCTGGACTAGGAACATGACGCTTGTTAAAGGGTATAAAATACGACTGTATCGAACGAGGTATCGAAGTTTGTTTGTCTCCTACTCGTTTTTTCATTTCTTTCTTTGTTTCTTTAGTTTCGATAAAGTGCTTTTTGAAATGACGATGAAAATTCGAAAGAATCCAACGCTTCTGAAATTTTTCGTTTTTGGCAAGTTTGTACACTGCTATTTGCCCCGCCGAACAATAGCACGTGATGTGAGCTGAAACAGTAATTTAAAGTCAGTTAGGTAGGTATATCCTCTAGAAATGTAAAATGAAATGGCCAGTAAAATGATTAACAAAAGTAAGTACTCACCTGAAATGTTGCCATTCTTGTCGCACACAGGTGCTATGTCAATGCCGTTCATGTTTTCTTGAATTCGAGGCCACTTCTCTTCGGGGCATTTTCCTTCAATCCAATGAAATACTGATCTCATTAAGCTGTTTCTTTCCTCGGAGAGATCAGTTTTCTGAGCGACTGAAATTTTCGGCGTTTTATTTGGTTTTGTTAGTGTCTGTATCTTTGTATTATCTTCACAGGGACATGTAGACGTCACTAATTTGAAATCTATTTCGTAATAATTCGCGATTATCTGTAATACTTTCTTATGTCCATTCAGTATTTTAAATTGCTTCATATCGTTAGCAAAAATTCCGAAGTATTCATCACGTTGGAGTTTACATTTAAGTAATGTACTTAATGTTTCCTTTGCAAAATTTTCCATAGCTTTTATATCTTCTTCTGTTATTTGTGCAATTACTTTTAAGTCCTTGTACCCATTCACAAATAAGAGTCTTTTCAGCTGCATTGGAATTTCAACCTTAATCGATTTTTCGACATCTTGCAGAAAACCGCGAAGCAATTCATCCGTCGGTAAGGTACTCGGTGAGGTAACTTCATCCATGATTTCGTCCATGATGCTGAAAAGACGAGAAAAGATAGCGCCCTCCTATCGCGCTAAGTTGTGCAGCGGTTATGTTTTTGTGTTTGTTTTGAGTTCACGGTTTAATTACTAGTGTTTGTTGAGTTACTTGTTTTTTATTGGGTTTACGATTAGTTGTAAAAGCAACAAAAATATCAGTGAACAGACACTCATGCTGTAGTAATAAAAGTACCGATATGTTCGTGTGCAAGCAATTTGTTTTTGATTTGACGTAAATAAAAGATTTCGACTTACCTACTATTAAACTTTCGACTGTGTCTACCTCGGCGTCCACTTTATGCTGGAACTCCTCTTGTAATTGGAATTTAGAACCACGACACTTCCGCACTTCACCTCACATCGCATCTTAAACATAACCTCACTCTCACTCTGCGCTGACAGGCAGCGCATGCGCACTTATCATTGATTTCCCCTGATTTCCCCTTGATTTCCTTGTGATTGCCTGTGATTTCCCCTGATTTCCCCCGATTACCCCTGATTGCCCCTTGATTTCCTTCGATTGCCCCTTGATTTCCTGTGATTACCTCATGATTTCCACAGTTTTGTACACCAGATTTCCTCTGCGGTTTACCCCTCGGTTATTATTATTCGATAAATTTTCTCAGGTATGTATTTATTTGCCCGGTTGTAAGCTAACTTCTTAGGTCGATTACTGCGACAAGATGATGCCTTAATTTGATGGCGTTAGATATACACCTTTAGTGTGTACCCAAAGCTATGCGAACCAAACTGAAGGTGTCCAATATCCCAGACGGTAATTATTTAATATACCTCTTCATCACCTATCGAGCTCAAAATGTGCGTACCCCTAGTAAGTGGCCTCCTGAACAGGTATATGAAATCCGTTTCTTACACTCGCGCTTAGTTTTCATAAAAGGTTTCAATTTGGAACTGCTTTACGGCGCGGAGTGTTTTTCTTCTTAACGTCTGGTCGTCCTAAGCTGGTGCTTTTTCAGGCAGATTGGGGGGGGGGCGGGTGTTTGTTTTTTCACTGCGCGATTTTTGAGGCATTTAGGCCCTGTCTTTTGCACGCGGCGCATGTTGTAACGCAAAATCTTGTGTTATAAAGCAAAATTTTATGTTAAAACGCAAAATTTTGTTTTATGACGCAAAATTTTAGGGACAAAATAAAAAACCCGGTGTCCCTTACACGCCTTCATAGTTGTTCGTAGTACTTGAATATTCATTGTATTACTAAGTTGACTTAATAATTATAAGACGGATAAATTATTGCAAGGAAAAATGTAAAGAGTATCTGTGGCAAAAACTAAAACACATAAAGTAAGGTGGTTGATGCGTATCATCACGCAATATATTACTAGATTATTATTATTTCCACTCATAACATATAAAATATCGCGCGATTTTTACTTTTTCTGTAGTGTAGATTTCTATGTATGCAATGGTTACGCCCTCCATTAACCAACGCGAGAAACTTCGATAAAGCTATTTGTTATTTGGTAATGTTCTCCACTTAAAATAAAATGCTGAAAGCTAAGGGCTGGCCTTGGAACGCCTTGGGATTTAAACATAACTGTAACAAATATTATCAACAGCAATATGGCATTTATATTAGTAACGTAAAATTCGAATTTGTAGGACAGCTTAAATATCTTGGAGTGGTGTTAGATCCTCAGTTAACTTTCACATGTTTTGTTGACGAAATATGTAAAAAAGTAGGGAGAAAGGTAGGATTTTTGTCCCGCATTTCAGCTAATTTGTCGCTGTACATTAGAAATTTAGTGTATAAAACCATAGTTTATCCTCATTTTGTGGACTGTATGTCCTTACTAATTGTGTGCAAAAAAAAGAAGATACAAATCGAAATCGGCTGCAAATATTACAAACAATATTACAATATTCAACAGCAAATAGAGGCTGCGAATGTTACAATTACTTTTAAATTAAGTAAAAGTATGTTGCCAGACTACTTAAAAAGACAATTACACACTAGAGCCGATGTACATTCCCATAATGTTCGTAATAAGCTGCATTACAATATAGAATTTTCGCGGAACACGCATGAGCAGAAACAACTATTTAGTGATGGTACGTTCTTTTAATTTTAGTGTTAAAGAATTGTATTTGACAAAATGTACTTGTACAGATAATGTATAATTAGTATTCTATTAGACTGTGCACTGTACTACCAGTTTTTGCTAAATAAATGCATATATACATTATACTTGCATATAAACAATTTACAATTAAGTGAAGTAGCAGATAACAGATAAGAAAATAATTTTTGGCAAATATCTCAAAAACTGCTGAACCTGAACACTAAGCATTAAAAAAAGTGTAATTACTAGTGCCCTTCTTGCTCTACAAAATGGTGAACATAGTTCAGTTCTTTCTCCGTTTTCAAAAACATTTTTTTCGAGGTTGTTGAAAACCTGACGTTTTTCGAAAAAACACGTGAATAACTGTAAAACTCATATTCAAATTCAGTAAGAAACCTAAAAATGCAATAATATAAAGGGTGTTCCATTTAAAATACAAAAGTTAGCATCTAACTCCGGCATAAGCGGAAGAGCGTGAAAGATGCCAATATTCTATTTCGATAGACCTTACTTGACATAACCTCTATGAACAAAATTTCAGCATGATCAATTCGCACATTTCCATAAACTTCTAATAGTCAACCCTTCATGAATGACCCTGTATACCAAAGTATAAATTTTCTTGTGTAATTGCTAGTTTAATTTTTTACTTTTGCTGTTTTAATGTTTTTTCGTAAAACTACAGTTTTTTGTACTAGTGATTAGGTATTTATGGTTATAAAAATGAAAATAAGTTTGCACCCTCTAAAATTTCAGTTCCCACTCTGATGCTACGTTCACGTGAAGACACAGATGTAGATACGGTCTGTAGATCGAATGTCAGCCTATGCACATATTCTAGAGCAGTGTCACTACATCATGTGTATGAACTAGCAACGCTGCTCTAGTTTAAAGCTAGAGCAGTGATGAACGCACGATTTCGGATGTGTCGGGAGCCGCTGTAGTTGTACCGGCGTGTTGGAAATTTATTGCTAGAGCAGCAACCGAACATTAATTAATAATTTTAATTACAAAATTATGGCATAATCTGCATTTTGGACCAAACAGCTTCGGGATTATGGGACATTAGTAGTAAATACTACCACGATAGAACAAAAGAAAAAAACACTACTCTGGATCTTGCAAGTTGAGCTCCACTTTTAAGTGACTGTATGTCCCTAGTTTTTTTATTCACTCTTATCGTCAAGACCGCTTTTTAGTTTTATTTCCAAAAATATAATGCAACACGTAATTACAGTCGTTGCAAAAAGTGTTTTTTCTGGACATAGTTAAAAGTATACAAAAGGAAGGCACTACTAGATTAAGGTGACCAACCGTACGGATTTAGCCCGGACAGGTTTGTATTTTTGTTTACGAGTCCGTATTTAATATAGCATCCGGATTTGTCCGGATTTTAAAAATTTTTGTCTGGATTTGTCCGGTTTTTTGAGGGTATTTTACTTTTTCATTGTTGTCAGTCTTCTCATGCTTCAAGCTTCATGCAGTCAGGCGTTGCTAACTTCATAGTTTCATCTGTCACATTAATGTCAGCCACTGACATCTCATCTATTATGTAGATGGCTAATTGTTAGGGCATGAGCGAGAAAATATTGTGACGACCCGTAAGTCGCCATATTGCTCGTTCGTAGGGCAGCGAGTCTGCGCCGTAACTCCCTGGTTTGACAAAGTGAATGGCGATTGGTGAGGTGTGCGACAGGTCCTGTTGTTTGTTGTGACGTCATGACGTTTGCGTATTATTATCTTTACTGCGCATGCGTATGTCCAAGGATCATTTATCAAAAAATCTTATTAATATTACATTGAACTTCTAGGTATTTAGTTCTGTGGTGTSWGCGCGCAATTGCGTAGCCGGCATAACCTAATACCTGACCGTTCCTCTTTAACCTTTACTTTATCCTATATTATAAATAGCACCATGGAGGCTTCCGGATTTTCTGGTATGGAAAGTTGGTCACCTTATACTAGATGTAATAATGATAATAAGAAGTTGCACTGGTAGTGTCCGTTTATTCATATGAAATTAAACTGTATGTGTGAACATACTCTAGAGAAGTGTAGCAACTTTAATGTATGTTACTCTACGACATTACCCTATTTACTGCTCTTTGCAACAAAATGCTAGCTGCTGTAAACATATTTCAGAGTAATCTAGAAACAAGTGTCGACATTTTAGTGTCTACGTGTACATATAGGTAACATGAAAGCAAAACCTAGCTACATAACTGGCAGCCTGGCAACATAACAAAGATTTAAAGACATGAACTCTTATTTTATCTAGCTTAATTAAGAAAAACGACACATAGTTACTGGTAAAGGGATTAACAGGATCAAATCGCTAGTGTTTTTAATTTTGAAAATAAAAGAGTAAAGTCGGGTTTTCAGTAGGTTATTTTGTGACTCGGCATTTTGGCTGCTATGCTATTAACTTATTATTCTAGGATTACGATTTAGTAATTCGACCTTCACAGGTTTACACTGTTGAAATGACAAGCTACGTTTCAGAAAGCAACTAGACCAGACAAAGCATTGTATTTTGTCGATTGCGTAAAAATGCTACTCAAGAGCTCCAAAATTTGAAAGACCAAGCTGCCAATGGTCTCACGCAATTAAACAATGCGTTCATAAAAATACAGCCTCTGTACGCCGAGTGCATTGTCATAGTACAAGCGCGAAGTACCCGGCACCTGCTTTTACGAAAGTACCCTCGGTTAAGAAACAACGCGCCCCATTTCCCACGAAATGCGGTAACTTAACCGTTCTGTTTAAAAAATTATACACCTTTTAACTTACAAGATCTTATCACGAACGTCTCTTATTAACGCCTTAATGCGCATGTGCGAGAGATGCGTATGAGGATCAGGAAGTATTGCTTACGTCTTCCTTATGGTACCTGATGCCGTAGCTGCATTGTTATACAGTGGGAAGATTGGTCTTTGTTATGTTTTCTCTTCCTTTAGCAAATCGCCCAATCATTCGTATAAAAGTATGCATTTCAGAGCGAGTAAATTACGCGAAGTTGATGCTTTCTAACTGATGTTATTTATAAGTAACAAAGAAGCTGCAGTTGTGCGGATTATATCACTTCAATCCCAATTGTTTAAAAAACCAATACATCACACTTCCAACATTTAGTTTTGTAAAAGAGAACCATAATACCTGTATGTAGGTAATATAACTTTACTATGAATGTATATTGTATTGCAGAGCCCATAGACGGATACATAAGTTTAAAAATGATCGATGGCTATTGTATAAAATTAATTTTTATCGATAACGCATACCTGGGATTTTCATAATAAACTAATTTGTTAACAACGCTATAGAATGTATGAAAACTGACTTCATTGCACACCGAATTATACAAACGAAAACTTCTATACAAAGGACGCAATGGTGTATAGTATTTAGAGTATTGTAATAAAATGAAAGAGGACTTCTAGACAATAATTTAGGTACATTGACATATATCTCTCCCAACAAGTTAGGGTTAAAAATATTACCAAAACGTATATCGTGTAAGAAGAGAACACATATTAAGTTTCATCTCGCTGTTATAGAATCTACCTTACAAATGTCTAAACTGATGACAGTGAATTTCCGGGAACAAGTTAAACATCTTAAATTACTGGTACCGTCAGGTATCTGTGCGGGTGAAATTTTCGGATACCTGCATAGACGAGGGAATTGGGATAGACAAGAATAGCAGATAAGCGCTGGATCGGAACAACGTTTCTGGTACAAAGAGGGCTTAGCCCTAATTGTCATTACATTAGTTTAGGTTTGATAGTTGGATGTGGTTCCCTCTCCCATCTCTCGACATTATTTTGCCCTAAAATGGAGGACTCTTGCGGTACTGTAATATATTTAGTGACTAGAAATATCAAAGGATCGTTTCTTTCTCCAAAAAGTTGCAATACAATGTTGGTCTGAAATAAACTCATTATGATCTATGTCCTAATAAATTATGTTTGAACATTTTTTTATAGTTGCTATGACAACGATAACAGGAGAGATAGTAGTTTCAAATCTTCAAAGCGGCAGTACTCAAGTGTGGTTTAATCAAATTTAGCGAAGGATAGCTTGTTTTAAAGTGCATTTTATGGTTTTCAATATAACCATAAATAATATATAATTTATTGCAACTGTTTGATAACGGGGGCGTTAGTTTTAAATTTTTATATATGCTTGTTATAGACTTTTTTATTTGCTCATTAATCAAGCAAGATAAATTTGAAAATTGGAGGTCAATATCTCGAGCTTCATTAACTGCATTATCACCCTGATGTACGTGTAGTTAAAATTATAGCGATTTGAGCAAAGATCCATTTAATTGTTCAATTTAAAATGAAGGCACTTATAAAAACAACAAAAAGTAAAGTTTATTATATAAAGTATAGTAAAGGTTATTACATGTGCCTAATATACGACGTTCTGTTATTATTGCACTAGTAGTTTAGGAGGACACTAAAGCATTATTAGTATAAAAAAATTATTATTGTATAATAAAGTTGGTAGGACAATTTTTTGTTACATCTACTGCGAAAAACACCCTGTTCCCTTTAATCGCACGTTTATTAGTACGAATGTAATTTAAAAAATTTTATTACGGTAATACTGGAGGTATGTAGTACAAGCTATTATGCCTAATAACTGGTCCTAATTTACTGTCCTAATTAAACATCATTCTTGTGATTTCATATTAAGTCGCTAACAATTTATTCAGTTCTAAACCAATTTTTTATTCATTACCTTATTAAAAAGTGTATGAAGAATAAGCGAAGAACAAGAATTATTGTGTGAGCGACTCAGAATTTCCATATGTTGAACTTGTGGATTAGTGGTTCAGTATATTGGAAAGTAAAACTTCAACCGGAAGATTATTTCCCATTATTTTTTCGATTTCGATACACAGCCACAAAATATTATTAACAGATAAGATCTAAATCTATGACTAGAACTGTATTTAATAAGATAAAATAAGGACGTTCATCTAGTTGCAGTCAAGAAAACAAATCTAAAACAACATCTATAAAAATATGCACTTATTTCTTGATTACATTTGTTCAAGATTCCATAACCATTTAAAAGGCAAAAAATTATTTGAATGCTATATAACTCTCTGGTTCTTTTCCGAAGAAGGAAGAACAATTCGTTTCCACAATATTGATTTGTCTAAAGAAGATGTACAATTTATATGTATCTAAAATTACAAACAAAAATTATTCTCAACAATCCAATGTTCTCTAGACTTGCATGTTTTATCTAACCCGGCCTAAATTGGCTTCAGGATTACGAAATGCTACACCGGTAGGCAGGAAATTTATTGGACCTAGTCTTAGAAAACAACTTCACAAAATTTAACGCAATGTGATCCTTTGACATAATCGATTTGGAAATCATTGAAGAAGTTAACCAAGAAACAACACAGTAAGTGAAGAAGTCAGTTGATTAATAATTAAACAAATTTTGTTGAATAGTAGTACTTTAAGAACTTTTGAATCAAATATTGAAAATTATAAAATTGGTAATTTTCAGACAGTAACACATCGAAATCAAAATTTTTCTTCAAACTGTATGTATTTCTCCACCTGTTGTTACTGCCTCTTTGGTAAATGCAGAAACTTGAAAATAGGATTCCACCATCTGTGTTGAACTTACTGTTAGGGTACGTGAATACTATTTATAGTATGCTATGTCAAAAGAATTTTCAGATATTTGCATACAATGGAAAAATATGCAGTTAATGCATAAGTATACGCAATATGGGGCACTTTTAGTGGAAATTCTTGTTGATTGCTACTCTCAAAAGATTACCTACTTACGTTCTATTTGCCCACTATACGGTATTTAAAATATGTCGAATCATTTAGTGGCTTAGGAGTGAAATCTTGTTTTCGTCTCAAGTTGGGGAATAATTTTAAAATACCAATAGAACATTCTCATAAAGGCTATTTAGCTTTTGAGACAAAWTAATCAAGGAACACACGTTGAATTAAGTTCATCMCGATTTCAAAAAGATATTGGAGCGACATGTACAACAAGTACATGAAACACATTCAGACTTTCCTTCCAAGTCCCTTGTAGCAGTCAAATTTTATTAATTTTAAGCTTCTTATCTCTACAGTTGTTTAGAATAAAGAATTGAAATATGGCTTAAAATTTTTAGATATCTTTTTCAGACTTTTTCAGGAAAATTAGTTAATTGTGTCATATTAAAACTATTCCTTATATTATTTAAAATAAAGTTCTAATTTTGTTCTAATAAAGAAAAACATAAGTGAGATAAGAAAGGATGCACTGGATGTCCCGAATTCGTGTATCTTCTGGAGTATCTCGCTAACTACAAGAGACAAAAAAAAGTAATAGACATGCTCTCATCAAACTTTGGGCTCAGTTCATTAGTCTAATCATATTTCCTGCATGACGTTTCATTTCGCGGTAGATGTCAAACGTCGAATATCTTCATTATTTGGAAAGATATGAAAAAAGTGCACATTTTATACGGAGTTTTAAACTTAATTTGACGAATTCGATAAACAAATAAGTTCATTTGTTTCTGAGATATGATACAGTTTTGCTCTTTTAAATAGCAGTTACAGGTCGCTTTGACAGATTCCGATTTGCTATTTTTTAATCTTCCAAAATATAGGCTGTTTGCTAATGAAGTTATGAGACTAAGAAATTCAGTTTATCGTTTCTCATATTATCTGGTTAGCCATGACTAGCAAGAAACGATGTAAACGCCCTAACATGTTGTTGTGAGAGAAAGATCGTGACAACCAACATCAGTGTTTGTTAAAAACCTCAACAGAAGTTTAGTTTAGTTTTACCATACAAGGTAAGTAAGACATGTTTACGATATATATTGAAAACAGAAAAGGTCTGGAAGGTTTAAAAATATGAATTCGATAGATTTCCAGAATAGCGGCTACCGGATCCTGGGAATGTTTCAGAAAATGGATCGCTAATTACAACAATATCTTAAGGGATTGCGACATCAAAATGCGTGAACATTTTGCTCAAACATAATTGAAACCGAGTTGTAAACCGTATAAAAGTTAGTAAACTACATAATTTGCACCCAGGAGACTCACAATGGCGCCTACGGTTCTGCAGGTGGTACTTGCGAAAATGCAGCACCGAAGAAAACTTCCTGAACCTGATTATATAGTTTGATGGGTGTTATATTTCGAGCAATAACGTTTTCAACAAAAATATAAATCACTATTAGTCCCAAAAGGACCATGTAACAACGGCATTTATACAGCAAGGGCGTTTTGGCTTTGGAGTTTGTTGCAGTATTTTCGCTGACAGATTTGCAAGGCCTGTTATTTATCACCACAATTTAAATGCTGAGACTTTTGTTGAGATGCTGAGACACCAAATGATTGTCATTAAATGTTAGAGCAGCTGGCGTATGGTTTCAGCAAGATGGTGCATCAGGAAAGAACAACAATTTGAACATTGTTAATTTTTAGTTTTCTATAGTTTCAAACAGTTGAAGCGCTCAATTAAGCTAAATTTTAAAATTGTTGTAGGTTGCGATCCCATTTGTGAAGTATTCAAAGATTTGGTTGTCGCCTATATCGAAATCTATTGACATACATATTTCTGGTAGCTTCCACGTTTTTTTTTCAGTATTCAGTATATTTACATATACCAGGTGATTTTTTGAAAACTTCACACCTTAAATAACTTTAAATAGAGGAAAAATTTAAAATTTTGCAAAAACAGGTAAACTTTTGTTTTCAGGGGGACAACTTTTGAGATAAGTTTTTAATGGATAGCGCTTACCCTCTTAGCGGGGTAGATACCCCTTCAAAAATTTTAAATGAAACTAATCATCTTACGATACATCATTTAAAAGCTTATTACACAAGGAGTCTTGCCATGTAATTAGTTTTACTATTTTTTACCCATTGACGGGGTAGTGGGTCAAAAAGTGCATTGTAGCAAGTGGCTTATAAAATGGAATATTTTGGACTTTTTTTAACAAAATTTATTGTCTTGCAGTTACAATAAAAATTGTCCTTACTTAAGCCTAAAAAAACTTGTTAAAAAATAATTGTTACACCTAAGCAAAATGCCAAAAATACCTAAAATTTTCTTTCGACATTACTTGATATTGCAACTCGACAGTTTATACTGAATTGGCTAAATAATTATCTACTTTGTGTTTCCAATTTTTTGTTTCAACTTTTTGGCTACTTCTTTGGCACGACCATCTTTTTGTTCACATTCCTTTTTATAAATCGCGTGAAATTTTAAAGTGAGAGTCCAAGTGATAATGGTTTATTCAACTGCCGAAAGGGTAGAAATAATTTTTATTTACGGTGCTGAGCATAGCTGTGCTAGTGCGTCAGCAAGGGTGTTTAACGAATGGCACCCCGATAAAAATGTTGACGCTAGGTACATTCTCGATCTCGTGCAAAAAGACACTGGATCTGTAGTAAACAAAAAAAGGGCAGGGAATAGAGTCGTTGATGAAATGGCCCAACTTGAAGTACTTGGTCATTTTGCAATGGATCCAACTAGCTCTTTGCGTAACATTTCTACAGCCACTGGACTTTCTTATTCATTTGTAAGGAAAGTTACAAAACTGCACAAATTCCATCCCTATAAGATGAAAACTCTCCAGGAACTCGGCGAAGATGACTTCGATAGAAGACTGCAATTCTGCAAAATTATGACAGAAAAGATTATAGTAAATCCAAATCTAATAAAAAATATCTGCTTCAGTGATGAATGCACATTTTTTTGAACTGTAAATAAACATAACGTCAGGTACTGGAGTGACGAAAATCCTTATATTTTTCGAGAAGGTCATACACAAGTTCCTCAGAAGCTGAACGTCTGGGCTGGAATACTTGGCAACGCAATTGTAGGTCCAATTTTCATTGATGGGACGCTAAATGGGGGAATGTATTTAGAATTACTTGATAACGCCGTTATTGATCCTTTAATCACAGAGCAATTAGAAAACCAACGTAACCCTGAAGGAAATCCAATGTTGGATGAATACGAATTGTTTTACCAACATGATGGAGCCCCACCGCATTACGCCATTAATGTGCGAAATTGGTTAAATCATAGATTGCCTCTTCACTGGATTGGTAGGCGTGGAACAATTGAATGCCCGCCACGATCACCCGATTTGACTGCTTTAAATTTCTTTCTATGGGGTCATTTAAAATCTGTGGTTTACAAAACACAACCTACTAGCCTGGACGATCTGCGAGAAAGAATTATTAACGAGTGCAGGAGGATTCCACCTGAAACTTTCCGAAAAGTGCAGCAGAAGTTCGAAAACCGTCTGTATTATTGTATGGAAAGAGGTGGTGCACATTTTGAGAATCTATTGTAAGGTTTCTATGATTTTGTTCACACTGTTTTTGGAGTTACAAATAAATAATTTTTCCTTTTCGTTGACATGGACTTTCTAAAAAATTACATGATAAATACTTTAATGTTAATAATAATGTTAAAAGAAAATTTTCAGTATTCTGGGAGTTTTTTTAAGTGTCATATTTTTTACAAGTTGTTTGTTTAAATTTTGGGTTCTCGTAAGGACAAATTTTATTTCCGCTCTAAAATAAAATACATTTTGTTGAAAAGAGTTCAAAATATTCAATTTAATAAGCAACCTGTTTCGTAGGCACTATTAATCTATCACCCCGTCAATAAGTTAAACGTGGTAAAACTAATTACATGGCCAGACTCTTTGTGAAATAAGCTTTCAAATGATGTATCACAAGACGGATAGTTCCATTTAAAATTTTTAAAGGGGTGTCTACCCTGCTCAGAGAGTAAGCGCTATCCATTAAAAACTTATCTCAAAAGTTGTCCCCCTGCAAACAAAATTTTACCTGTTTTTGCAAGTTTTTTAATTTTTGCTATATTTAAAGTTATTTAAGGTATGAAGTTTTCAAAAAATCACCCTGTATAGTAAACATGTCATATTCTTCTTAAATGCAAAATTCTATTATCCTGAACTGAATTAGATATTTAACAAACACTATTATTAGCTATCGCGACAAGTCTGCTAAACATAGCTAACCAGATAATTGAAAAACTGAAAACAGAAACGCGGTTTTTTTTAAATTTTATGTTCAAACCTGTATATTGTGAAAGCTTAAAAATGGCAAATCAGAATCTATCAAAGCTAACTATGACTGCTGTTTAATAAAATATAACTGTGTAATACCTAAGAACTTCTTATTTGTTTATTTAATTTGTCAAATTGTTAATTTTTCCTATCTTTCCAAATAATAAGTTACCTATTCTACTTTTTTAAATACCAAAATTTTGACTGCAGACATCTAGCTCCAAAATGAAACGTCATGCAGTTGTGCTCAAAAATCTGATCCGGAACCTGTCTCTTAAGAGTTACCGAGATACCCCAGAAAACACCCTGTACACTGTTTTCAAGAATATTGTCCTGTCATCACTGCTTGAACCCCCGGGAAAATAAAACCTCGCCGCCTGTGCGCCAATAAAGCGTTTACACGCTGTGTGTTCTCTATATCGCTAAACAATTCAACCTCATTCATCTAACACAATAATCTTCACTTTCGTTCTGCGGCTTCCAGAGCTTCGATCTCGCGACTGGGCGTCTTCCAAGGTCGCCTCCCGCTACAGCGTTGCCCCAGAGATATATATGAAAGTATATTCTTTCATGGTTTTCAGTCTGTTAAATCCTTCACACCCGGCACCTGCCAGCATGGCAGTTTACTACCAGGTAAGTTGACAACTATATAATATCGCCTGTCACAACTCATTATTAAACAAGAAAGCGTGACACGAGGATTTCACCGGTTAGCTCATCTCCGTATTAAGATCCGTTGTTGTGTTTACCGGAAGAAGTAATTAAGTCGTTGAACTTTCAGAAAGTGTTCTGCGTGCTGCTGTTGATCTTTTACAATTGCGCTCAGGCTGAAAAGGAAAAGGAAAACAAGGAGGAGCTCGTGGCATCCGAGAGCAAGGACGGGCAACTAGAAATAGTTAAGCAAATTAAAAAAGTTAACGAGGACGGGTCGTACACGATTGGATATGAAGCTGACGATGGCTCCTTCAAGATCGAGAGCAGGGACGTTTTAGGCAACATCAAGGGAACATACGGCTTCGTAGACGACGACGGGGAAATTAAAAGGGTATCCTACAGCACCAGCAATGCTAGTGAAATAGTAACAAGGACTGAAATTCCCCCAACTACAGTGGTACAACGAATTCCAAGGATCAATAGAACGCTAACTTCAACTACTAGAAAATTTTCGAGTGCAAATCCTACTACTCAGACGCCTTCGACTACTACAACAGTAATTCAAACAATTCCGAGGAGGAGAACGACGCAGTCTACAACAAGCTCAACAACATCAGCCACGACCGAGAAACCCAGTTATACTGAATTCATTAAAGCGGCAGTGGAAGCATCTAAAAAAACTCCTACTAAGCCACCTACGATTGTCTATGCTTCCCCAGTTCCCTTAAAATTTCAAGACCGAGCAAAGACTACTCCTTCCAGTCACGCAAACAGCCAGAAATCGGAAGGGCAAATAATACGACCGGAAATCTCTACTGATATACCTTTAGTTGGACGTTTTATATTACGGAATCCCTCAGTGTTGGAGAGTGAATCGTCAATTATCAAACCTGTCACTGAAGAGCCCGAAGTACACGGAAATCTCCTGAGGAGGCAACTGCAACCCGACAACAGTTTCGATGTGCAGCAGCACGTGGTTAATTTGAGACAGTCACATGGTGCCGATTCTACGGACGTGTATAGCGCATCGTTGACCACTGGAACTCCTAGACCTCTATTCACAACTACTTCAAGGCCTCAACTTCTTTCAAGTACTACAAGTCGATATCCACTACGATTTCATTTGGCTGAAGTTCCGACAACCCAAGCTCCACCTGAAGTAGCTCAAGAAACATCAACACCTGAACCTTCTACCACACCAACTCCAGTGCCTGCAGTTCAAATACCAGCTAATCGGCCACCGCCACCTCAAGAACCACTTGTTGCCTTACGACATCCTCAGAGAGGTACGATCCTGGTTCCCGTTAGCCAACTTCAAGGCCGGGACGTGCAAATCGAAAGAGTGCCAATTGCATATGTTCAACCACAGTCGCAATACGTCGTATCAAATGACAGATACGAGCCTCAAACCCAACAAGTCCCTGTATACATACGGAGAGTTCCTCCTCCTCCACTAAGATCCATGCCTGTTCAAGTTGATGAAAATGGCTATGTGAGAGAGCTGCCTCCAAGACCTACTTCAATTCCAATCGGAGTGACGCCAACTCCAGTGCCACAGTACATTAGTGACGATTCTGAAAACGATATCGAAAACATCAAGCCCCCGGTTAGTGTCAAGGATTTCCAAAAACTGCTAGAAGAGCTCATAGTACGACAAACTCGGCTGGAACAGGTCAGTGCTCTCACACGTCGCAACCCATACTACAAAACAAGGGTGGTGTACCAGCAGCCGCCAGTTCCGTACGTTATTTCCAGAAACCCCGATGCACAAGCGGGTCCGGTGCAATTTATTCAGCAAGATCCTTCTTCGAGGCGGCAATACATCGCCGTGCCCGAGAGCCAAGCTAGTCAGTACCAGCAACAAGTGGTTGTAAGGCCACAAGAACGCCAATACGATCCTATCATTTACGAGGCCCAGCCGGTTGCATCCAGACGCTTCGCAAGGCTACATAATCCCAGATCAACGAGAGAACAGGACTCCGACGATGGTTATTTACCTTCAGACGTCAGAGAAATGTTGCTATTAAAGATGCTGCAGCTCGCCATTAATCCCGCTTTGCCATTAGATGTTTCTGACGTAGAGGGACTAGAATCCGCGACAACTACTGAAGTTAGGAAAATGCCGGTAAGGAACGTTGAGATTTTAGGAGAAGAGACTGAAGACGGCAACAGAAGAACGAGGAGGGTAAAAAGGTATAGAAAAGATTATTAAAATTCTATTTTGTGTGGTGCCTTTAAAGACTGTGGAGAATTCATTGGGAATAGCGAAATATGCATGAGAAAAGAAGAAGAAGAAGTAGATTGAAATTGAATTGAGGACGATAATTTTAATTGTTTTTGTTTTTTTCGTTATCTGTCATTATCAGTTTCACGATATATAATTTAACATAAAATTTTTAAAATTTAATAAATTAAAAACAAAAGAGATGTAATTTTTATCGTTTGATAATTTTAATTTACTCGCAGTGAATATGATTGCAATACATCTAATAAATGCGATTTTAGTTCAAATTTACTACGCACAATCAGTATTATCCAGCTTAATGCCAGTTACTGGTGATTGGTAGTCTATAGGTTGTGTAGGAGAGGTTTTTTTGTATAACACAAGGTGCCTGAATGCTATTTTTACATATCTGTAGACCGCAGACTCGGACGATTCGTGATATAGATAAGCATGGAGCATTTATATTTATTATAGTTTTATATCTTCTATATACCTAATTAACATAAGTCTATTGTGTTATAGAGTACATTGTTTACATTTTTTTACTTGCCAGTTGTGTAACCCTTACGCAAAACGTTACCAAAGATCTACATAGGCCTGTGGGAACTATCCACTATTCAATTATGTTACCGCTATTACGATAATAAAAGCATTCTGTGAATATTCATGGTGTTTTCATTTCGTAAACGTGCTGAAACGACAGAGATTAGATGTTGGCTTCACTCTAGGACTGACTCCAGTCTAGAGGGTTCCTCAACAGGTTCCGGTTCTGGTTGAAAATCACCAGGTGCGTTCCAGTCCTGGACGGAGCCGCTTCCCATGGCCATGAAGAAGGTGGCTGTGGTCAGCAAAACGGCTGAGGAGACTCCGAAAACTAAACGCCACCATCCCGCAAACTGTATAAAAGTTTTTATTTTAGTTTTTATTACTAACCAATTCTTTAATAAATTAATAAATAGTTTCATTTATTTTCACACTGATTTAATATTTTCATTTGGTACTGATTTAGATTTGGTTTTTCAACAATGTTAGCTTTAAAGAAAATCGTACTGTGGTGAAGGAGAGTATTATTTACTCTTAAAGAATATTTTCTTACCGAACCATGCAGTCCTTCTGAAACTACGTAATTAGCTGCCAGTAATCCAGCAGCACCTATGGTTTGACACAACCCAAACACAGTTCCTGGAAAAAAATGCGTGAAAGGTTTGGGTACTTCACAAATCAATCTTGTGCATACAATACATTTATCGACAGCGATTTGTTTCGATCCAGTGCTGGGACTAGGAATTACTAATTGCTAATACTGTTGGTAATTAACACAAAAAAACTACAAATTTTACAATGGTAAAAAAATAACATCAAATGTAGCTTCAACTCAATTTTCCATCAGCATAATATATTGCAATTCTGTATCTTTGTGAACTAAAATCACGTTCGTTAGTTTTCCCCGTTAAATGCTTTGCGCGTTAATTAAAAAGACAACCACTATTATGGTCTTTAGTCAAAATACAGAATTTTAAGAATCTTAACATATGTATCTCCTGTTCTCTGTGCCACCCGTAAAATGAAAGTTGTCTGCAACCTTGGAATCAATTTGTTTGCAAGAAAAAATAGATCGTATTAGTGCATCCTTACCGAACTAAAAAAATTACTTAGCTTCACCTTATTACCCTAAATCATCATTAAACGCTGATGTTACTTCGACGTACTATTTTATTTACTGTCACCTGATGTTTTATATTTTCTAAAAACAAACTAGTTGGACATAACTTTTTTTCTGTTAGCAAACACGTCGTTAGTGAAAAGTTTAGAATGGGTGGTTTATTTCCGCTAACTTTTATAACAAAAAGTATTTAATAAAAGTGTATTAGCTTCCTTTCTTAGCACACTCATGGTTATTTATGTCTGCGCATTCATCTGGTAACAAGAATGGTTTCTTCAAATGGCCACCAAACACTCTTTTTGCCGACTTGTATTCCATTTTGTTTATTAAAGAATCCTGGTGTTTTTCTAATATTCTTTGATAGTTTCATAACAAAATTTTTCTAGAAGAAATTCAAACAAACAACAAAATATATTGCCAAATAAAGTTTAACAATTCATAATACTACTTTATTCATTTTGTTTTATAAAAATAATGGTACAGGCTTTTGATTTTTGAATGTTACTTTTCGTGTCTTTTTGAGAAATTTCAATAATACATTAATTTAATAATAATTGTAATTTAACATGATGAAACTGAAATATGACACTTAGAGAAACTAGATAATCGAAAAATTAAGGCCTTGATAATTATTGATATATTACCTAATGTAATAAATAATAACAAAAGAATGCAGTTTTACTAGTAATAATGGATGCTACCAATAACACTCCAAATTTTAGAATAACTTTATTTTAGAATAAATGTTTTTTCCCAAATACGTTTTTTTTTTGTTAAAATCCGCATTGGTTGTGAAAGAGCACACTCATCACCTTCAAAAATTGAATTTATAGCTGGTACAATTGGGCAATACAGGATCAATCCGTACTTCATAAATATAAATTTAAAAGCATATAGCTACCTCAAACTCAAACTCAAATATTATACATTTATTTCCAGACAAATATCGACGCGGAATGTCAAACCGCAATGCTTGGTTTCAATAAGATGACGCTCCACCGCATTATGAAGTTTTTTCGTCTGTATTTAAATACGGTTTGTTTTCTTTAATTTCGAAACAAAATTTATACAAGAGCTGGAATCCAGAAACAAGTACAAAATTTAAGGAAAACCACCTAAATGCCTGCAAAATTGGTTACTTTGCGTTTATATTTAGAATTAATCCATCTCCCACAGATACGACAAAATTCTGGTCTTCGTGATTACAATTAATAGAATTTGAAGAAGGTATTTTAAACTCGCAGCTGCCGGATTGGTTATTGTTAAGAAACAAGGGGTCTCCAATTTGGACATTTAATTTGAGTTAAAGGTTATTTAAGTAAATAAAGCACTGATAAAATTTTGTTACCAAATTATACAAAAGAAATAACACGTTGCTATGTAACTGCGTTTGGATACCAAAAGTTAAGGGTGCGTTAAGAAGTAAAGAATAATTGATGAAAAAGATTTCGTTGCCAGCATTTTTCTCTAACGTTATAACGTTGTATATAGGTAAAGGAGGCTGCTACATAGAGTGGTCACTCAGGGATAAGCTATATTTTCTTAACTTTGAGCACCGGATGTTTTATTTTATTTATTTAACAGCAGTAGAAAATACCTGTTACCCCAATTTACTGAAATTATAAAAGTCTCAGCAGCTATAAAGAGAAATCTTCTATTTTCTGTGTGTGATAAAGAATATTATCATGCATATGTATATCGAATAAGTAATACAAGCTTTATACAGGGTCGCTACAAAGTATGGAACTAGCAGGATATTTCAGGTTCTATTCGACCGATTTTTCTGCAATTGTGCATGTGCCTAATTAAAATGCATTTTCTGGAATTTTTTGATTCCGTGTCAGCTCTCGTCTCCGAGATATCGGCACAAGTTGCATTCTTTTGAATGAGAGGGGGGGTCAAAAGGCACGTCACTGAAAAGCATATTTTTCCTGATTTCAAAAATGTATACACTTCTACAATTTATTGCTTCTGAGTTGAGAATAGTGTAAATTCAATAATTGAGCCTGACAAAGTACGAAAAGGACGAAAACAATCTACTTTATCGCTAAAAGCCAGGTATTGCTACTTTGCCTTGACTGGTGTTAATTTTCGTCTAGTTTGATCAATTTATTTGGAATCGGGTACCCTAAAAGTAAAAAAAAATGATTCCGTGAAAAACGCAGTATTTTCTTCAGATTTACATTACAGAAGATGCTCAAAATGTTCCTCATTTACTTCCTGGCAGTGATGCAGCCTTGAATAAAAGTTTTCTAATGTTCTTTGTAGCATCTTTGGAGGTAAGGTCTAAATTTCTGCCCTGATTGGTCCTTTTAAATCTTCTGCATTATGTGGCCGATCAGCATAAATATTTTTCAGATACCCCCACAGGAAAAAATCAMGCGGCGTCAGATCAGGGGAACGTGCTGGGCATTCCGTCGCTCCGCGCCTACCTATTTGGAAATATCGCATTCAAATATCTACGAACGTTGACTGCAAAATGGGGCGATGCACCATCTTGCTGAAACTATATCTGTTCGGAAGGACGCACAGCATTTTCACGATTAGGGAACAGGCGAATAACTTCTGGTATAATGTATTCGCGTAAGAGTTGTAAATACTTGACCGCATTCAAATGTGCATCGATGAAAAAAGGCCCAATAATGTGCTCACCGATAATACCACACCAGACATTCACTTTCCAAGGGTGTTGTGTGTGGACTTGTTCCATCCAATGTGGATTTGTGCCCGACCAATATCTGCAATTGTATCTATTCACATTACCATTGAGGCAAAAAGTCGCAAAAAGTCGTTTCTATCTTCATCTATCATGTTCATAGCAGTTTCGCAAAATTCTACCCTACGATCGAAATCATCTTCGCTCAGTTTTTGTAATAAATGGATTTTGTATGGATGAAACTTCTCTTTTTTCAAAATTTTCTGAACAGGATCTTTTGCTAATGTGGTGACTGAGAGCACGCTGTTGTACGGAACACTTGGGATTCTCTTGCACACCTAAAAGGACATTCAAGCTACTTTCCTTACTCGTAGCAACTTTTGGACGTCCTGGTTTTTGATGATTTTTAACACCGCCGGTTTGTCACAAAGTTGCAATGTTTTACTAGCTATTGATCTGGCAAATGGCTCACAATCTTCATGAATTGCATTGTAGAGTGCAGCTACTTCCGAATAGCTTTACCTTCTATTTCCATAACCAATCATCATCAAAATTTCGATACGATCATGTTCAGTTAACTGAGGCTTTGCGATTGCAAATAACAAAGTGAATGGAAATTATGCCACGAGGAAAATGGAGACACGTAGAGGTTCTTACTTAACGATAACGAAAATTGTTTTTATCCCGAAGTTTTTTGCAAGACCCAAGTTTTTTATCACACTTTTCTCAAATCAGAAGCACAAGAATGCACAGAATGCACAATTTCAGAAAAATAGAACCTAAAATATACTGCTGGTTCCATACTTTGTAGCGACCCTGTATAGCTACTTTTACTTTACTTTATTCTAGAAGGTCAGACTATCATAGAATTCATACAACTACTACTATTTTCGTTTAAAACCTCAATCTGTTTTAAATACCTGCAAAGTTTGGAGCGATGTCAGCTGCACTTGCAAATACCCCTGCTGGAGTAGCTCCAGTCATAGCCAAGGCAGCAGTATATAGGGCAGCTGGAGCAGCAGGGTCACAACCTGTATATCCTAATACAAACATGAAAGCTGCAGGTGGAAAATGAGCTGAAAAAGAGTGTTTCTTGTCATTGTTGAATTCTGAAATGACGTGTACCACTTACAAAAGTAGACAAACAGCTTCCTTGCAGCAGTGGTAGAAATAATTTCCGACTGCCTTACGTGATCAACGACTATACCAAAGGTAATGGCAGCAAAGAAGTGTCCTATATGAGGTAGATATTGTAGTACGTCTTCCTAGAATTCATAATACCGTATTTATTTTTTACAAAAACACACATTCAGTGCATTTCTATACTTCATATTGCACACCAAACTATCTATGGTTTTTCGCAATGAAAGTTACTAGTTATATCGCCTAAGACATTGTTGCAATGCGTTTGGCAAATAGAAAAACAGTAACAGATTGTTAACAAAAGACTTGCACTGGCGAAATGGGCTTATTGTACGAATTTTTTATCTAGTTTCTTATGGAACTCATTAAAGTAGTAGTGGAAGCTCTAAACAAACTTTTACTAAGTCACCTACGATTGTGTATGCTTCCCCAGTTTTCTTTCCAGATTCATCAAAGATGATTCATTGCTCACATGATAAAACAGCCAGGAATCAAAAAGGCAAGTAATATGATTATATTTGCAAATGCTGCAAGACCTAAATTCTGTTCAGTCGGTAGATATAGCGACAACTTAGGCTTCTCAAGAACTATTTCAATAAGCATTAAAGCCTGTAACTACTACAACAGTGTCAACAGGACAAATATCAGCTAATATAATTTTGGTATACCTACACTATTATTAACACATGCTTTAAAATTTAGAATAGATTTTATATTATCATTAACCTAATTTATACGATGAATATTAAAAATATAGTTATTTGGACTTAGACTGCCATAAAAGTATACAACTGATTTAAAATTTACGTACTTTAGAGAGAAAAGAATGAAAGAGAAGCTACACTTTCACATGCAATATTAAGCCTCCCCCTAAACATAATGTAGATCACCTTTCATGCGATTGTATTCGAAGACGGTCCCAATAAACTGAGGTCACATTTGACCTATGCCTAAAATTCCCTATAATAAAACCTAATAATGTTCTAAAGGCTGAAATGATTGGTTTATTATAATGCTGTACTAGTACTGGCTTGCGTATTTTAAGAATTTTCCAAGAAAACTGAACTCATCAGCGAATGCTGGAACTTCGCATTATTTATGTGGTATACAAATTGAGAAACCTAAGATACGCCGCTATCGAAACCTTACAAAAGAATCTAAAGAATAATTTCAAACAAATGAACGCCAGACACTCCGTAGAATATTTTAACTATTATTAGGTAAACAAATAACATATTTTACACTTGTACTGTTCTACAGTATGTATTATTAAATTTAGCATTAAATTTTACATCGTCAATAACCTAAGAAGAGAATTTTTTAGCATACCTAATTTTCTGTTATCAAAACAAAAAAATTCTTCAGATATAAATAACATACTGTTGATATGATGTTTACACGCGACCATGGATATTCAAATACTACGGTCGGTGGTTCGAAACTACATTACTTACATAGTCGAGGTAAAATCCGTAGACGAGCTTCAGATATTTAGTAACTCCGAGCATAAGTGTAGCATCTGCCCATTGGCTTCCCACCACTGCTATTCCGCAGGCCCACGCTGGTCTCGAGAGGAGAAGTCTTCTCCACGGTAAATGTCGATGTTCCTATACGAGTTTGAAAATTTAGAATGCATTAGAATTTAAAGTGTCTGCATTTGCCTTACATCACGTTTTGGTCGATTAGGATGCAGAGATTCTTCAACGAATCTCCACCATAGGAGGTACCAGACGCTAGCACAGATAGCAATAACGTAGCTCAGCCAATCTCGACCCAGCTTCCTCACCAGGATGGTTCCAAGTATGCCAACAATAGCGTAACCGAGGTTAACAGCTAATAAAATCGAGAGATTAGTTTAATAAAATTCGAGGATGTAAGCGACAAGAAAACTTTTGTGAGTTACAAGGAACTAAAACCTTCCCAAAATTAGTATGTATATATACTTGTAATTTTGAGAGCCTTCCTTCTTCCTGTAGCCATCACAAATAAAACAATTCGTTTAGATTTTAACTTAAAGAATAAATTTAATAGCCATCAGAACAGGATCTACTTTTGAATCGTTAAACAGCAAAGTCGAACACCAATCAGTTATATTAATTTTATTCTTAATATATATTGAATTAATTAAACACTAATATTGGTCTTCCAAGTATCATTAAATCGAATACAGCATTCAAACATTTAATTGTTCCTAATTTGGTAGGTACTGAAAAAATGACAAATACCTACTACTCTGAAAGAAGTGATAATATTAGATTCATCAGTGGCAATTCAGAATGCATTTTACAGTACTAAAACGATCACGACATGGCTCTTTTAATTAGTCAAAAGTTGTCGTGTCGTTCTTGAAGGTACTTTAATACCGTCTAAGATTGTTTTTACAGGGGTTTCGTGTCCCAGTCAGTAGAAAGAATTCAAACTAAACGTAAATTCAAAGTATAGTGGGTAATTATGTTTATCCCATACCGTTAGAAAGTTCATTTCACGTAGGAAGTAAATATTTTTGCACAGCTTCTTCGTTTTATAAGTGTGAAAACAGTTTCCGCGATTTCATAAAATTCCACTTTTATACACAGTATTTAAAACTTTAATAAACAGACCTGTATAGCAAGACACGAAACCACTGAGATGCTTTGGTTTGAACCACGTGACTGCCAACATGTGTGCTGCAGGCCAGGTAGCCCCCTAAACAAAAAAAAATATTTGCACGCTTCTTTCTTAGGTGTACCTATACATTTTATTACCATGAATATTCCCTGTATTATCCTGATGGCGACGTGATACGGCGTCAACCAGGATGCCGGGACCATCACCGCAAACGCCCCTGTTCCTAAAACTCCTGCGCCAAAAAGTCTTTCGGCTCCAACTCGTGCTGCTACTCTGCTAGCAGCTAGTGGAGATACTAAAGTACCCCACATAAAGGCCTCACGTAAAACAGCTTCCGTTTCATCTGTTCTTGTCATCGGAATCTAACATTAGGGAAGCCTTATTTTATTTTTCTTTTAATAATATAATGATGGTGAAGAACTAGAAAAAGCATTATGAAGTCTATCCAAAAGAGGGAAAGAAAACAAAGTCTAATTCCACTGATTTTATTACCAAAAATGCAGATCGCAGTCGGTCACGATGTCTGGATATGTTACTCGTATTATAATACTGTTACGCTAAAACTTCGTTATTTTTCGATTTAAAATAGCATAGCATACCAGGGCATAAACTWACAGAACAGGATTCGAATGCGKGCCGGTGCAAAAGATCTTTTTRCATAAAAATGCCTTTGTACCAAAAAACTTGACAAAATTACATGTCGACTATCACGATACTTTTATGATTTATAGCAGCGTGCTTTAAACTGGGTAATAAGAAGCAAAATTTAAAAAATGAGATTCGATTGCTTCATTACTAAAATAGACTAAAACGCGTTAGTACAATAAAAGATCGTAAGAATGACGACAAATAAATGCATATAATAAACAATATTAGCGAGAACTGAAAAAGGAGTACAGAGTATATCCGAAGAACGAAAATGATACAATAGCGGACGACAAACAGTTACAAATGGTATCAAATTATTAACCAGAGGCATGAAACGGGTCCTTTTCAGCAAAGGAGCATTAACATTCTGTTAGCGACAACATTCACAATTATAAACAATGCTAAGTTCAGCTGTGACCAAAAGATGTGGAAAGCTAAATATCCAGGAACTGATTTTGTTGGTATAGTTAATTGGACATAACATATAACGTTCGACTATAACGCATTATATTGTTTCGGCATGTAAAACAAAAAAAGACAACAAGTAAAMGGTGTAGATGCTACTAATTATTGGAAGTACGTAAAAAACCGATTGGGAAAGGGAGAAGAGCAATGTCAGAACAATATGGTAGTATGCAAGCGGAGAAAGATTGTTAAACTATCTGTTAACGTTTCGTAGGTACATGCTCTGTACAGAAAAAATTAGAAAATAATTGCGTTAACTAGTTAGGTAGTTTGATAACAAGCTGATTGTTTGATTGTATTTTGTGTCACGAGTTTTATCAGATAATATCTTGACCACAACGGTAATTTTCAAAGAAAATAAAAGAATAAACTACACTAAACTTAAATGCGCATAATATTGCCATGTCTGGTTGTAAAATTTAGTTGTAAAAATCCCTGGCCTGGGTTTCAAGGTCGACTTTGTAAACAATTTTGGTTATATCAAAGGCGAATTGGACGTGAAAATTTCCTTTTCGCAATTGCCAAATGTTATTTTTTCAGGCGTTTTATTTTTTTAATTTCCAAATTTTTCAGTTTTACTTTTTACCTTTTTGTTCCGCAATGTAACAATTTGATGTAGCTTTGGTCCAACCAGTAATTATTAAGTTTAATGTTATGGTTAGAAAAACCTATTGCACCTTTATTTGAGTTTATTAGCCGCAACGTGTTCTTTAATACTATTTTGAATGTCTCTACCTGATTGTCCTGTGTATAGTAGCTTCAGGCAACGAAGAAGCATTGACTCTAGCTCCCCACGAAGTTCAATAAGTATAGTTGGGGTGCACAATAAGGGTTATTTACAATGTTTATATTTGTGCACCTTTTGCGGTAGTTATGTGCAGTCTTATTTGCGTATGCAAAAAGTCAGGAAATGTAAACAATGTAAATTACCCCAATAGTACTTATGACACTTTGTGGCAAGGAGTTATAGTCTATATTTGTTAGTTCCGTGAAGCTAATATATACATCACACTGCATGCATTGGTAAATTTTGCCTTTGTTTAACGTATTGGCTCATGGCTTGTTAAAATTACACTAATTTACCCCTATTGCTTTCAATTCCTAATCTATGTAGCCTTCTTTATAACGCAAACTGCTGCGGTGAAAATATGTTCTTTGTTATGTTAGCACTGTACATCATTCTTTCTATTCAAACTTTACATTGCTTTTTAAGCATCCGGTTCATAATCTTTGTATGGTATCCGTTTTAAAGGCATGCTTTCTCACTTTTCCTCTTTATGTGGTAAATTTATCAGTCTGTTTATTAAACTATAAAAAAAGGATCGCTTAATTTGTAATAATTGATTTGAGCATAGCGGGATTATTACATCTGACTGTGTTTGATTGTTATAAATTTCGAAGTCAATTGTTCTCGACCAACATATATATGTAGGTCCAGGAAGTTTCGAACTCTATCCTTTCATTTCTATAGCGTAAATAGGATAAGTTTGTTTACTGGATTTAAGAATTCTTAAATTTGCATCTCTCCAAATACAAAACATATCTGGTCCAGAATAATACATTCTATATAATTTATAAATTCCACAGAGACAGAGTCTATCGTCTTACTTGTAGAATATGTCAATAAAGCTAAAATAACTTTAATCTATGCATATTTGAACTATTATTAAATACTTTAGCTTTTTCTGTGTTTTATAGATGTGAGTTATTTATGTATTTTTTAGAAATTAATATAAACTTATTTGGGGTGATCGAAGTGAAAAGATTACATACGCAAAGGAAACAAATAGAGCATTATTTGGCACTGATAATTCTTGTGCTTTGTATTTAGATTAAGATTCAGCTGATCGCGTTAGAATGTTTTTGGCGAATTTGCATAATTTATACGATGGACCATTAACGTAAAAAACGCCCGATCTCCAAGAGATTCCTTTTTTTTGTTAATTTTTGATAGGCTATGTAGAATTGAAGGCTGTGGATTCATTATCCTTAATTTGTATTATCCCTCGTTCGACATTAGGAAGGTTTTAAAATTATAGCGACGTCTTTCTGGAACTACACATTTGCAAATACGAGCTCAGCATAATTTGAAAATGACCGTTATGGTAGATGCAGTAGTCAGAACTATATGTTAAAACTGGTGAAACAAAGAACATTCAAATAATGCTAAGCTACCTAATTAACAAATGCCTATGTATAGCAGATCCTTAACAAAAGTTGATTCGATTTACCTACCTCAATGTGTGGTATTGATCTTACGACATAAACTGTAGTTTGGTTCTCGTCTGGAGGTTGACAGTACCTAGTGATGTAGCTTGTATTTTCCACATATTCAGCGAATTCTTCGTCAGAGTAACTCGTGGTACTATTCGCCCTCAGAGTGACTGATGCGCTTTGCTCCACCACCCCGCATAGTACAAATCCCGTAATCACGAAAATAATCAGCACTTGTCTCGAGCCAATCTGTTCTTAAAGATGTGAAACAATTTCAAATTATTGATAATATACAGTATTCCTATCGTTATTACCATTCACAACTTTAGCTGCACGCTGCACTTGAATGCTCCCCCTTTTGAGGGTGGAAAGCCCTGGGGTCATTGTGTTAGTGTGAAACACATGTTACATAAGAATGGAAGTTGTTTTCGGACGTTGTAGTTGGTCAGTGAGCACTCCAAGGAACAATTTAAACGCATTGCTTAATAAGGTAATTGCGGTTATTTATACGACGCGTGGAATAAATTTTATTAACCACCTACATGGAAGATCAAAATATGATTGCCGATGACGTATATTGCTAAATACAAGAACTTTGTAGAATGACGTTGTAAAGAAGTCTGATAATCCCCAATATTGTTGTATTTATACAATTCGAAAATGTGCGGTAGATCCCTCTATTGTAGATTCCTAGAATCTTCATCCATATATTTGCAACGATACCTAAGAGATGGCGCCAGCCACCTTAATAAGGATTTTAGAGTTTTGCCAAGCAATGTTGCTAAATTTATTAGACCTTCATTGTATTGATAAATATAGGAGAGGAAACATAATTGCATTAAAAAAATGGAATTAGGAAATTGGTACCTTAACTTACGGCATAAAGAAAATGCGATAAGAGTAAGCTTAACATAGAAAATATTTAGTATTGCTGTTTGCTGTAATGTTCTAAATGCTATTTTTTTAATTCAACAGTGTCAGTAACACAATAATAACGAAAATATGACTGCTGAATGCTTAGTTATTAACATTACCGGCCAATAATGCAAATATTATTAGTTTATTACATTATGGAAGGCTTCTTACGGCATTTATAAGGCAAGTGTTTTTAACAGGTGCTGTATTATCTAAGAAGAGTTGGCAACCTTCAATATATGTTCCAGTACGTTGACCAATGAGCGCGGATAACCGTTTCGGTTTAAAATTTGTTAAATTTGTAGTGTTTTCTTTACTTGTGTACGTTTTATAATTTTGTGTGTGAGAAGAAGTGGGTGTGCTGTGTTTTTGTTTGTTTTTGGACTAACAAAGCTTGCTAACGGCGGCAATGATGTGAGTTATCAGCTGTGCATCCACTTGTAGCCTACAGGTTGTTGTTTATTTACTTGTTTCTAACCTCACTTTCTTGTTTCAGGTTTGTAATATTCAGAAGTTAGGGTAAGTGTTTTTTAAAAGGCATATTTTCAGTAACTATACATGGGCAAACATATAATATAGTAATTGCGGTTCTCACAAGAACAGATTACTTTACCAAAGAAATCCTAATTACAATGGTGCATACATAATTACTACTTCCTAATTAGACCACAAACAAGTAGTATAATTAAATGATAACTACTAGATTAGTGTAAGTAGGACACAAACGGAATACCTATTTTACAAAATAATTATAGTGCTTTTTAACTGTAGTTCTTGGAATGAATATTTCCATTATCGTACAGGTGTAATTGTTTGTATAATCCACAGTCACATCATTTGTAGTGGCATGTAACGCTTGTTTATTAATCTTGATCTTACGTTGCTCTCTCAAATATCTATTAAACTCATCCCGAAAGTAATTGTGGATCACATTCCATACACTGATTGTATATGCTGCGATAACAGACAGGAACAACACGCTCCTGAAAATTATCCCGAACATTTTTAACTGTTGTTTTCACCATATATGATATATTGGGCAGAAATGAGTGCTTCCCTAATATTAGGCCATGACATAACTAAGAATACCACAAGGGAGTTTCCGATTACAAACAATTTCATTAGTTCGGTTCCTTCGCCTTCACGCCACCACTTGGAAAATCCACCTTCATCTTCTGAATCGTATACTTCTTGTAGTGCCGTGGATGTTGAAGGTTGGCCTTGTGACGGAAGAGACTTCGTAGGTTTTTTTCTGTGAGAACCTTTTGACATGATCAGCTGCTTAAAGGGACATTAGCTCTGAAATGAAAACAATGTTTTTAGTTAATGTTAATTTTTGTTGTATCAGTAGCATGGTTTTCGAGTATCCAAAGTATATCAGATCTCTGAAAATCTTTGACCCCCTTCTATCCAAAATAACAGTCTTATTAACTTTTTAGAGGCTAATATAGTTTATACAAAAACGCAAAAGCTTTATTATATGATATCAAAGTTAATGAAAATATATAGTTATAATAGTATGCACACTGAGGTGTTAGTATACTTTATTGCCAGTACTACACAGTTGCAGTACATTAACGTGGCTGATCTACTGAAATGATGTCAAAGTATATGTCGTTAAGTCTTTTGATTCTGTATAATATTTCAGAACAGAGCGGTAATTTTTACTTACAAACTCTTTAGCTGTATATATGACTCTTAAGCTTCTAAGTCAATTGCGTTAGTAAATAGCAATGATGTAGCTAAGATTGAGATATTTTCTGGTGTAAAAAGTCTCTTTTGATTTGGAAAATTTATACTATAGTTATATACATATATTATAATTATTACATAAACACAAAAATCATTTGAAATATATGAGAAAAGAGTACATATGAGCTGGAAGGAGGAACTGTTCAAAAACCAACGATATGTGATTCTTTGAAAATTTTCTCACAAATGGTAATAGTTAATAGTAATAATAATAAGGTTTTATTTAGGAATAGCGTACAGCCTTGTATAATTCCTAATAAGGCAAAGTCTAGCTTTAGCTATTCAGCTTAATCTTTCCAAAATGTACAAAAAATAGCCTCAAGAAATAACACATGCTTAATTATAATCAAGTTATACAAAACAATCAGCCCAAGTTTTGCTTCACTAAGTTGACAAAAGAATATTTTTTGTTTTCTTACGAAAAGCATTTGAACACCATTCTTGAATTTTGTCAGGAACAAAGTTGTACGTAATGAGAGAAATGTTTGAAAACGATTTTTGAAACGTGGCCACCTGATGGAGAGGTAATGAAAGCCTGTTAACATTGCGTACATTTATGGTATGCAGATCACATACTCGTTTATAAAACAGTTTGTTATTCAGGTAGGATGGAGAGGAGGTAAGCAGCACATTATAGATAAATGTTAGGTTATATTTAAAAATATTTTGAACTCTCAACCACTTCAGTTTATTTAACCTAGCAGATACTTGATCATATTTTCTAATAGGACACAAAAACCGACAGCAACTATTCTGAATTTTTTGCATGCKATCCCTGGTGTATTTGTCTAAGCAACTATAATACTCGATGTTACAATAATTCATGATTAGTAATACTAGACTCTCGTAAAGTTTTTTCCTCAGCTTGAAATTTCTAATATTTGTGTTATTATACAGCAGGTTAAAGAAGCGGTAACATTTTTTCATTAACATATTGACATGCTGTTCAAACCTCAAATTTTTATCAATAATCAGTCCTAAGCTTTTAGCATTCACAATAGCCCTATACCTTTTATGGTAGAAGCAGATAACAGAACACTTATGAGTGTAACAGTAAATTATGGTCTTTAGAATATCTTTCAATTTTGTTGAAGTCTGTCTATATATTCGACAGCAAAATTAGTTTGTTTAGGATTAAATGCATAAGTGAGTTGCGTGTCATCCTCGTAAAAATGAGTCTTAGAGAATCTTACATTATKTAAAATATGAGCGGTATAAATAAGAATCAAGTTCTTTTGTCCACTGCTCACGAGTTTTTCATCTTTTGATACTGGAAAAACAGTATAAAATGTTTACTTAGTGCAATCTACAACGTGGAAATTAATGGCATGACTATTTAAAATTTTCAAACCTGCAACAGTGTTCGTGCACCAAATTTTCGGACAGAGTCAACCTACTCATATTTTGGTCAGAATTGAATAGTAATAGATTTGTATAATGACAATAGTAACTACCCAACCAAAATTATTATTAAAAACGTTTTTGTCTTCCATATTCTCCCACAATAATTTGTGTGTTATTCTTGTAAAACTTTTTATATTAGACAAATATAGGATTTTCTTGGTCAGTATTTACCTGTATGATTCTGTAAATACTTTGATTATTAGGCATTTATTGGTCACATAGAAAATTCATTTACAAGGTGAACGCCAATTTTTCCACCAACTTTGTTAGAATGTTGTCCCGAGCCACGTAAAAACGGGAGTTTAACTAATATCTAAGCGAAATGAGTTTTTTCGGTTGAGAAAACTCGTTTTAAAAGTCATTTGCATTATTAGATTATGAATTGTCATCTGCAGCAATGGTACATATTCCATTAAATTAAATTTTCATCTCGGGGCTTGTAAATGGAGCTTTTGGAAATGCAAAAACTGCACAATTTCATTCCTGGAACTAATGTAAATGTTTGCAGCTTCTTTTTGCCGCCGCTTTCACGGACTTCGTGTTTTAACGTTGAGAGCCGCCGATTTTTATTGGAATCTACCCAGTTGGATTAAAAAGCTGTGTTGCCGTCGCTTTGTGCACTAACGAAATTATTTCAACCTTTTATCTGGTAGATGCAGTTTTCGATAAAAGGTTCGAGCGAATTATAATCTTGTTTTCTCGTTGCTTATCGCGTCGCATTTTCTTGTCATTCGATTAGGGGGACGGGTTTTATTTAGGAAGTGAACAGAAGTTTTACATCAAAGGAATCTTTTGGTGACTAGTTTTATTTACAAGTGCCTTCTGAACTTAACCCTCAAAATATAATCGGGATCAATTTAAATGGATGTAAAGTTTACTATCCAATCTTGTAATTTTATAATAGCTAAAAATTTATTCTCGAACTAGCACTGTAAAGTAGGTATCGTTTATTGTTCACAAAACAGCCTAAAAACTTGGGAAACTTTGAAATATCCATATTGCATTAAATGATGCGTTTACGAGTACTATACGCTCAATATTGGCCTACTGAATAACCCGAAAGGCCCCAAACTTATTAGGGATCTTCATATTCAGGACACATATTTATGTTTAGTTTAATACAAGATTTATGCATTGATGTGGTATTGATCTTAAGCCATATACGGTACTGTATACTGGTTAGTTTACTTTAACACTTCGTTGAACAACTTCCTGCACCACTGTAGTAAAGAGCAGTGGGCTGTCTCAATATGGTTTTATTAACAAGAAATTTACATGTTCCATGTATTACTCTTACACCGTACGTGCCAGTTAAAACGAGCCACCTTCAATAATTCCGATGGGAGACCGATTCGACCAAACAAACAAGATAGGCCTACATCTTGTGATTCGAAGCTGTCAGAACTTCTGTTGACCTCTAGCAGCACTCATACTTAATAATTTAACAGGAAAAATATAAAAAAGGTTTTTTTGCGACATGTTTAATTTTTATCGCGATTGTTATCAAAAGCTGTGTGTGAAATTACATCAACCGCCTCGTAAAGTCGCGCCTCAAAAGCTTGTCTGATATTTATGAACAATTCAGAGGTCAACAGCTGGAATTCAAACACAATTCTTGGCGCAATAAGGATGTTGGTTGAGTTTCGAAAACTTTTGACTTATTCCCAAATGAAAAATTCTAGGGGTGTAATATCGGAGGACCTTGTCGGTCATTCCCTCTCCGTCCAATTATTGCTGGAAGTTTTCACTATATAGCTGACCGTTGAGATTTTCCTCAAGGAAGGAAGGACCTGCAGTGATCACCTAATATTCCAGCCCACAAATTAAGTTTATTTTTTGTCTCTGAGTTTGTACGTCCAGCATCATGTGTGGATTACTATCGCTCCTGTTTCTGTAGTTGAAGTTGTAGTGCGCGAATCAAATATTGTAAAGAAAACATGGATTAATGTCGATACGTTCCGTTAGGTTTTCACAGAATTCCAGTCGTTTATCAAAATCGCTTTCGTTTAATTCATGTGTCAAGCAAATTTTGAAAGGATGAAGAGATGAAGGAAGGATGGAGAATCCTGAAGACTGATGACATGTTGATTCCTGAATCATTCAAACAGATTGTGCATTTTCTATGGCAGCAACATGACCCATAACGGCAAGAACTTAAGCTTCATCAATAATAACTCGGGCGGGTTTACGAGTATATATCGGATTCTGAAAATTTATTCAGCCAACATTTCCTATACTCATGTAATGATATAATTATCCACGTGGTGTCAACGAATTCACTTTCTTTTACGTCAACTAGATATTAGCTGTTCATTTTGTGTAGTTGTAATTGATATATCGCTAGCTATAGTGTCTCACCGAACATATTACTCAGTTTGTCAGGCTAACATATGAAGACGGCCAAATAACAGCTGGAGCAACACAAGTAATTCCAGAATCCATCTGATTGATTCTTGTCCCAACTGGCGCCTGTATTTTATATAACTGAACGTTAACAGAAAATCGATAAATTCTATTCCGGCGTTACATTCCGAACACATTGTGGTATAGAGAGTGCTTGTCAAATTAACAATATATTACAAACACGGAGTCTGCCATAGCTCTGATACCAGCTGGGTGTGTACACATTCGTTCTTGTACAATTGAAACAATATTTGCTTCTGAATAATAGTAAAGCTCGTCTTTGTCGCTGGCAGCCCGAGCATAAACGTTGCTCTTACGCTAACGAAGATTAATCTCATCACATGCATTTCCGTGTTTTAATTACGTCTGCAGATTCCGACGTACGCAGCTTTTAATTTACAGTCCTTAATTTTCTGCCGGCTTAGTTTGCACTTGTTACGTCGGTAAGCCCGTAACTTGGGGGGTTTCCGGCGGTTTTCGTTTTACATGCGCACCCACTGAATTAAAAGTTTTCGCTCTGTAGACAGCAAATGAAGAATCAACATAAGGCTTGAGCTAGGCGCGGATGAAGTTCGGAAGCATTACGTATTTAATAAACTAAAATTATGTCAGTCTAGGTAGGTAGTACTCGGTAGGTACACATTTCGACTTATTAGTATATAGTTCAAATTTATAAAACCAACTTAATTTGCAAATGTTTGTCCCAACAGGAGCGTTGGATTTAATTTAAAAGGAAAACACATTTATTTTTTTAATTAAGCATTTTTGTTTCAACATAAATAGTTCCGATTAAACGTGAAATACAGCATCAGGCAAATGGCCACCATGAAACCTCTCGCATTCTTTTATTCTTTTGTTGAAATTTTGAATAACGCTTTCGCATAAATGTGTATGTGGTTCACTAATAACGCGCCGTATTTCCTCTTTAAGATCTTGAACTGTTTTAGGCCTATTCGCATACATCTTTTCCTTTACATAGCCCCAAAGAAAAAAGTCAATCGGTGTTAGACCGCACGAACTTGGTGGGCAATTTTGATCGCCATATCGAGAAATGACATGGCCTGATAACTTGGTCTGCAGTAACTCCATTGTTCCATGTGCTACGTGGCAAGCCGCAGCGTCTTGTTGGAGAAACATGTCCTTCACATCAATTACATCCAATTCGGGCCACAAAAACTCCGTCAACATTTGATGATACCGCACACCATTAACAATTAGCGCATTTCCAGCAGCAATTTCAAAGAAGTATGGCCCAATCAATCCGCCAGCCCAAAATGCACACCAAACAGTTACTCCCATTACTTGCTTGAGTATCACAAGGGGATTTTCAGCACCCCAAATCCGACAGTTTTGCTATAACTTGACGTAATTGACGAACTGTTTACGCAAAACGTTCGCCATTTTTGTAATGTGTTTTTACAATAAGTAAACGTCGTTCTTTTAATACTTCCTTATATTCTTAAATTGCGTAGTCGGTAGAACTGTATACAGCTCGCTATACAGGTTTTTTCTTCTATTGGCCTCCTCGAGCTTATTAAACAATATTGTAAGGAGCTCTTAGTCTAGAATAGTGATGTCAACAGTGATCACCATATCCGGTTTGGCGGTTACGATGAATTTATTCGGTTATGAAAAATAACCTGTTTTCATAATAATGATCAAACCGTCGGTTAACCGGTTTACTTTAACAGTTAACCTTCCTATGTTAACCGGCTAACCGATTAAAAGTAACCGTTAAACGGGGTTTAAATTGACCGGTTAACCAGTTCCAGCTTACCAGTTAATCGGTTTTATGTTAATCCATTAATAGTCTTCCCCTTAGTCGATTAGCATATATTCTATACCATCTCATACTTGAAAATTAAAAAATGACGTTTTTTCCAATATATAATATACATAATTTAAGCGGTTAGGAAAAACATGTTTACATTGAAATGAAAAAACCGTCTATTATAAACGGTTTAATGGATATTTATTTGAACCAGTTTTGCGTTTAACCTAACGCGATGAACATACCTCGGAACGTACGTAATTGTCAAACAAAATTTAAATTGTTAATTTATTAAACATACCAACCTTTAAGATAATATTTTGTCGGATAGATCGCTGTCTCTTGAAAACACTGACAAAAAGTTAATAGTCTGACGTTTCGATTACACCTGTAATCTTTGTCAAAGACGAAGAACCTCAAAATTTGCCTCAAAATTACAGGTGTAATCGAAACGTCAGACTATTAACTTTTTGTCAGTGTTTTCAAGAGACAGCGATCTATCCGACAAAATATTATCTTATATTATGGACGCTGAAAGCATTCACCCTCGTATACCAACCTTTACCATTATTATTGTTTCTTTCGGGGCATAATGGCCGTGGTCCAAGCGAAGATAAACTTAACGTTTCACCCAAAACTGTGTTGGGCATCATCAGAAGGAGAAGAAAAGCTAGGCGGTCTTTCGCAGCTGGCCGAGCCAGTTCCAGTTGTCGTTTCATTGATTTAAAATTAAATGATGACGCATAATTCTTAATTTTTTATTTAGTCCAACACGTTTTTTGGTTTTGTTTTGCTACAGTAATTTGAACCACAGTGTATTCATATTCATATTCAACTTCGTGATATCATGATATATTTACGGAACCTACATTTAAATCAGTTTTTAGCATTTCTCTAAAGATGGGCAGGGGGGAAAGGAATTATCAATTATTTCTTATATCATTTCCATCTTCGAAATGAGTTAAATTTCAATTATGAAACTTTTTAATGTCTTTCCTACATATTTATTTGCAATTTCATTTTGAACAGGAGTTAGAAGTATATAGGTACGCTAGTGTTAGACAAACTGCGGCTGTCTGTGTTCATTTTGCTTTTAAGTTGTGTTTAGCTGGGGTAGTTTTTCAATATAGGTGTGTTAAATGTCAATTTTTGTATCTATGTTATTATTAAAATAAAAGGTGTTTTTGTACGTTTATTAATTTCTTGCTATGTCTAGAGTCGCTGTTAATAAGATAAAAACTAAAATAAAAGCGAATGCGTATGCGTGCGATTAATTGTTTTGGCGAGAAATATCAGCGTCGCGAGGAGATGCAAAAGTAGGCAATGAGTATTGATGTGTCATTTTTGATAGAGAGAAATATTCTTGATTTTGGCTCAGAGAGCGCGAGGTCTTTGGCCATGATGTGCCTCAGGCAGTGAGAGTAAGGTCTTTGGCCATGATGTGCCTCAGGCAGTGAGAGTAAGGTCTTTGGCCATAATGTGCCTCAGGCAGTGAGAGTAAGGTCTTTGGCCATGATGTGCCTCAGGCAGTGAGAGTAAGGTCTTTGGSCATGATGTGCCKCAGGCAGTTTTAAACCCCTAGCGCAGAGTGCCCGGTTAACAGCCGTGGTTCCTTCGAGTGGGTGACTTGCATTCCGGGGGGTAATGCGGGCTACTCGAATGACATAGTTCTGGTGGAGAGGGTAGCCTTATTAGGTGCCCCCGATCCGGGCTATTGGAATGCGACCCTATAGGCCTTAGGGTGAGCGTTCGGGGAAGCCTCTACTATTTCAGGTTGACACTAGCTAGTTGTTGAAGAGAGAAAGCTAACCATTRATAAAGATGTAATCTCAGGGATGAAGCCAWAGACAGGACAAGGATGAGGCCCTGGGGTGAAAACCCCTCTGTGAGTCTTAAATGTATCTGTTTGAGTTTAACGGATGAGTAACTTATGTTTTGTTTTTGCATCTCCCGCGCATATGTGAAACCGCCTTGTCTGTCCACCGGAGTGACCGCATTGTTATGACCCACGGATGAAGGCGGTGATCATGTAAGTTTTTCTTGATTATTCCCGCATTAGTTTTTCTATGTTTTTCAGGTGTAAGATGGCTCGTTTCATTGTTTTTTTTTCTGGATATGTAGGTGGTTAGAGTGTGTGATGAGTTTAGAGTCAAGTTGCAGAAACGTTTAGTGCAAAGCAAAATCGTCTCTGATAACTTTTGCCAATAGTGTTAAATAACAATTATCACCGCCTCTAGTTATGGAATATTCAACCAAACACGTCGCATTTAATTATCCTCCAATTATTCTACAATCCACGTGCTATCGGTGTCGCAATAAATAACATTTCTTTTTGTGACTGGACGTTACGTTTCATAGAATTCGAGTGCAACAAATTACAGTTCCTGAACTCGGCTAACAGCAAACCAAACCGCTGCAGCTAACCATTATTAATGCGTTCCTGCCTAGTTTGGACTATTCATTCGGCCAACGGAATTGCCAGGCGTCGAAGGGTGCAAATTAACGAATAAATTCTCATCTGGCGTAAAAGAGCGTGGGAGGTCCGACAGAGGCGTATCCAGAGTACAGAGAAAAGGGGAAATTATTATTCACGTTCTTCCTTAGTGAAGGTACTCTTTTTCGTTTTCGATGCTTCTATAATTGATTTGGATGACGCTGTTTGTGCTAATGCTTGTCAATCTCAAATTACCTCGTAATACTGCGACAATGAAGGGCGTTGTATATATCGGCAAATAATGTTTTCTATTCTGCCTCAAAGGTAATACTAATTTCCTCTAGTAATTTGATAAAGGTACTTCAAATATTAATTCAAATAATTCAAATATTAATTAGATAGATATTGCATATCGCAACTCCAAGCTACGCCTCTGCTTATTCACAATTACAATGGATTGTTAAAGGCCTTCCGATTATCGGAGTTTAAAGATCCGGGGCTGGTTCTAGTCAAAATTTACTTTTTGATTGTTAGATAATTAAAACTTAACGATTTAGTTGGTCTCAAAAGAGGAAAATCATATTTGTAAACAGCGACGTAATCTACAGCCGTTACGCAACAACAGTATGTGACAGTCACAAATAAATAATGTATAGAAATAGACTAGGAAAAATATGTAATACTAATCTATTAAGGAAACCTAATCATACTGATGCGGAATGAAAATAAGTAGTTACTACTCTGGTTCAAAATTCAAACCTGGGGTATTTCATGTTAAAAATATTTAGAAAGTATGATAGTTGTTGAGAAGACATAATTTAGATAAAATTTTATGTTCTCCTAAAGATAAAGCACAATTARAAAGCGAAGGTGTTTACAAAATGATTTGTKTCATACTAAAAGAAATTGGGGACGTGTTAGAAAGAACTCATACTTATGTGCTACTAGGCTGCGACGGATAGATAAATCTTCCGTAGCTGAGCATTCGAATTTAACTAAAATATGATTAACTGATAAAACAAAAATTTTACACGTAGAAAAATATTATTACAAAAATTTAATAAAAGAAGCTCTAGAAATTTCTAGAAATGCTAATAATTTTAAATTATGAGTTGGATGATATTTAGAAGGCTATTTGGTAGTTTTCTTTCATCAAGTAGTTCAGTGTACATGGTGGCGCTTGTTCAATACTGCCATATCTAGTAGGTAGATCCTTTCTTCTCGGTCGTTTAAATTTTATCAGGTTCGCACATGGTTTCTATGACGTCTCGCTCCTTTGGCCATTTGTTTATTTAAATTAAAATTTGTATTTAAATTCGTGTCAAAGGGTTTTTTGATGTTATCTTTTTTGACAAAGATTACAGGCGTAATATAAATGTCAGGGTAATATTTTTTTCCGTATTTGATAGTGACAGCGTTTTATCCAAAAAATATTATCATTTAATATGCTATACGTAACCTCTCCTTTAATAAAAAAAACCTTTTAATGGTGCAGTAACGATTTTTTAGTTTAGCCGTGCGCTATATTATACAAGTACTTATAAAACCCATGGTCTTTAATCACGTCTGTTGTATATTATTAAGATAAAAATGAACACATAAAATATTTACTTACAGAACTGTGATTAATTTCAAATCTTGTTGTCGGCGTATTCCTAACCCAATAAACTGAATCACTGATGTAGTTCATTATATAAATATTGCGATTTATTTGTTAGATTTTTCTCTAAAATTTCCAGTGTTCCCAGAACAAACACATTTATACTGTTTGCCGTATCTTCAGAAACAAGGGAAGCTGCTTTAACTCACAAACGACGCAAACTGGCCGCAATAGTTTTCCCACGACACCCCAACACGCGCCGCCATTCAGCCGGCAAGGCAAATATTTTCTCTTTTTCGCACGACTTATACTGAAACATCTTGAATCCCTACTCAGGTCGCACGTGTATATTTTTAAAACCCAATTTAGCTACGTAAATATTGGGTATATGAGAAATATCATGAACTTGCGTGATGTAATAAGGCGCGAGCTGTTTATTTGGATATATGTAACTCTATATAACTTTTAGAGCTGCCACAGAGGAATGGATTATAGGGCTCGAGAAGTTTGCGTTCTGTTTGCGAAAATAGCTAGAAAAGATGTTTACACGTGGGGAATGTGTAAATGTGTTTCGTGTAAAACCTTTTTTCCAACTGCAAATTACCCATGACGGATAGGTTATTTTGCAGTTTTTCCTTTTAATTTCATTTTATATAATTAATTCTTGTAAAATAACTTCACCAAGTTAAATCCACAATACATATATTTAGGTAAAGCGTTTTCGGCTAATATGCCATCGTCAGTACCATATAATAAATTTCAGAAAAAAATTATGACATTGTAAAATTAAAAATCTAAACAATCTTGACTAAAAATGGAAAAACTACATTCAAACCAGCAACGTAAAAATTAGCGTTCAAATAAAAAATTTATAATGGGACAACTGAAATTGCAAAAATCATTTAGTATTGTCCAATTTTGGTCATTTAAATTTATATCTCTAATATTTCTAAATAGTTTAATTTTGATGATTTATTACAAAAATGTAAACTTTTTAAATTGTCCAAAGTAGAAGTATGTTTATATGGTAATAAATGATTCGCGAACGAAGAGTTTGTAGTTACAATGTCTGTATTTTTGTACTTATTAAATTGTTTTAGATGCTCATTTCCCCTAATAAGAAAGGATCTTCCCGTCTGTCCAATATAAACGGAGTTACAGTCGTTACATGAAAAGCTATATACACCTGAATGATTTAAGACTAAAATTTTATCTTTATTATGGACAAAACGGGAACAGACTCTGCCTACAGTAGAAAAGGCAATATTTATGTATTTAGATGCAAATAATTTAGAAAGGAAAATCGAGACTTGACCAATAAACCTAAGGGGGTACCAAATTTTTACTTTTTTATCACATGTGATGGTGTTAAAAGACTTAACTTAAATTTTGTCAGGTATTTGAAGTACAATTTTTCTATTAAGTAATTTGGAAAACCGTTATTATAAGCAATTTGAAGAATTACAGTTCTTTTTCGAAGGCAATAAATCATCAAAATTAAACTATTTAGAAATATTAGAGATATACAAAATTTTAAATTACCAAAATTGGACAATACTAAATGATTTTTGCAATTTCAGTTGTCCCATTCTAAATTTTTTATTTGAACGCTAATTTTTACGTTGCTGGTTTGAATGTAGTTTTTCCATTTTTAATCAAGATTGCTTGTTTGGATATTTATTTTTGACAATGTCATAATTTTTTCTGATAATTTATTATATGGTACTGACGATGGCATATTAGCTGAAAGCGCTTTACCTAAATATATGTATTGTGCATTTAACTTGGTGAAGTTATTTTACAAGTTTCAAGTTTCAATCCATGTAGAGCACAATGGATCAGTTTTCAACGTTTAATCTTATATAAGCATTAAAGAAAGTTTGCCACAAAACCTGTTGTCGGTTCCTTCAGATAGTATGCGAGTGTTTGTGTTTACTTATCTTTATATACCTATAGGGCGAGGTTTTTTTTGGCGTCGTGTCACTTGGTTCGTGACACTTACATACAAGCCAAAATCTGTGACATTTGCGTGCAGACCAACGGTTATCTAAAGCAGGAAGTCTATGGCTTTATCTCGAGATGTGACACTTGCATACAACTAGGGCTGCGCGATTCAGCAACTTGTGAATCAAAAATCGATTCATCGTCAGTATCGATTTTACCCGATTAATAGATTCGGATCGATTCACAACGACTCCATTTGAAACGATTCACAACGATTCGAAGCAATTCACACGATTCCATTCGAATCGAATAGTTGTCCATCGATTTGGATGGAAGCGATTCTAAACGATTTGCATTGATTCAGTTGGCATTAATTCGAATCAAATTCAAAGTCAAAGGCAGTTCCATTTTTAATATGATGTATCACAAACGTTATTAGAATGTAAAGTGTAAATGATTCATTTCATTAAACACACATAGTAAAAATTAGTTTGTTTTATATAAAAAAAGTTTCACAACTGCACCCCTGCGCATTTATTTACTGGGGTATTTATTATAGGTTTGATGGATGGTCATTTGTTTGAATTCTTAAATTCTCAGAAAATCGATTCGAATTGAATCGAATCAATCGTTTAGAATCGAATCAATCGAATCGAATATACCCAACACCTAATTGATAAAAACTCGAAAAAGATGGTCCGGATATATCTCCACCTAATTTCTATCTTCTTGGATGGACAGTCAGATTTTTGTATATCGAAATTTTAATACGAAGATGATGTCACATAATGAAATTCCACATCAATCACAATAGTTCATAGACTTAGAGAAGATAGAGAAAATAGAGAAATAGTGCAAAAAAATCACATACATATTGCAGTTAAATAAAAGGTTATAGCCTATTCCAGTTTATATTTAAGAGTTACCAAAGTAGCAGACTATCTTTCTAATTTTCGAATTTTATGGTTCAAAATATTTTAGATAAGCTAAGATTAGTTCAAATAATATTTCAGTATTTTATCTGGTGACGTTTTGTCTTGTTTAAAATCTAAGCTTGCAGCCTTTCGAATCGATATAAAAATCCACCAATCATTATAATCCAAATGTTACACACAATTTAGTATCTCCAACATCACTGTGAAAATATCGAGCCAGCAAACCCTGTTAGCTTAATACACTTGTCCTTCCATTTCATCATATTTATGGTCTTCGATGACCAAAAAACATTTGCCCTCAGCGTAACACAAGAGCAMTCGTCGCTTTGACATGACCGTGTCAACCTAACCTATATCCTCCCAAATAAATTATTCGCAGCATGGTCATCCGTACCGAAAATATCAGACGTGTACAGATCATAATGAAAAAAATTCTTCAATATTATAGCACTGTGCATTTGCCTAACAAAACAAACGTTAGATTGATTTAATTTTATAAAGTGTATTCCTAAATACTAAATATTCTGTTTCAATTTCTCTCTATTGATGATGATGATCATGATGTTTTATTTTCAACAGGTAAAAAATATCCAATTACGGAAAATAGACTAAGTTAGAGATTTACATATAAGTAAATAACATTCATGCAAATTACAATTAGAAAATTGGCACAAGAATACAAATACATACTAATGGGGTTGTTGCCCTTGACAGTAAATCGTTATTATAACACATGTGCGACTTTGTTTGGACCTAATGAAGGTAGAAGCTGGCAAWAGAAAAAATATTTTTAATGTTTTTGTATCTTATTTTTACCTTTAAAGGTTTACCGCCAAATTCAAAAATTTCGTGATACGTCACCGTTCCTGGAGACGCACTCCGCTATTGCGCCGATGCGCTGGATGCCCTGTTGCATGCTTGACACCTTTGTCGCTGTTGAACACGCGTATGTTCTGTGGTTCTGTGCCTTTGTACCTTTGTTTACGTTTTGGTTTGAGAACGGAGGACGCGTTAGTTTTGTTTTTATTTACTTAGTACGTTGTTGTTCAAACATAGACTGTGCAAGATTATGTGAAGGGATCTTCGGACAATTTACCAAAAATTGACTTACACGTGATTGACGAATTTTACATGAATGGAAACTCGTGTGGCCAGATCGTTCGATTTTACGCAAATTAGACGATTTTGCTATTTAAAGGTTGCGACTTGAATAAAATGATATAATGGCAGCTACACATGCTGTAACTCAGGTTTAAACAAGTTTACCTACTTAATAAATAGTTGTTCCAGTTTTAATATCACTTGAAATATGGACTTATCTTGCGGCTGCCATAAAATGAATTCTGTTTGCGATATATCCGCTACAAGTTATAATTTTAATTTATTTTACGTTTTATTATTTACAATGAAAACGACTAACAACGAATCGCGTTTAACACATCCATTCGCGTGTAGGTTTTCATAATTCATAATTACGACTGCTAGTTTGGAATAAAATGGCAACGCTGCTGCGACTTCGATTTCAGAAACTTCATCTCGGCCGACAGGATTGCCAGGATCAGAAAATGGCATGGCAACATCACACAGTTACACCGCACTAAGCGAGCCAGCGAACGCTGACGTCCAGAGATTCAAACTTTAAACATAAACAGTCTTTTTTTAAGCATTAACTAAGCGCTTTGCAAAAAAATAAAAAATAACAGGGTCTATATTTTTTCATGTAGAATATTCTGCAATAAAAAAATGGGGGCAACAGGCCCATTATAGGGCACAAATTATACAAATAAATCTATATTGCCAGTGTTTTCGCTACTTCGGCACCAACCTCCACGAAACTGTCAAAGTTGATATCACAATTCTGCGATGATGCATTAAAATGATCAACGGTAAGGTTGAAGTACAATTTTTTACACGGTTTTGACTAGAAAGTCAAATTCCATCCAGTATGGAAACGAGGAACATGAAAAAACAACTTAGCCAAAAGTCGGGGACCATCGATCTTATTGTTAACTATATTGTAAAGAAATTTCATCACCAAAAGATGTGAAACGCGGTTTGGGAAAAAATGGTTTTGCATAAATAACAAAATTTTTGCGCACTTATGAAATATCTCTGCTGTTTATGAAAACTCATTTCTATAAAAATATTTTTTTACAAAACTTTTTAAAATAAAACTATTAAATGTAAAACCTTTACAATATTTAATAAATATAAAAAATTGTTATTTATTACGATCATTTTTATCCCAAACGACGCTTAATAAAAAGAAATCATCCTGTATTTAAAGAATTAAGATTAAATCTTGTCAACAGTTGTACCTGTACCCTGTGGTATAAATACTATCCTCAAAGTAACTAAATATTTTAAGAACTTTCTTAGAACCGATTCAATTAAATCAGTATAGAGACTTATAAAGAGGAAACCAAATTAACGCTCCGTATTCAAGTTTCGAACGAACTAACGAAACAAAAAAATTTCAATGTGTTGCTACGCTGAAAGTATTTATGACACGTTCATTGAAAGTTAGTATATAGTCAAACGTAACAGGTAAGTCCCTAATCCTAATAGAAAGTTAAATGCTATTAATGCAGTAAGTATAAGTTGGAACCAACTGTTTCCTTGAAGATTTAACTATAACGCGTTTGGTTATGTTCAGAGACACCATTAAGAACTCGAAGCAAATCCTCCTGTAGAATATGGCAGTCGTGAACAGAGTTAATGTCGCTATATGCTTTCAAGTCAGCAGCAAAAATCAGCTTGTTACTATTAATGATACTTGTAATATCATTAGTAAATAACGAAAACAGCAAAGTACCAAAATTCAATCTGAGAGATACCTGAGGAAACAACAAACTCATCCATTGGCGAAATAGTTTATGCTGGTTTAATTCTAATGATAGTGTTGGTAATGTATTGTATTCTCCTTATGCTTGAAGAAGAAACAAAATACAATTCCAAAACGTTACCATTAAATGAATTGTGTCTTTGCATCGCACACCCTTAACAACGTTTTTAACGAGTGGTCATAAACCAAAGGTAACAAAGATTGGAAAATTCTAATTCAGAAAGATTTGAAGTTATTTAGGATTACGACATACTTGTCCATGACATCGTTCACACATGCTTGAGTATTAAAATCATCTAATATAATTATACTATATTTATGACACTCAKTATAAGAACTAAGGATATTGAAAAACAATTCATGATCCGCATATGAAATACTGGGGGGAATGTATACAGGTTATCTAGATAAAAGCACTTAAAATTATTTATTCTAATCCCCAACACCAACAATATCAACAGAAGGGACAAGTCGCAAAGTCCTTGTAAAATCAAACTGAAAACAGATGCAGTCATTTCTAACATCGAAGAGAATTGTCGATATTATACCAAAATTTAATTTAATTATTGATTGGGGTGCTCCGATGCTGCTTGTTTATATGAATGAACTAATGCGAATGGTACTTGACCTTGTTGGCCCCATATTAATTGTGCAAGTTTGTCTGTAATCCACAAAAATCTATTTATATCTGTTATATCTCGTCTCAGGTAATCATTTTTTCCAAACTATTAGTCTTTGACTAATGTTCAGCAAACAACTACGTACTTATTACGAGTAGTGCATCAATGCTGTTTTGCTTAATTAATTTAAAATAATTGTAACTGCACTTACATCACTCACTGCTTAGACCGACTAAAACTAATTAGTGAAATTCCTATTCCTGTAATTTACGTTTAACTACAGTTAGGGATGCGCTCTAGTAAATGCGTTGGGATCTACTATGCATGAGCTTGCACATTTAGCATTTTATATTTGTTTATATTATATATAGGACTTCGGTTTACTACCGAACTTTTTGTTCTGTTGCTCATTATTTCGTCTCCAACAGATCATATTTTATATAAAATTGAAATATATTTGGTGTGCTGACTGTACATACATCGGTAAATTGATTACAGAGATACAAACGAAATAATACAAGGCATGCTTTTCTGTATTTACAAATGCACAAATAGCAAAATATATATATACAGTAAGTTCTACTTTAGATATTTTTCAATTGTATACGTATGCTTGGCTCATATTAGTCAGACAATTTACTGCAAAGAAATAAACCAAAATAAGTAGGACACTCTTGTATGTTAAGTATTGCTCGATTTATTTAAATAAAAGTCTGATTGAAGAATGCGAATGGGAATTATGGTAAATAAACTGTACATTTTCATATTTTATGCTCCTTAAAAGGACGTCAAAGATGACCTTCACAATTTTAAATAAATTTAAATAAATTAAAATAAAAAGGTTTTCTTATGCATTGTTTTGTGATAATAAATGAACAACTCGACAATCCTTTCAAAAGTGCACAAAGCTGTGTAGCATCAGCGGCGCTACTAGCATTGAAGGTGTGCTTTAGATATCGTATATCACGTTTTCATCATTATCATCTAAACATGCTTAGTACCTTAAAAGTTAGTTCGCTTGCTTTTTTCCAATCCTCCTATTTTAAACCCTACAACATACAAAGGATCAAGTAGCATTATCTTTGAACAGGAAGAACTGACAATTTTCCCTTTTGGGATAGAGATCGTTTCTTAAAGATTATTTTAAGAAGTCTAAAAGTAAAAGTAGAAGGGATTCGAACGCCTACTTACAATGCTCGTTGCCGTTCATTATAACGAACTCGTAATTATTCAAATTACAGTGACTAACAAGCAAATGCAAACTCAACAAAACAAGTTATGCATTACTGCATTTTGGATATATGGGGTAATGAACTGGAAGCTTTTATATATTTTTAGTTACTACAAAAAATCTCTTCCATAAAATTAATCCTAAAGAAATGTTGTATAATTACAAACATATTGCAGGTACGAGGTACACCTTCTCCATCAAGACGACAGGCTTAAAATCGGCGCGACATGCTATTTATGCGGTTATCTAGTGCCTGCTGGTCCAGATTATCCCACTCGTCAGTTGCAGCACCACGAAGCTCTCATTACAGTGTTAGGCGGTATTCGGGTGCGTTAAGCTGGCCCGGCAGTTTTTCATTTTTCAAAATATTTTTACACAACTGAAGAATGCTAGGCAAATGCTAGCGAATGCTGTCATTTTTAAGAAAAATGCTAGGTATATAAGGTAAAAAAAATAATTTAATTTTCCGGGCCAACTTAACGACAGCCCGGACATATTAAATATTTACAAAAATCTTTTGCTACATATAGAATGCTAGCGAAATGCTAGCGAATGCTGGGGTTTATTTCAAAAATGCTACGTAAATAAAGCCGTACGGATAACTCAAAGTTGCCGGACCAACTTAACGCCAGCCCGGACCTGGTTATTTTTTGCAGTTTTTGTCATCAGTCCGTGAATGCTAGCGAAATGCTGGCGAATGCTGGAGTTTATTTCAAAAATGCTATGTAAATAAGGCCATACGGATAACTTAAAGTTGCCGGGCTTAAATAACGCCAGCCCGGACCTGGTTATTTTTTTGCAGTTTTTGTCATCAGTCCATGAATGCTAGCAAAATGCTGGCGAATGCTGGGGTTTATTTCAAAAATGCTATGCAAATAAGGCCATACGGATAACTTAAAGTTGCCGGGCTTAAATAACGCCAGCCCGGACCTGGTTATTTTTTGCAGTTTTTGTCATCAGTCCGTGAATGCTAGCGAAATGCTGGCGAATGCTGGGGTTTATTTCAAAAATGCTATGTAAATAAGGCCGTACGGATAACTTAAAAATGCTGGGCCTAAATAACGCCAGCCCGGACCTGGTTATTTTTTGCAGTTTTTGTCATCAGTCCGTAAATGCTAGCGAAATGCTGGCGAATGCTGGAGTTTATTTCAAAAATGCTATGTAAATAAGGCCATACGGATAACTTAAAGTTGCCGGGCTTAAATAACGCCAGCCCGGACCTGGTTATTTTTTGCAGTTTTTGTCATCAGTCCGTGAATGCTAGCGAAATGCTGGCGAATGCTGGAGTTTATTTCAAAAATGCTATGTAAATAAGGCCGTACGGATAACTTAAAAATGCTGGGCCTAAATAACGCCAGCCCGGACCTGGTTATTTTTTGCAGTTTTTGTCATCAGTCCGTGAATGCTAGCGAAATGCTGGCGAATGCTGGGGTTTATTTCAAAAATGCTATGTAAATAAGGCCATACGGATAACTTAAAGTTGCCGGGCTTAAATAACGCCAGCCCGGACCTGGTTATTTTTTGCAGTTTTTGTCATCAGTCCGTGAATGCTAGCGAAATGCTGGCGAATGCTGGGGTTTATTTCAAAAATGCTATGTAAATAAGGCCGTACGGATAACTTAAAAATGCCGGGCCTAAATAACGCCAGCCCGGACCTGGTTATTTTTTGCAGTTTTTGTCATCAGTCCGTGAATGCTAGCGAAATGCTGGCGAATGCTGGGGTTTATTTCAAAAATGCTATGTAAATAAGGCCATACGGATAACTTAAAGTTGCCGGGCTTAAATAACGCCAGCCCGGACCTGGTTATTTTTTGCAGTTTTTGTCATCAGTCCATGAATGCTAGCGAAATGCTGGCGAATGCTGGGGTTTATTTCAAAAATGCTATGTAAATAAGGCCGTACGGATAACTTAAAAATGCTGGGCCTAAATAACGCCAGCCCGGACCTGGTTATTTTTTGCAGTTTTTGTCATCAGTCCGTGAATGCTAGCGAAATGCTGGCGAATGCTGGGGTTTATTTCAAAAATGCTATGTAAATAAGGCCATACGGATAACTTAAAGTTGCCGGGCTTAAATAACGCCAGCCCGGACCTGGTTATTTTTTGCAGTTTTTGTCATCAGTCCATGAATGCTAGCGAAATGCTGGCGAATGCTGGGGTTTATTTCAAAAATGCTATGTAAATAAGGCCGTACGGATAACTTAAAAATGCTGGGCCTAAATAACGCCAGCCCGGACCTGGTTATTTTTTGCAGTTTTTGTCATCAGTCCGTGAATGCTAGCGAAATGCTGGCGAATGCTGGGGTTTATTTCAAAAATGCTATGTAAATAAGGCCATACGGATAACTTAAAGTTGCCGGGCTTAAATAACGCCAGCCCGGACCTGGTTATTTTTTGCAGTTTTTGTCATCAGTCCGTGAATGCTAGCGAAATGCTGGCGAATGCTGGGGTTTATTTCAAAAATGCTATGTAAATAAGGCCGTACGGATAACTTAAAAATGCTGGGCTTAAATAACGCCAGCCCGGACCTGGTTATTTTTTGCAGTTTTTGTCATCAGTCCGTGAATGCTAGCGAAATGCTGGCGAATGCTGGGGTTTATTTCAAAAATGCTATGTAAATAAGGCCGTACGGATAACTTAAAAATGCTGGGCCTAAATAACGCCAGCCCGGACCTGGTTATTTTTTGCAGTTTTTGTCATCAGTCCGTGAATGCTAGCGAAATGCTGGCGAATGCTGGGGTTTATTTCAAAAATGCTATGTAAATAAGGCCGTACGGATAACTTAAAAATGCTGGGCCTAAATAACGCCAGCCCGGACCTGGTTATTTTTTGCAGTTTTTGTCATCAGTCCGTGAATGCTAGCGAAATGCTGGCGAATGCTGGGGTTTATTTCAAAAATGCTATGTAAATAAGGCCATACGGATAACTTAAAGTTGCCGGGCTTAAATAACGCCAGCCCGGACCTGGTTATTTTTTGCAGTTTTTGTCATCAGTCCGTGAATGCTAGCGAAATGCTGGCGAATGCTGGGGTTTATTTCAAAAATGCTATGTAAATAAGGCCGTACGGATAACTTAAAAATGCTGGGCCTAAATAACGCCAGCCCGGACCTGGTTATTTTTTGCAGTTTTTGTCATCAGTCCGTGAATGCTAGCGAAATGCTGGCGAATGCTGGGGTTTATTTCAAAAATGCTATGTAAATAAGGCCATACGGATAACTTAAAGTTGCCGGGCTTAAATAACGCCAGCCCGGACCTGGTTATTTTTTGCAGTTTTTGTCATCAGTCCGTGAATGCTAGCGAAATGCTGGCGAATGCTGGGGTTTATTTCAAAAATGCTATGTAAATAAGGCCGTACGGATAACTTAAAAATGCTGGGCTTAAATAACGCCAGCCCGGACCTGGTTATTTTTTGCAGTTTTTGTCATCAGTCCGTGAATGCTAGCGAAATGCTGGCGAATGCTGGGGTTTATTTCAAAAATGCTATGTAAATAAGGCCGTACGGATAACTTAAAAATGCTGGGCCTAAATAACGCCAGCCCGGACCTGGTTATTTTTTGCAGTTTTTGTCATCAGTCCGTGAATGCTAGCGAAATGCTGGCGAATGCTGGAGTTTATTTCAAAAATGCTATGTAAATAAGGCCATACGGATAACTTAAAGTTGCCGGGCTTAAATAACGCCAGCCCGGACCTGGTTATTTTTTGCAGTTTTTGTCATCAGTCCGTGAATGCTAGCGAAATGCTGGCGAATGCTGGAGTTTATTTCAAAAATGCTATGTAAATAAGGCCATGCGGATAACTTAAAGTTGCCGGGCTTAAATAACGCCAGCCCGGACCTGGTTATTTTTTGCAGTTTTTGTCATCAGTCCGTGAATGCTAGCGAAATGCTGGCGAATGCTGGAGTTTATTTCAAAAATGCTATGTAAATAAGGCCATACGGATAACTTAAAGTTGCCGGGCTTAAATAACGCCAGCCCGGACCTGGTTATTTTTTGCAGTTTTTGTCATCAGTCCGTGAATGCTAGCGAAATGCTGGCGAATGCTGGAGTTTATTTCAAAAATGCTATGTAAATAAGGCCATACGGATAACTTAAAGTTGCCGGGCTTAAATAACGCCAGCCCGGACCTGGTTATTTTTTTGCAGTTTTTGTCATCAGTCCATGAATGCTAGCAAAATGCTGGTGAATGCTGGGGTTTATTTCAAAAAGCTATGTAAATAAGGCCGTACGGATAACTTAAATATGCTGGGCCTAAATAACGCCAGCCCGGACCTGGTTATTTTTTGCAGTTTTTGTCATCAGTCCGTGAATGCTAGCGAAATGCTGGCGAATGCTGGGGTTTATTTCAAAAATGCTATGTAAATAAGGCCATACGGATAACTTAAAGATATTGGGCCTAAATAACGCCAGCCCGGACCTGGTTATTTTTTGCAGTTTTTGTCATCAGTCCGTGAATGCTAGCGAAATGCTGGCGAAAGCTGGGACTTATTTCAAAAATGCTATGTAAATAAGGCCCTACGGATAACTTAAAGTTGCCGGGCCATCTTCAGCTCTCACTTCCTAAATGCCAGCAAGAAACTGTTTGTCATTACAATTTTTTTAATCATTCCATTAATGCTAGCGAATGCTGGGATTTGTTTGAAAAATAAGGCGTAAATAACTGCCGGTCTATCTTAACGTCAACCCGGTCCTGATTTTTTGCACTTTATATCATCAGTCTGTGAATCAAAATAAAAACATAAACAATAAAAAAAAGTTACTAACGATAAAGGTACTTCTAATTGTTTTTTTTTGGCGCAACCCAATATACGTATTGTCACAACTGTTTGGTTTCAAATTTGAATCCACGACAGCTATTAGTTTTGTCACTTTGACATTAAAAAAATATTATTATTATTTATGTCAGTACAATTATGCCTTTTCTCCAAATTCCTTTATTCTAAATACAGTAATCAGTTTCGAAGTAATTAATGCAACCCCATCCTCGGACCATCGGTTACAAAAAGAAGCATAGATCTACATACATTTAAATTTTACCATCAATTTAGCTTACAATAAACCATTGTCATTCTGACGTTATTAATTTAACATAAATATCATTGCCACCTGAACGCTAAACTTTTTCTGAAAGAGACTGTTAATTAGTGAAGCAGGTTCAAAATTTACTTGAGAATTTTGATGTTTTTATTCTTTTATTCTTGTTTTACAATCTTTTTAAAGTTCCACCTATACATACACAGTTACAGTCATCGCATCGTAATTTGTACACCCCACATTTATCAATCATTGGTACTATATCTTTATTATTAAATATAGCTTTTTCCAAAATTAAGGCAGGTTTAAAAATAATTAATATATTATCTTTATTTAAAATATCTTTAATTTTGCTGCTAATGTTACCGACATAAGAAATATTTTTTAATACATTGCAAAACATTCATATTTGGAAAATATTCATATATTAATTTATTATATAATTTCTTATTTAATAATGTATCAACTATTTTTGTTTTTATGCCATTAATTTCTGCTATTTGTTTTATTATATTTGGCTCATTACTAAATTTGGTGTGATTTAAAGGTACTTTTAATAATCTATTTAAATTACTATCTAAAACAGCTATTTTGTGTTGCCATGGGTGCAAAGACTTACTGTGTACAGATATTCCTGTAGAAGTTGGTTTTCGAAATATATTAAATTCAATTTTAGAATTAACCTCTAATATATAAAAAATTAAATTGTTCTCACATTCAATTTCTACATCAAACTGAATATTAGATTTCTTAGCATTCAGGTGGTTAACAAATGTTTTTCATTCTTCTAAATTATCTGTCCAAATACCTAAAAKATCACCCACATATCATTTGTAAAATAAAATTTTATTTCTGTAAATATTTGAATCGTTCATGATATAATTGCTTTTATAACTGTCGACATATACGTATATCAGCTAGAACGGGCGACAAAGGACTGCCCATTGCTAAAGATTCTTGGGCGTAAGTTACATTGATGTATTTGAAAAAATTTTGTTCCAGACAAATACGAAGTAATTTTAATAAATCATCAGCTGTATCACTTGATAAGTTGCTATTATAAAAAAAATCATTTAGAATTGATAGTCTTTCATTAACCAGGATTCTTGTATACAAATTTTTAACGTCTAACGAAAAAAATGTTGCGTTAAATGGGAGATTATTTCTTTCAAATTACTAATTAAATCAATAGAATTTTTAATAACGAACTGAAATTGTAAATTAATATTTTCTTTTATATATGAATTTAAAAAATTTTGTACATCATATGTAGGAGATTTTATATAAGATACCACTGGCTGAATAGGAATTAAATCAGGAATAGTGCTTTTTTGTAATTTTAATAAACCATACATTCTTGGTATTGTGGTATTATCTGGTGCAAATTTTTTGTTTACCTCTGGAGATATTAGTTGAATTTAGTGTTGTTTTAACTTGTCTGATATTCAAATTATTGCTTTCCATAAAATTTTACTTCTTTTTATGGTAATCTATCCTATTGAGATTAACTAAGTTATTGCCATTATCATTATTAAAAATAACCAGGTCGGGGCCGGCGTTAAGCTGTCCGGCAACGTTCATTCATCCGTACGGTCTTATTTACATAGCATTTTTGAAATAAACCCCAGCATTGGCCAGCATTTCGCTAGCATTCACGGACTGATGACAAAAACTGGAAAAAATAACCAGGTCCGGGCTGGCGTTATTTAGGCCCAGCATCTTTAAGTTATCCGTATGGCCTTATTTACATAGCATTTTTGAAATAAACCCCAGCATTCGCCAGCATTTCGCTAGCATTCACGGACTGATGACAAAAACTGCAAAAAAAATTACCAGGTCCGGGCTGGCGTTATTTAGGCCCGGCAACTTTAAGTTATCCGTACGGCCTTATTTACATAGCATTTTTGAAATAAACCCCAGCATTCGCCAGCATTTCGCTAGCATTCATGGACTGATGACAAAAACTCAAAATAATAACCAGGTCCGGGCTGGCGTTATTTAGGCCGGGCAACTTTAAGTTATCCGTACGGCCTTATTTACATAGCATTTTTGAAATAAACCCCAGCATTCTCCAGCATTTCGCTAGCATTCATGGACTGCTGACAAAAACTCAAAATAATAACCAGGTCCGGGCTGGCGTTATTTAGGCCGGGCAACTTTAAGTTATCCGTACGGCCTTATTTACATAGCATTTTTGAAATAAACCCCAGCATTCGCCAGGATTTCGCTAGCATTCATGGACTGATGACAAAAACTKAAAGTAATAACCAGGTCCGGGCTGGCGTTATTTAGGCCGAGCAACTTTAAGTTATCCGTACGGCCTTATTCACATAGCATTTTTGAAATAAACCCCAGCATTCGTCAGCATTTCGCTAGCATTCACGGACTGAAGACAAAAACTGCAAAAAAATAACCAGGTCCGGGCTGGCGTTATTTAGGCCCGGCAACTTTAAGTTATCCGTACGGCCTTATTTACATAGCATTTTTGAAATAAACCCCAGCATTCGCCAGCATTTCGCTAGCATTCAGGGACTGATGACAAAAACTGCAAAAAATAACAAGGTCCGGGCTGGCGTTAAGTTGGCCCGGCAACTTTGAGTTATCCGTACGGCCTTATTTACGTAGCATTTTTAAAATAAACCCCAGCATTCGCTAGCATTTCGCTAGCATTCTATATGTAGCAAAAAATTTTTGTAAATATTTAATATGTCCGGGCTGTCGTTAAGTTGGCCCGGAAAATTAAATTATTTTTTTTTACCTTATTTACCTAGCATTTTTCTTATAAATGACAGCATTCGCTAGCATTTGCCTAGCATTCTTCAGTTGTGTAAAAATATTTTGAAAAATGAAAAACTGCCGGGCCAGCTTAACGCACCCGCGGTATTCTGTATGCCAGGCTACCTTTTTTTAGTTGATAGCATTGCGAGCACAATTAATAAAAATTATGGATTATTGTCTTGTTAAACTGGTCACCAAATTCTTGGCGGAGTGACAGCAGTCGGAACAGTACCTCTTTCTGGCTCAGATATATTCGGGCGAGGAATGATATTATCGCGGAGCTTTTTTGAATGATTTGTTTTCATGGCGCCTTACTTTAATTAAAAGTATGACTATCGTAAGATATAAAAATAAATAAAACTAATATATCTTAATTATTCAATTATTATTTTTTTACTTTCTTTGCTTAAATTAAATCGGATACGGCCACCGGCATATCCTTTGCACTTTGCATTTTGCTCTGTATTTGTCTTTTATTATTCTGTCAATTTGATGCTGCCAAATTTTACTTTCATACTGATACCGCAAGATAATTCGATTCTTCCGCAGAAGTAAATTCAGACGGAGCATTTGTGTTAAATGGAAACCATGCAAATGTATTTTTCAAACTGGATAGTTACATAGTTGTTATAAATGCACTTTAAACATTGTTTTTAATTCTTGGAAAACATCAGGTTTATTTGACGTCAAAAATCTTTTGCCTGCATCTACACTCCATTTTCTTCCCCCATAGCATTTTATAAAAGCTGTATTTTTTCCGTTTACCTCAAAAGGTGCATCTTGTTTCCCCGCAAAAAGATACTAAGAAAAGTCAGCTTTTTAAAAATGATGCTCAAATGCGCGCTTTATTTTAAAAAATCGACATTAGCTAAATCTTCTATATCTATAAAGAATTGCCACGAGAGAGTCATAGCACTGCACTGTCATAGTACAACAAAGAAGAATGTTCGGCTCCATATCATCAAGCAGTTCTTTTTAAAGCCTTACTTTCAGTGGACCAGATTTTACAAAATTTACCGCATTCACCACACGTCCTAACACGCCTGATTCAATGCAGGACTCGTGTGATTTAACGCAAGCGCTTCTTTATTAATAATGCAGTGGGGTCTACAGTCCACAGTGCATTTGGTAATTTGCTTCGGATAGGTGCCTGCACCGGTATACCAGATGCATTTCCATAAGTCCTTTGACTTTAAGCAAGATTGCACGGCGTGACGATGTTTGGAAGGGGGTGATATGCAGCAAACATGAAAACATTGGTTTTTACGTTTCATAACTATACCCAAAATGCTTACTAATAGCCCATTAAATACATGAACAGACACGATCTCAAAATATTGCACTCAATTTGTTTTGATAACTTTTTTATAGAAAGGTAACAATTAAAATCTAGACTTGAAACAATGTCTTCAATTGTAATTACTTCCACATCCAACGGATGGGAAGTATTGTATCGCAAAAAAAATTTTCAAAAATTTTTATTTGCTCGCTTTAAAATGGTCGAAAACGCAAAAAAAACAAAATTTGAGCACAAACAAATTTCTTGTATGTGTGTCTGTGTCTGTGGTATTGTTTGTTGGCACCATAACTTTCGAAAGACTTAATATATGAACTTAAATTTGGCAGTTGTATAAATCTCAAAAAAATTGAGGGGTAACTACCCCTTTTGCAAATTTTTATTTTTTATTCGTTTTAGTATGTGATTAGTAGTATAACTGCGAGTATTATTCATTCTTATAAATTTTCGGTGCAGCAAACTGTTTAGAAGATATTAGCAAACAAGCGTCACTTAAAGAAGACGGCTTGTCCTAAATATCTCCGAATATATTAAATATATTCAAAAAACGGAAATACGTCAGATAGAAAATAAAATTTCTCACAAAAAGTGTCAGAAAATTTATTCAAAATTTTGACATTTTCGAAATATTTCCAAAAAACCTATTTTGCACCCTGCTCGTACGATTTTTTTTTAATTTTTGTATTATATAGAAAATCAAATTTCTGATCAGAAAGCACTCTTGTAATTTTTTGTTAAGTTAATAATTTTCGAGTTATTTGGAAAAACGATTTTAAAATCTGTTCGTCTTAGAAAAAATGTATAGATAGGAACCTGATTACTAAACGTATAGTATAAGAAATAAAAACGTAAATATCATTTTGACAATTGGATGTGGAAGTATTGATTCAATTTGCAGCGGTTTTTTTAGAGGTCATTGACACTTGTTGGAACTTCTTCGGTCTGAACAAACCACAACGGAGCACGCTCGCGCATGTGGGAAGCGTTACAGATAGTTATGCCAGCGTTGCCCAAGCTGTTTGACCGGTATTCATATTTATGTGAACCTATCCATTTGGTGTCGATTTATTAGCCTTTATTTGTGAAAGGTAGCTTTCCAGTTGAAATCACAGACAGTAATGGCCATCTAATTATCCCTTAATGGAAAAGTACGGTTTGTAACAAAGTTGTATAGACTGGTTATAAATTGTTGCAACTGACAACCGCGCAAAGGAAATGTTTTTTAGGAACGTCTTTCTCCAAAGAAGACCGAAATTCGTCTGTTGCACATTTAAATTCAAGCGACACTAGAAATTGCGTGAGCTTTACCGACACCAGCGCACTTAGACCAATTCAAATTATTTTCAGACGTGAATATGTCAATAATCTTGAACCGTACATAGCATTTTCAAATGAGCATCGTCATTATTATTATTATTATTATTATTATTATTATTATTATTATTATTATTATCCGCAGCCTCAACTAGCTGCAGTTCAGATTCACTCCTTTATTTTTTTATTTTTTTTCACTTTGATATCCTTCACCATATGTTGTATTCTTCGATTTTAAAAGTAGCTCTCCAGCAGACTCATCAACCATGATGTTCACCATATCTGCAGCAACCGATAGAATAAACTCTTCTGCGATGGTATAACACTTTTTATACATTTCGTGATTGTGTAAATCATCTTGTAAAATGCTAGTAAACCGTTATTTCAAATCTTTCAACTTCCTGGCAAAAAAATCACTAGCTTTGCCTACAATACTACGTCAGTTAGCTTCTGAATGGCTCTTCAACTTAGAGGCGTACACTACGCCGCCAAATCTTCCATGCACCATACATATTATGGTCTCTCTTCACCGTAAACTTCTATTAAATATATACAACTCTAAATAGTATTTCTCTTTTGATTTTTGTGGCAGCATATTTAGCAATGCAACCTTTGACGCATCGTCCACAGTCAGTTTATTCATTTTATCAGGAAAGAAGCCGCGGTAAAACAAAAACAACGTTCACAGATTAAAAATTTTTTCACTTACAATTGTTTATTTATAACGTTTCCATTGAGGGCCATGGATACTAACACGGAACGAGCTTGAAACCTACTCAGTAGATCCCCATTTTTGTACTTCGATCCCAAAATCCAACTTTTAAATACAGCTTTCTGTTACACAGAGTAGAAAAAACAATATTTATATATACGAGTATATCGCGTGAGGTAAATGCGATTCGGTCCATTTTGTAATTACCTCCCTTGATATACTAGCTATTGTTTATGTCACGCAAATGAAGTAGTAATTATAAAGAAATTATTTTACTACACATTAAGGAAAGATGATTTTTTAAATACGTATTGTTCTTTCGATTTAATTATTCACTAACAGTAATAATTGAACACCACTCACCACAAATATCCTCCGGATCAGCCACCGAATTATTAATTGTACGGTCGACAGTTCGTGACTGGCAGCGTGGACAAAGCACATAGAGGGCGAATCCATAAACAAGCGAGCCGGGGGCAGTTCGAATTCAGTAATCCTATTACAATGACTGTGTTACGAAAGGGACCTTCAAGCGAAGCCTTACAAATTAGAAGTTGTAGCCGGGGATTTGCGATGACTGAGAATTTTTGCGGCAGGTCGATAGGTGGATGCATTAATATAATAACTGGAAAGCTGCTTGGCCTTTAACCCCCGTAATGCCTTTACAGGTGCATTTCGCGTGGGCCAGTATCGTGACCACAAACCGGGATTAGGGTTTAATGACGAAGTTTTGAAGCCAGTTGGTTCTGGATTTAGAAGCAATTTTCCTCGTATGGAGACAGCACATTGATCGCAGGGCAGTTATGTCTTTTTTTCAGAACATCATTTGAGGGTATCTTATCCATTACGTACTTTTACAAGGCATAGCTTTTATTGACAGGGAAGAATCAAATTATTAATAAATTTATAGCGTGCTCAGAAGTTCTTGTAAGACAGTTTTTCCTAATTGGTTCAATTACATTACTTCAGCAGTTTTAATAACTTATTTTTGTCAATTTTTATGAATTTCGCACCCGTAACACAAGTGGATGTGTCATTCTGGCGGTAATTCTATCATTTCGTCTTTTTAGTTATTTAAATTATCTATTGATTGATTCAACCAGTATTACTCCAACTCCTGTATATATCCCAGGGCCGGCTGCATCTGCGCTGGGTTAGAAAGGTACATGTTTGATTTTTAGTAGAGTGCTTCCCTAGAACATGTTAAGCAAATTTGAGGAATGGAGCGTTAAGGTTGCGTATTATACATCCACCCTGTGGGTGTTTTCTATGATATATTGTTTGGATCATTGGTCCATCAAAGAAAAACTTGTTTCCGGTACTTGCATCTAGCCCTATTGATTTTTGTTTGTTTGCTTTGTTGCTATTTCTGATTAATGTTCTACGTTTATTACTGATTTTATTCTATTGTTTCTACGTCGCTTGCCATGTCTTCATATTTTTAAATTGTTTTTTTTGTTATGTTTACTTCTCTCCACTGGCTATATGCCCAATATTTTCTTACGTGTATGTTATTTTTTTTATCATCTTGTAATCTTAGAGTTTTGCTGCGCATTTTTCTCCTCTGTCGTTGACTGCCTAGTTGGTAACATATGTACCTAAATATTTCATATTGTTTGTTGCGAGAGTTCAAGTTCGATTAAGTACTCAGTGCGCACTTCTGTCTCCTGGTAGTTTTTTTTTGCACCCAAGTGGTATGCTGCCTTTTTTGCACTGTCGGTCCTGAAAAAATGTTTGAAAAGATGACGGTCATGTTACCAGGTTTTATTGTTTATTAGAATTGATCAGTGCCTGATGTTGTTTTCATTTTTGTATCTAATTACTGTACTATTTACTTTGCAAAGACTTGCCTTTAAGAAGACGACAAAAAAGAGAATGGAATTAAAATAAAATTATGATAAAGCTATTTTTACTTTGAACAATATCCAGTGTAGCCCCGTTTTAAGAGTGCGTTAGATAAATAGTAGTTTAAAAGCTATTTTGAGTGCACTTTAGATTCTTTGTAGGTCAGGCAGTTTTACGTTTTGTTTATGGTGTCCCATCTAATTTCTGTATCTTTGCTACTAGCAGGCCTGTGCGAAATATTTTCGGCCACACGACTAAATTTACCCTGCTTTTATGATATGTATTTTGTGTAATACAGATTCTGTAGCTGTGCCTTATTGTGCATAATTGTAACGAGTACGAGTTCGAAAACTGCAGATTTCTAACTTAATTTTTTTAGTCAAAGATAATTTCACCATTTGCAATAAACAGCAGCATTAGTGCAGTGGTTAGCACGTTTGGCTAGCACTCAAAATGTCCCGGGTTCAATTCCCGATCAAAGCTATAGCAATACCTTTTCATGACATATATTATTGGACTATTACCAACTAACAACTTCTTATGTTTAAATACTAGTACAGAAATACACTAATTCCAAACACAACTAGTTCAAAACACTAATCATTCAGTAAACCACCATTTAGAAAACTAAACTTCATTCACTAGTACTTGAAACACTTTAGGCTGCCTATTTCGCTTGCTTCGCCGCCTTTTAAATTATACTGTTCGTCCGCGCGTTGTCCCAGTCCCTTTTACACCGATCTCGAATAGTTCGAGAACATTCCAACGATCAACAATGCTCGAATGTACTAGAACATTACAATAGGCAACCACGGGATGATAGCGCGTCGTCGCTCTGGTTGCCAAATCCGCACCCGCTGGCTTGACCACATCGTAACATTAGTTAATCTTCAACTACTATAGGGAATTTCACTGTACGGTTAAATTTATTCTTCATGTAGACCTCGATGGATTTCACTACCGGAATCTTGGTATCCTATCTAGGACAAACAACGCTAATCACTTTTTTTTGCTGTCGTTCAAGTTATCTTTCAAAAGCATATAGATTCTTGTTAATAATGATCTAGATCCCGGAAATTTCAGGGGTGCAGATCGAATCTCATTTTCCCAAAAAATTAATTTTTGCCGATTTTGCTAGGGCTGAAAGTTGAAGCAGAGTTGCATTGGGTAGCCTAGTTCTGGAAGTTAAAATGCAAGTAAATATAGTTGTCGGGTGCATTTTTAGAACGCACAGATTGCTTGGTAAGTCTAATAATAAATAATTTATAATTAGATAATTTTAATGGGTTTTTTTTACCATATAACATGAAATGTGAATTGACGTGTTGATATAATTGCTGGGATATTATAATAAGTTCTTAACGTCATTTATTGATGTACACTTTAYTCTTAAGATAATGCCAAAGAAAGATGTCTAATGGTGTAACATGATTCTGCCAGCCAATTAACATGATTTCACTGCGAAACACCGTCCTTATATTTTGCAATTATATGGTTTCATTGGAAGTGTCACAGGTTTTTGTAAAATTTTTGCAACCCTCGTACCTATAAAGATATTCAGATAAACCTGTAATGCACAGCTTACACTCAACTAATATATTTTTACTCCTTTATATAATAGTTTGCTTTTGGTGCTTCTGTTGAAAAATTATAAAGTAAATGCTCAAAAGTTGTATTCTAATTCCATACGTATTATTCTCGTTTTGACCAAACAAGCAAGGTGGGTCAAGATAGGTAATCCTTTATGTCCCTWAAAGGCCTTTCCTTTTTTGAAAAACTGACTTGTGTTCTCTCAGTCTCTACCTATATCTAATGAAAATCAAATACAGAATACCAAAAAGCATACTTACTTTTGTATACATTCTGAGAGTCTGAGAAGAATTTTACCATTATAAGGAAAAAAGCCAGAGCGAAATTGACATCAAGAATTGAATAAAAAATGTCACTCGCAATCATTCCTTTCGCTTCTCGGTTAGCCGAAATGACGGAGCGAGGTCGAGAAGTAGAACTGAGAAAAAGTTAATTTTTTCACGAAACCTTAATCATAAAAGGTTGGTATGTTTGGCAGTAAATCACTAAATTAAATTCTAGTGAAGTTAATAGCATTTCAGCCTTCATTTTCGGCAAACCAAACTGACCCGCTGAAAACGAAAAGCAATTTTGCAATTACGAGTAAGATTAATATGGACTTCATCGCTAAACAGAATTCAGGCTTTATCCACGTTATGGTTTTGGGCGTCATTAGTTTTATTTCCGCATAATGATTTCTTGATAAAAACATATAGCCTAGAAAATTATCTTTATCCGCACGTTTAGGAAGATAACACCCGGTATTTTCAGTATTAATGCCATCATCATCGTAATCACCCTATATTTCAGGTCATCTGACAAAAGCTAGTCAACTAAAAATGGGAAAGCGCTGCAGTGCAAATAAAAGCATTTAGCAATTCATGTTTATTCAATAGAGTTGTTTTTCACTTGCATATGTGCATTTAATATCACTGACTAAAAACGTTATATCAGCAGCATAGATTTTATAGCCTGCTAATTTTCATAATCAGTAGAATACTAAAGAAACACTTGTCGTTACTTTCACTTTCATCCGGATTTCCCGAGGAAATTCTGCCTACTTCTTTGATTGATTCTAATAATACGCCGTCTCGTTATGCTCTTCACGGAACTTAAGCCGCGCTATTCGCACGGTATAATCTAATTATTCAAGCTGTACTTCATTGCGACAACTACGTCGTTTTAATTGCGCGTACGGCTGTAAATGAAGACGTAGCAGCTGAACGTTACAAACGCTACCTCCGTCAAATAGCGCCTCCATTACATCAGTTGACTCTTAATTAGGTTAAAGCGTCACGTCGATCATAATTACCAGATAACGATCTGCGGACTGCGAGGTATATCGATGAGTTGGCATTGGGAACATGGACGAAAGGGTAAGTTCCATTTTGAATATTGATCTTGGAGCTAATATTAGAAACCCAGTAATTACTCTGCGAGAAGTTTGTTACAAAATTTTACCATACGCCATCTACTAAAGTTACGGAAACTTTGTGTTACTGTAACTTTCATATAGGTAGTATGGAAGTTGTTTTTGAAACGTCTATGTAATACCATAACCCCTTCTTGCCGGAACAGTGGAAATTATTAAGGGTGTTGTAGCTTTTTTCTGCCTACGCTACTTACATGCAAAACGCCTATGTGTTTAACTCGGTTGTTTTCATCTCGATTGCGGTCATTTTCTTAAATTTAGGTCTATAAATATTCTTCTAGGATACCAAGAGACCAGCGGTTTCTATTTTTTTAATTTTAACTGTCTAGAGCCGGTGACAAGCGACCTTTGTTTCGGAAATTCTTTACGATTGACGGTTAAAACTTCGAAGCATAATTTTAGAAAAAAAGGCGTAATGGAGACGCTACATGAAATATTTTTCAAAACTTTAATAGCTCTAAACATATATCCTCCTTAAAGAATAATTTCCGAATACTAATTTATTGAACAGCAAACGGGTGCAACAGTCTCTTGGTGCATCCATACTACGACCGCACAACCATTTACCTTCTGCAACATTAGTTAGTTAGCTACCTGAAGATGCACAGGTTCCTGATCAATTAATCAATTTATTAATAGTTAATGGGTTTTTTCGAATGATGAAAACACCGTAGCTGAACATACAAAAGGTTTAAGGATAAGGTAGATCCCACTGAGACGGGTGGGTTTATTGCCAATAGATGGCATRGTGTTGCCCATAATAATAATTGTCGCCAATAACACCTTCTCCTTTTTGTTCAATTTTAAACGATTCAGTTGTGTTGTTGTGTAAGACAACGTATCGCAAGCTTGTTATTCCTCGTTTCAGCTTCGTGAGTGTAGAAGACGGCACTAAACTTATTAAACGGTCGTAAACACAATATATCTTTGGCTAAAATTTACCAGATACAATCAAGCCCATCTCCATAATGTAGGTGAGCACCCCTGAAACACTGTTGTCAAGAAAATGGATTTCGCATCACTAACTGTGCCCGCAAATGTTTTTTTTTGCTGGAAATTAAAGAAATGTGTCTACGGTAAACTTGACTGTTGCACGCTTCTTCAAAACGGCTTTCATATAGGCAGATGACTGTTGCAGAAAGGAATAGGAGAGCAATGTAGCACACGATACCCTGATTATGCCCCGAATCAGACAGCTTTGATCGTCCGTGCCATATTTGGCTAGTATTAAATGGTTAACTGGACCAGCCATGCAAGATACGTTGACTTGTTGCACAAATGGAGTACCCGTATTCCACATTACGCTGCTTACATATTATGCATGCCCTTTCCCGATGTTGTAGTTTGGCACGGCTAAATATTTCATGTCATCACACTTTGATGTTATAAGACAGATTTACACATATTATGTATTGTAAACTACTTGACGGATTTGCTTATCAGATATGTACATAGATACTACAAATTACACCTGCACTACATGGACTGATTTTAATACGAAATGCTTTTCCTATATAGATCCGCATCTCACGCATCCATGAAATGCACTTCGTAATAATTAGCAACGCTATTAATTCAATTGCGAATACCTACAAGGCTGTTGCTTGTACCACCGCAAACAATTAGCGTGTTCGGCATACCAGCTATGCGGGCATACCAGCTATTCATTTTTCATCGTGGGCATCTAATATTGCCGGCTCATTGTATCGCAGACGGAACCTAACGTAATTGCGCCCTAACAGGCCGGGTTATCTAGGCGTTACACAGTAATCTGGTTAAACGCCCGAACAATTTCAATCATCCGAGCAGTTATCGAGACAATAAGACTAAAAACGGGACCTGGCGCTGATAGTGAGCTGTCCGGCCGGACGCTGAAGATAGCTGCATCCAATTATGGGGCCATTAGGAACAGATATGCCCCGTCGTAACAACCCCCTTGGTTGGTGTGAGTCGAATCTCAGATGCACGATTCGGGACGCAAGAAATGTAAGTGCGGCGACCCAACGTCAGAAGCAGAATATGCACGCAACATACAACGAAATAAGGTTTCAACTCCGAGGTCTAGCTGCGTAATTTTCATGTCACACGACTTTCTTGCCCCTAGCGTATTTATTCTGTGACGGCTCTATTAAGAAAATGCATAGTGACACTAGCTGCGTTTTCCAATAGTATATTTAGGTATTAAAAACGGTAACGGAACGGAACTCGTATCATTTATAGAGTATATGACTTTTTTTGCGCTAGTTATGTTAAAATTTCTTAATTTGTACTTAATGTTTATTATCTTTGTCCATATAGTCCACTTCACATTACCACAATGACATAATGCATGTACACCCACTACATATCTAGAAGTTTAATGTAATTATAAGATTTTGTGATAAATGATCCTCGCGCAGATATATAGGGAGCGTGCACGTTGACTACTAGCGCCACGAGTGGTGAAATAACGCAAGATTGAGGTATAAGCAGCATGACAACCACGAACTTCATTGGTTTTCTTGTGCTTTAATATTGTGTGGGAAGTGTGTAATACATTGAAAAATGCCTAAATCTCAAAGAAATTGTTGTGTTGCGGACTGTAATAATACCGAGAATTCGTGTGGCAGCAAAAACATACGCTTTTATCTATTTCTTGGACAGATTTGGGAAGCTCAACGAAAACAACATTGTGTTGTGTTCTGAAGTATATAGGTAAACCTAGTACAAAACAACTTGACCCGCGAGAGATGCTTGCGCAGAAAAACAAAATGTAGGGTGGGGCGTTCGTCTGTCCGCTACAGTTCAAATGAAAAACATTGTCACCTTCGCTTGCCGTGTTTAAGTTCTCCCAGTCTTCGCCCGTTTCTTATCATCGTTAAAAAGTCCTGTTCCGTACAATGGCTTTACCTTCTTGGAATTTCTTAATGGACTCCAACCCTGCGTCTAATACCCAAGCACATGTAGCATGAATAGCAAGATGTTTTCAGGATGCTTTAGGGCTATGCGATAGTTGAGGATCTTCTAAACGAGGTCCGCCTTCGCGCATCTCTTATAGATACCCATTCATATTTGCTTTGCTTGACTAACAATGAATGTCGTAAAATGAAGAAGGAAGACTAAATTTGTAATAAATATTATTATAGTCACTATATTGAGTAGCTTGTAAACAAGCTGATTTTTGTTTGTGCTTTCTTTCACGCTATTCATCGAATAATTCGACGATTAAGAAAGGTTTCTTGAAAATGACTATCCGGTCGAAACCATCGGCGAATTATTCGATAAATAGTGTGAAACGGTACAAACAAAAACCAACTTTTTTTAAGCTATTCAATGTAATGATTTCGACATATTTCACAAACAGTGCACCTTCGAAACTATTCGGTTTATTATTATAAGAAGTTACTTTAGTACCTCTGATGGTCTGGCGTTGTTATAATGAATACGTTCAAAACCATATTTGATTATTAATTCGCATAAACACTCGTTTTTGCCGTGTCACTTTACATCCCATTTAATTTGTATTTGTACCCCACATTTGTCTGTTCAATCCACCAGAGGGCTCTGAATGCGGGCGCGTGAGCGCTCCCTATAGGGCCAGACGCATGCGCAATAAGATTAACGGGAACGTCATGGCAACGTCAAAACAAACAACAGGACCTGCCGCACATCTCGCAATTCGCCATTCGCTCAATCACACTTGCGATATACGGCCCAGAGTCGCTGCCTTACGAACGAGCAATATGGCGACTTGCGGTTTGTCACAATATTTCCTCGCGCATGCCTTAAAGTTTAGTCATCTAGATAATAGATGCGATGACCGTGGGTACACCACAAAACATGATGATGTAAAGTATTTGTATTGCGTTCCTATAGCAATACATAAACATAAATCGGCATTTCAATTTTTCAGTTTTTTTGGTCGATATGTTCGAAGTACGTGTGTATAAATTACTATCTGTGTGTTTGAATTGAAGCAGAAAATGGGGCAAGAAAGTAATTCTATAAATGAACTAGATATATCTATTGAAGAAACTTGTACTGTGGGATGTTCCAATCGCCTTTGAAATAAATCCTGGGAACGTTTTGAAGAACTGGTGTTGGAAGAAGCGGTCGGGTATTGAAAAAAGCTTTGGATGCATACTTTGTAAACAGAAAACAGAAACTAAAGATTCTAAGAAGCTTGAGACGTAGTACTTAACTTTAACTTTTTATTGATACCGACCAAAGAAGGCCAATAGTTTCATAGTTTTTATACTTGGAATTTAGCTTATTACATCGATTTTGTATACTAATACATATTGCTATAGGGGTGATATTAGAAATATTTGTAGCGCGTAGAAGGGCATGACTAAAGTAGAAAGCATTCAGCAATATAACAGATTAATTATTATAAAAGTTGTCCAAACAGAGATCCACCGCGTTAATTTATTGTAATTAATGGGACGGGAAACTTGATTACTTGTAGATGCATACCACAAATACTTGGTGTCAATAAATGTTTCGTCCATCCAGGCGAGTATGGCCRGCTGTAATGATCGAAGCAAAGTTTAGGCAACGATGTCGAGAATTCAAGAATGACCGATGAACTCGCTCTATCTTATTGGACGCACTACCATAATATTCAAGATTGTCACGAAAAGCTTGCCGTGTGCAAGGTGGCTACCAAAATTGCTTACGGGCCAGCAACGCATGTCGAGTGGACGGGCGTTTTTGGATCTTTATCGACAAAGCAGAGATGATTTGTTTTTCCACATTGTTACGGGAGATGAGACGTAGGTATTCTGCTACATCCCCGAAACCAAGCAACATTCAATCCAGTAGGGGCCATTCAGCTTCACCAAACCTTGATGCTGTGCATGACCTTGCAACCACCTGGTATTTCCTCTTCTTATACACTTCAAACAAAGGCTTGCTGGACAACGCTTCGGAAACGATGAGCATCTCAAAACCGCCTTTATGAACTGGTCCAATTCTCAGCGGAGCACTTTTATGCAGAGAAGTTGATGAAGCTGGTGTGGCGTCACGAAAAGTGCTTAGAAGTGAACGGCAATTATGTGGAAAAATGAAATACGTTTATAGGAATTAAAACTGTGAATAAAATATTTTTCTGTCGAATACCTTTTTTAATGACAATAATACAATAATCATTGTATTCTCTAGTATATAGTTACGTTAATTTTTCTTTAACCAGATCACTTAGTTTTTAGTGCTTCTAATACATCGTACATACACCTTAACTGTCTCCACTTATCTTGTTGATATTTTACTTAATTAATCACTCGCATAATAATTCAGTTCCCTTTTTGTGTTCTTATGTTTTTATGTTACATATGTAACAAATTGATATAAGAAATTGAACTCTTTAGGGGAGAGATAATTTTTTTAACGCTCAAGATGTTTTGAAAATCAAACATGACTTGTATCTAAATTGCTTATCGATGTACATCCCGTAAGGCATTTTTATTTTGTTACTAGACGAACGAATCTGTTACATTTTACGCTTGAACTGGGTTAATCATCGTGTATATTAGTTGGAGAAGTAAGTTATTGTGTTTGCTTCCCTCCTAAATAGTCCGTGACCTGCTTCCCAAAGGAAGCGAGAAATTAGCTTGCCATCTTTCCCGGTATTTTTTAACGCCTTCACTGACCTACATATGATTTATGAAGGCATAAGCAGTTCGCTTTCAACGGTTTACGTCATCACCCTAACGTTTATGCTGCACTCTAGTCGGGATGCTCTCTGTTACATTGAAAATGAGGCAAAAATTTTTATGCCTCGTAAAAGCGACCGCACAAATGGCGTCGTTAGAGTTTGCAGCTTGCCCTAGTAGGCATATTCAAAAGGAAAAGCTTTTCGGAGGAAGGGTCTAAATTGTACGATGACGTCTCTTGTCTCATTACCATTACAGTTTTTGTGTGGTTTTAAGAGCGAATTTTTATTTTTTTGAAAAATTGAATCTACTTTATTTCGATAACTTTCTGTAAATGTTTTTTTTTAAATCGCATCTGATTCTGCCTTATGCACATTTGAGGTCACCATGTGATATATGTATACACTACATAGAAGGGCGAAGTTGAAAAATAAACCACTTCCGCTTTGCGCAATATCGTCTACTCTGCCTAATGCTACCTGGAATCAGGCAATTTAGTACAGAACACAACATGACTAAGCTAGTACAACGTAAGTCAAAAAAAGAGAAAGGTTTAGTTTTAATCGCGATGATGAAAATAATAAAAAATAAATTGCAATAAACGCCACAAAGTATAAGCGAAAATGTAATTCAAAATCCAATTCTTGTACTTAAACGAGTGACATTAGCTCGCTACTAACACATTTTTAGTTTTAGTTCTAAGATATCATGAAACTCCTTAACTCACGTTTCGCATGAGCGATTAATTCTAACAACAGAAACAATATATGCGAATGTCTCTATCTATACAGTTTGTATTTATACGGCATTTGAAAACCAATGCAATGTCGGTAACTGCTAGGTTGATTTAAATGATACTTTGAACTCGTGCAGTTCATAGACTGTTCTGATTTTGGAATAACTTTTCTGCACAGTAAATGATGGCTTTTCCAAATGTGGACATAGCTTTGTGCACATGCTAGTAATTAAACTTGACGTGGTGTAAGGTTTAGATGTATCTACAATAATCGATAAGTTTACCATCCAGTAGGCAGTTACAGAAGTGCATTTTATAGTGTACTAAAGTACCTAACGTGTAATTACTTCTCTGATGATTTTCGGAGTTTTGTCTGATATTTCGTTAAAGATGGGAACGGTTGACATCAAGTGAATGCTTACGATATCTCTTAAACTAAAATCCTGCTCTGAAATCTATTCATATATAGGGTGCCGAGAAAGAGTAAGTGTCGTTTAAAAGCAAAGTAAGTTAAAATCTAAAAAAATGTCATCTGAATCTTGATCGAATATTTCTCAATATCAACATGTTGACATAAAGTCTGAGATATTGATGCAGTTTCTGATACGATATTCAACTTTAAATCAGTTAATGTCTTCAGCTTATTTTTGTGCACCTTCTCTTTAAGGTATCCTCATAAGAAAGAGGTAGTTCAAAGGGCTTGGGTCTGAACTGCGTGGTGGTCAAATAACGTAACCTTTTCGCGAAATGAGTTATTGGCGGTTATTTGAAATCTTCGCTCAAGATTAGAGGAGTGCCAGGAGCGTAAAGGACGGCATTTCGATAAGATTTTTTTTAATAAGTAATTTTCCAGTAATCCAAATTTCCAAGTAAAAACAGCAGGACTTAGGTTGTTGAGTAAACGTTACTGCGACGTTTTAACATAATTTGGAGAGTGTAAAATAAAAGCCGCAATTTTAAAACACAGCCAAACGTGAGCTACGTTTTATTGAACATAATGTTGTGGGAATGATGTACCTAATAATTAATACCGAGGGGTTATGTTCTGTCGAAAACTAACATACCTATAGTTTTACTGCTTATTTCTGATATGGCAATTCAACAGAAACTTAAGGAAGTTACTAGTTAAAACTTTAATCTTTTGGAATAGTATAGTAGTAGTGAATTAATACCCACCAGTCAGAAGTTTGATATAGCTACTACTGTAATCATTTAGGTTATATCTCAAAGGAAATTATTTTAGACACCTCTGTTACTGATACGTTTTGACGTTGAGACTCGTTTACATCCGTTTAAACAATTTTCCTTCGTTTTGGAGTTTGAAGGGATGCAAATTGCTAAGTGAAATTTATGTAGGCCAATCTCCACCTTTACACGACTTCATTATAACTAAAAATACCGCGAACGTAAAGCTGACGCTCATGTTTTGAAATCCAATAAAGTTTAATTACCATCCTCACAATCAAAGCTGATTACGAGTACAACATTGCCCGTCCCCGTTAGCCGCCTCCAGGCTGCAGACGGATAGGTTTCGCAATTCGCTGCTCGATTTGCGACGGGCGCACTTACGCTTTGGTCAAAGGGAAAATTATTATAGGGAATAACCTTAATTGGGAATGAAATGGGGCGAACTGGCTACAATGCTTTGAGGCTAAAGGAAATGGTTTGAAAGAGTAAAGGTCGTTGCTTCAATTACCTATTATTAGAACATGAGTTGGTTTTACTTGCATTGCCCATAAAGTTGAAAACGAGTGTTTAAAAGCCAATCTTTTGACCCACGATTAAAGCAACTATGCATCAGTTTATGCTAGTCGGTATGCCTTTTACATTAATTAAGTATTCATAAAAATATACTTCACAAGTCTTCCCTGCAGAATTATGATACAGTGATAAAATCGCTAAAGTCTCGTTACCATAAGACATCTTTTTTTGTGCACCAGTTATCCACAAATCATGTTATAAAAATAACGTTTCACTTAATTAAATGCTCGAAATGGCTACTGATAACTTTCATACAACGATACCACAATCGCTGATCAAAAGCTTTCGCGGATATTGCGAAGCACATTTTGGGTTAATTTTATGGTATTCATCTATGATAGGTTGCCTGAAATCTGCCAAAAAATTGCGCTGCGTGGCCGTGACCTAAGATTTATTCTCTAAATGACTCCATAAGAAAAGGTCCAATGAAGTCAAGTCAAAATAAGGAACAAAAATAGCATGAGATGGGTATAGATGCCTAATAAATGGTTTTAGTTGCCTTATATTGGCACAACGTGCGTATGCGACCCTGTGTTCCATATCTCTAGCGGATTAGATCGCATTGCACACAGGCACACACAAGGTGGGCGAAATATAAAATATAACTGCTTGTCAACTTTTGACTACTTGCATATATCACATCAACGCAAGTAAGTAGTAAAAGCGTGAGATTGCGCGGTATAAATACTGTTTTCACACAAAATTTGACGTAACTACATTGATATAACCTGAGATATAATATKAATTTTATTAATTATTATTAKTTTCTTTATTTTAAGGCAAAATTTCCGGAAATATTTGCTGATTTGTAAATGGCTATGGAACAAATCACCAGTAAGTATGTCGATGCATTAAAGGCCAGTAAACCGTAAAATATACTCTGCGGAACTGTGAAGAGATATTTGATTTCTTTACGGAGAGAAATCCGGTGCTTTACTATTCAAAAAAGTGAACCCAATGCATGAATAATAAACAAGAAGTAGATGAGTTCTACAATCTGCTAAAAATATCCTTTTAGAAAATGACCTTGAAGATAAATCAGACAGAATTTTTAATTTAGACGAAACGTTAGCAAATGCGTTTCTTTTGCATAAAACCCAATATTAAAAGGGCTTAGAAATTTTGAAAACAGACTAAATATTTTGCCTCGATAAATAAATACATAAAAAAATCATCTTCTTTTCAAATGGCGGAAAGTAACATACCCTGAAAACTCGAAGGCAAAGTTATCCTTATACTTGATGGACATTCCGCACACGTTGGTCATTCTATTCTATAATTAACTGATAAAATAATACCTATCATACTATTTGCTATAACCATTCGTTTGTCATCTATTCTTCATATTTCAGGCTTGCATACCTTTTCGTGTGGTCCGAAATAGCCGGAATGTAGTTATTGTTTTATAGAAACTTGCATTATTTGTTTCATTAATTCAGTGCTTTAACCTCAAACTGGAGGCTACCTTTAGAGAGAATATTTTGTTTCATAAGCATTTTAGCCTATAAGTACGTCCAGTGATATTAAAATATACAAATTTGTGGAGCACAATGATATTATTAAATTGTTTGTCTTGTAATCAGCTAGGAGCTGCCTTACGTGTTTAGCTGACGATAGTTTCCGTCGTAAGCATCTCTTAACGATTCCTAGGCGACGTACGCATAATCTTAGGCTTAGCTGCATATATAAGGTCCTTCTCGCACTTTCAATATACTAAGTTTATATCGTTCTTAAATGGATTTGGTTCTGACTCGCCATGGATAAGTTTAGTCGTTTTTTCAGAAACATTTTCTGCTGCCTTTGTCTTCACAGAGGTGCTGATAGCCTGCTTTCCAATATTCTAACGCGTTTTTTGTTTCTTTCGATTTTCGTCACATACAATCGTATACTTTTTGCAGAACACGAACGAATATAAGATCTCACCGATTCATATCATTTGTCGATAAAGTAGCACATACAATTCAAAATAAAAAAAAAATTGCAAAAATTCTAAAAATGCTGAAACGGGTAATTTCAGATTTAAAACGAGTTTTATTTTGAGAAGATTGAAACTGAATAGTGTTACTATGACGAAGATATCACGGGCACAATTGGGAAAATGCATAAATTGACGTTCAGAAATTATACAGAGAAGTCGGCATGTAAATCTTCAAAGTGTGTTCAGTTAATTTACAATTTGACACCTAATCGATCCATATGACACCTCAACAAATTGTTCAAGGGAGTGACATGGGTTAAACCTGCTGGCATTTTATGCCCCTTTGGACTTCATATAATAACTTTTTGTCTATTGATACCAGTCGCGTTTTTCCTATCAAATTGATACCTAGTTTTTTGGCCAGATACCGGATATCCGGCTAGCTGCTAGGCTGGATTGCCGGATATTCGGCCGCCGGATACCTACTAATGCAATCGAATCAATTCGAGCGATTTAGGCTGTTATCGTAACTGATCGGCTAACCGAAGGTGGCATAACTGTTTAGCAGAAAACTAGTTTTCTGCTGTGTTATTTGCTACTTGCGCGCAATTGAAACATATGTTGCTGCGATGGCTTGCCGCTTTTCTGCGAGGAAGAACTTTTAGGGTAAGGGTGGGGGACGCAAAATCACAATACTACCCTATTTTGAGTGGCGTGCCTCAAGGGTCAATCCTGGGTCCAATCTTATTTATTATTTACTCCTCGGGCCTACAACTTGGCATCCAGACCAGTATTTAAAACTTATCACCGGCTGCATTTTATCTCAAACCGCTGTTTCGAACTCTGGAACTTTTTTCCTGAAAATGTGGTCTGTGCCCCGACCATTGCATCCTTCAAACACCGCTTGGATCGGTTCCGTGCGTCGGAGTAATGTTTGTGTGCGGTACGTGCGTGTCTGCGGCTTGCTGTTTTGTGCGAGTCTTCCTAATCGGTGTGTGTGCATCTTTCAACGAATTTGTTTATTTTGCTTGGTTGTTTCTGATTATGTATATTTACTACTTGTTTTTTACATTACTTTTGCGGCTGTTCGCACGTTATTTTAATTTATTTTATAGTATAGGCCTTGCCTCTATAATTTATCATTACGTTAATAATAATAATAATAATAATAATAATAATAATAATAATAATAATAATAATAATAATAATAATAATAATAATATCGTTAGTGGAAAAAAGGTCGTCTGCTTGTCAATATTTTGAAATTAACATAAATAATTTAAAAGATAAGGACATTTTTGGAACCTCTTTTTTGCGTTTTATACTTTAGTGTTGTGTTATATTTTTATGTGCTTAGTAAAAGTTGTTGAGCATCTGTGAGGATTTTGTAAGATTTTATATTTTACACTTTTTGTTGTAACCTTTTCGTTCAAATACTAAATTTATTATTAAGCTGATGTGTGTGATTTTAGTTTTCACAAGATTCTGTGTGACTTGTTGTAACTTTTTCAGCTTCAACTAAGGGCCATGACAATTAAAAGCCACATCCTTATTATTTACCTCACGAAGAAGTATGTGTTAAGGTTCATTTTAGGTAAATATCATAGATTTGGAATATCCGGTATCCGGCCGGATAGTAAATTTAGGCCGGATACCGGATAGTTACCCGATATCCGTTTCATCTCTAAAAAACAGTTGTGATTGCAATTAAGTGGGCAGCTACTTGCGGTCGTTACGGCTTTTTGACATTCTTAGTAAAAACATTGCTTTTTGGCTAGACTTCCTTTAATCGTATTCAGTAATAATGCAGTGAGGGTGGTAACTGGTATTCGTAATTATGTCTTGATTAGTATTAGCAACGGTATTAGTTAAATAAGTACTTTTTGCTTAGAATACATTTATAAAGCTGCACTTGGGACGACTGTCAGGCCATTACTATTTTTGGAGTTGAACATCATATAGCAGTAATTTTATCGTTTAAATCGATTTAGTTGGCATTTCTGCTAAAATGAGCATCACATTAATCGTAGCGACTCGATGGAGTAGTTAGACTGGTCCGAAAGCAGCAGCTGCATAAACGGTCCAAACTTTCATCCCTTGATGAAGTCTCCCATCTAAGAGGAAGTACGCGAGTTGCCGTTTCAGCTTCAGCCGACATTTTCCGCTTCGCTACATCTGCGATTAGGCTGACGTTGGTCGCTGAAGAGCGTTTTCCATTTGCACTATTCCGGACGTTTATCACGTTTAATTTCGAGTGGATGTGATGAGACCCATTTGCAATAACCGGTTTTGACGGATATTACTTATCCCAAGCACGTATACGTAATAGTCCCGCTGTACAATCGATAAACTACCCATCAGGGCGTTAGCGTTGGCGCGGATGGGGAGAAGCCCCCGAGGGCCCATTAGCGGAATTACCGGCTTGAAAAGCGAATCATTTAACTTTTTGCTTCGTATTGTGTTCCAATTTTATTAATTTTACATCCAACGGATGGGAAGTATTATATCGCGAAAAAAAATTTCAAAAATGTTTATTTGCTCATTCGGTTGAAAATGGTCGAAAACGCAAAAAAACAAAATTTGAGCAAAAATAAATTTCTTGTCTGTGTGTCTGTGTGTCTGTGGTATTGTTTGTGGACACCATAACTTTCGAAAGACTTAATATATATGAACTTGAAATTTGGCAGAGGTATAAATCTCTACTACCCAAAGCGACCTATTGTTTGTGGGGTAAGTAGGGTATCGGGAAGGGGGCGAAATTGGGAGGTAACTACCCTTTTTGCAAATTTTTATTTTTATATTTTTTTTGTTTTAGTATGTGATTATTAGTGTAACTCCGAGTATTATTCGTTCTTATAAATTTACACCTGCGCGTGTCTCAAACCCAAGTGTGTAAACATTACTGGCGGAAGGCCAGTTTGCTAACGCTTTTGATTTGGTGTGCAGATTTACGATTTACGTGTAATGAGCCATTGAATTCCGCTAAGTTTTGAATTTTTTAATAACCGCAGAGCGTTTATTACTGTGTAATATCCGTAAAATCTCTCGTTATTCTAATTTGAGCTCGAAACTCCTCTGACTTAGTCCATCTTGAAGGACTACTGCACGGAGGGCATCCGTTGCTGTAAGAGCTACTCGTATAACGAAACGAATTTTACCTAGTAATAAAGGCTCTGTGGTTACTGAAAGATTCAAAACTGGGCGGAATTCAACCGCTCATTACACGTAAATCTGTACACAGACAAATCGAAGGCGTTACCTAACTTCCGCTAGTAATGTTTGCACATGTGGGTTTGAGATACGCGCATGTTTTGTCACTCGATGAAAAAAACGCGTTCAAAATAATAAAGGTCGAGCATAATACGAAGCAAAAAGTTAGGGATTCGCTTTTTTATGCCGTTGAGTGTACATCACACCCTACGTTCGTTCACTGTTCACAAGTTTTTTCATTATGTGGCAGTTTCAAAAGCAGTTTAAACCGTTTCCTTAGTGCAGTCCAGAATTTTTCGGTATGATTATTATTTATACGTTTCACTAAAGTAAACATCTAGGCATGACAATTATGGATATGCATTCTCTGTATTCGTACCGAGGTAGATATCTACTTTCGTACTTAGGCAGAGTTCTGTTTTACCGCTAAAGCTTATTGGACCTAATAATACCTATTGACACCGCTAGTACGGCACAGAAGCATCCCAAAACTGAAGGAAAGACATGTCCACGTCAACAGGTTGTGTTTATTAAAATGCATGTCTATGCTGTGCTGTCTGCACCGCAACCAACTGCAGATAGATCTATTTCGCTATCATTATAGCTCATCAGTGCAGTTTAGGTCTAGTGCAGACAGCACGGCACAGAACTGGTTTTGCCGTGGGGGCCTGCTGTCAAATTGAAGTATGCAGGTGCATGCCAATTTGTCAGGCTACAGGTCACTTCCTTTAGGAAGTAGTACCCGTTAAGGCAGCTAGGTGGCTTTGTCATCATGTCAGTGTAATGTTGACTGATGGCATTGCCATCTAAATTCTTCCTTATTTATTGTTCGTATTGCATGACTTGCGTCCTCTCAAGAGGCACAACAAACGGTCCCCCTTCACTCCTATTTTTGACAATCCTCTAGATTTCTTCATTTGTTAAATCGCATCATTTTCAGCTGGCTTTCGTGATGACAGAGCAACAAATAATGTAATATGTTTAGGACAGCTGGAGTCTCGTTCAGGAGGGAGGGAAATAAAGTAGATTTCATTATTTTTTGAACCGACTGTACAGTCCGGTGATTACGTCGCCCTAAATGAAAAACCACCATCCACTAGCACCATGGAAATTGGTAAGAGTAAAAATTATTCATTTAGGTCAAGGTGGACGCAATAAGCAATAGTAATGAGTAGTTCATAAATACATAATGTAATCAATCTCGTTGATATACATAACAAAAATTAATATTATTACGAACTATGTAAAATTATGCGTTTTTTATTAAGTTTTACCTTTTAACAAATGGATAATTTTTATTTAAATTTAATATTGTCCTGACAGATCGTTGCAATTGGGTATTTGCCATGTATTTATATTTTATTAAATTGCATATTAATAGGTAGCATCTAATCCACAAAACAGCTGTGACAGCTTATAAATTAGAAAAAATGGATCGTAAGGTGTATTTTTAATATTAAAAATGTGAATATTTAAAGGGACCGCCAAAACGCGAACATATTGGCCGTGACGTCAGGTGTCTTGCAAATGGCCGCTTGTTTACATCTGGGGTCAGCGTGTCACCCGTCAGCCTCAGCCCGTCAATTTATCAGTTTGTTGTTTGCGTTCATTTTGTGACAAGAGAATTAAATACAGCAAGAAAAAGTGAAATACTTATGAGTTATAACTTCTGAAGGCATGTTCATTGTTATAAAATTTGTGTACAGCGACGAGCGGTTCAACGAGGCGGAGATGAGGGACGTAAAAGCAACAGCATAAGTAAACTTTTTATCAAATTAACGTAGCATTGATAATTTAATCACAGTGGGTTGTTGGAAACATACTATTTGTAAACATGAAAATGTAAGAATCAAAAATGTACCCTAAACTTGACATTTATTTTAGAGGTCAGAATAAATATAAATTGCCATTTATTTTCGGGGCTCTTGCGGCTCGTTTCAGGTCTGGCTAACAGTCGAATATATGGGGAACAACGTCGTTCTTTATTATAACATTTCCCTCTATCAACTTAAAACGCATATAATTTTTCATATCCTCTTCAAGCTATAACAGAATGGAAACTGAATGGTAAACACTTATAACCGCAAAAAGAACAATAAAACTTACAGTAAGAATTAAGATGATCTTCACAACAGAAAAAAACTTTGCGATTTGGGCATATCACGTCTAGGGACCTTAAACAACTTTTTCATATCTTGGTAATCTCGAGGAATGGTTACAAAAAATTTGTTAGCTGTACTGACTGAAGTACTTTTATAACCATGTACAAAACAACACTTGTTTTGTTTTCCATACATAAGAGATGCTTGTAAAACTACACAAATCAGTTTTTAGTGCGACCTCTTACACCGTCCGTTCAATAAACACCACATAAAAGCTTTTCCAAAACAAGAATGATACTACACTATTAAACAGCACGCTCCTCGGTAATCTTTGCATGACACTTGACGTCACAAGTTGAATAACCTTGGATGGAAGCGTTTTGGCGGTGACTCCTAAGATTCGAATTTCAGATCTGAAATTCTCTACCTACAAATATTTTTTTTGTTTTTTCTAACATGGCGTACGATATATATGCACTTCAAGATTCATTTTACATAATTTTCAAAAAAAAGTGATAATACCCAATTGTCGTTCCCTTTTTAACAACAACGGGACAAAAATCCACATTTTTGTATGTCTATATATAGTATGGTCTAAAATTCATAGTTAAATGGTTTTGCAAAGAAAAATTCTATATTGAAGAATTATACACGGACCATAAAAATCCTAAAACACCAAAGATGTGTATTTTATGCTAAGAGGTGGAGTAGCTGGAACACTTAGAACTATCAAGTACAATTTGCTATCCTTGTGAACCAGCAGTGAAATAGAAATCACTTGATAACTGCTTAGTGGACTTAAAAATTCGTCAGGCTTATCAACAACGAATTTAACAATGAATATTTGTTTCAAGCCTTTATATGTAACCCTTTCAATTTTTTTGGCTTGTGCCTTCACTTCCTAGACATTGGAAAGGAAATTGCGGTGACCTTCCGGTTTGTCGGTGGTTTTTCGGGACAGACAATTAATTAATAGAGCTGTAAATTTCCTTATGCTCCGTGACCGTGCTCCTTACAGGATACGTATAGTTCGCTTATTAACGATCGGTTGTATATTAATTTTCAGACTGTGTCGCATGTGTTACACCCCTTTCCGAGTCGCTTCGCTTAATTCAGCCGAGCGAGATTTACGGCAACAACCTGAATTCATTACACCCGGGGAAATGCACAGTTCCTCGGCGTCTGCGACAACGATTACGACGCGATTTTCATTTTCGGTCCGGTCAAATCTGATTTCCCGCGTCTGGAACATCCGCAACCCGATTTCCAAGTTCCGTCCGACCCGCGGGGGTGGGACTTGGACCATTATTAAGGCGAACCGCATAATCGTGTTTACACTTTGAATAAAGAAGCGAGGGACGCACTGCATAATTCAAGGGTTGTAGTTGAGGTGGAGGCGGATGAACTCTAACTTAAACTGTTGGTGCTGCAAAAGATGAGACTTGTAGCAGTCTTGGTTCTATACAGACATAATTGCTGTATAGAAAATGATTTTCTTAACACAGTCAATATAAATAGTTCAGGAAGCTTGTAAGCTAATTATTTTGGTATTTTAATGACTGCTTTGCGTATAAATATTCTTACAAATACAGGGTTCAAAAACTGCGGTTTTCTGATTTAACTCCTTTTATTTAGAACACTGGTATCAAATACCTACACCAAGTCTATACACAACTAGTTCAAACCACTACAGTTTTAACACCACTAATTTACTAATCCTATATATTGCACACACTTGCACTAAAAACACCTTTCTCACTAGCCTTTCGCTCGCTCGATAATTGATATTCAAATTCACAACTTCAGAACTCCCGCGCTTCGCTCTGTCGGGCTATTTATATCCCCCATCAAACATTCCAGGAGCGACATCTTCTAGGCGCTCTCGAAGCGTCGCGAAATCGAATCTTCTAGAATCGCGACTTCGTTATCGATATTCTCTTGCCATCTGTTTATAGCTATGGCCACTAAGTGAACTGTCCTACCCAGGTAGTGGGCACTCTCATATTAGGTGACCGTAAACGCTGTTGCTGTAACCAACAATACACGATAGAGTTATGGGTACAACATTCATAGATGGCACTCTGTGCGCATGCACGCGGGATTGCGTTTAAATCAAGGTATGTTGAAATCAAGTTGATATCGAGCTTTGATATCTAGCAAAAAATTGTCGCAAGTTCTCAACGTACCTACTTATAGGATAGTTTAATATGTTATAGTTATTATTATTTTGCAACCTGTTAACCTTTTTGGTAGCATTTTTGTGTTTAAAGCTATATGTAGTATATTGTGACGTTGTAGTTGAATGCGAAGAAGGTAAGACATTTTGCTTTAATTTTGTACCTTGAAAAGTGCTAAAATTGTTAGTTTCGAAAATGCCGAAGGTATTACACAAAGAAATTGTGTGGTAAAGAACTGTAGTAATAAATATTTAACAAACTCAAATATCACATTTCACCACTTCCCAAGAGAAGATGCCATGTGTCAAGAACAGGTAAAACGGACAAACATTTGGACGTGCAGTTTGGCAGCCTTACATCCATTCGAGCATCATTTGTGGTATGTGAAGAATACTTTCTAGCTAATTGTTTTTAAACGCCAGAGCAAAATAAACTAAATAGAAGAGTAGTTCCCACACTATAAATAATAAACAATGGTGCAAGATAAACATTGTTTTTTAATCTTATTTCTGGTAAATACATTTAGGACCTCGCATTTCCTTTGCTACTATTTTACACGAAACGAAGAAAACAACCCTATTAGTTATTATTTAATGTAAACCTTTCTGACTTAACTTTTTATTAAGTACACAATTGCGTACAAAGTCAGCATAATATAAAAAAGTTAAGTTAGACATGCTTAAATAAATTAAAAAGATTGTTTTCTTAATTTCCTGTAAAATAGTGGGCAAAGTAGATAACAGGTTTTAAAATAAAGACAAGAAAAATAAATGACATTTGTATGACTCGGAGTTTCTGATCTATCGGCTACACTTGCTGGTCGTTTCATTAATGTAGTTCACATACAACATTCACAGATGGCGCTGTAAATCATTCCACAAAATTTATCAACACTGGTCATTCTTGTTTACTGATATTCTTTGGTCCTACCACACGGCATCACTGATCTCTAAATAACTGGATTTCGCATAAGTCATTCAAAACTGTGATAAGTAGCCACCATACCGCTGGTACTCGTACTATCAATTTAACGGCGCGTTCAAATTTTAGGTTAGATCCTTAACTATATAATATGGTTATGAGTAAACGTAACATCCAGTTTGTACGGTACATGTTTCTTACTCAAACACTACAACGATTATCTTTTGGAAATCTGCAGACAGATGATGAGTTCACGATTTTAACCGTCAATCATTAACGTTATATTTACCGCAGAAGCGAACCTTTGTCAAAATTTTAGTACAAAGACCAGCGGCTAGGCGCTAATGTGGCGTAAATCTATCACAAATAATTTACATGCATTTTGGTATGTAAGCGACATCCAGTTATTTAGAGATCAGTGCACGGCATTCACACGCCTGTAACTCGCGTCCACAGATGGCGCTGACTCGCAACAATATATTTCCTGGTACCTTTGAACATATGAATATATCAGAGCTTGTACCTACTGTTTTTTATCTTCCTCATTGTCATCTACGTATCGTTGCTCTTCAACTTTTACTGTTCATTGCATAGATCAGCACAGAGCAATTGCTTCCAGCAGTTAAAAATGAATTTCAAAAGCTAATTTGATTACGTTCCCGACCTTCGGAATATTAGGTGAATCGTTAGCAATGTGCATTTTGGAATTGGTTGGTCATTGATAATGATATAACGGTCGTTCATAAAAAACCTGTCAGTGATGGTTTTTGTTGTCATGAATGTTGTAGTGGTAGTGCAATACTTGTTTATGCTTGTGTTATGGATTATACTTCAAAAACGCTTCACGCTCTATGATTGTAGAGTCATGTCTCCACATCCTGATTGTAATAGTTCCTCAAAGGAGAATAAGCGAATAGGTCCAAAGGCTGAAGCTGAATACCACCAACAGAAACCTTGTCATAATTGTTTGCAATCAACAGCACGTTCGCTTTCTTGGAATGCTTTATTATTACTCATTCAAGGAAAGGAATTAAAAATTTTTAAAAAATCCTTTGTTTGAAGTACATTCGCAGGAAAATGAGGAATGGTAAGTGATACATTTCCCTTCCAGAGCAACTATTTTTGAATGGCTATGCACATACCGAGGCCGGTTTCATTCAAGTTTCGTATTGTACAGGAATCGGAACTGGAGCTGTCATTTACATTTTTCATATTAGAAAAAAAAACTGTTCAACATTATTCTTCTTCAAGTATTTGTTCATCATCTTTTTTTTACTTGCTTTTACGTTATTCTAAGCTAATTGACTCCATTTTTATTATTTCTTTTGTTAATCCATTCTGTATTTGGCTTAAACTAATTTTTTTCAAGTTTGCATACATTATTTTACCTAAATATCGTACATCTAACACTGAAATTATTGTTTCCTTTTTCTGAGAGAGAATTACACCTAAGGTATTCTTTCTAATGAGTCTGGATCTAAACAAGCTAGCTTGCATGCTTATATCTAAAAGTCATATATGTCGTTCTATCAACCATATTTCTGTGGCCTCCATGCCTTGGTAAAAACAAGCATTCTGTGGCTGACACGAGAGGGCAAAGCTCGAGCAGCATTCGTCTCTGAAACCATCAAAATTCTTTTGGACAATGAGATAGTTACCTGCTTCATTTATTCAAAACGTGTCATCGTACATTGATATATTTGCATTTTGAACAATCCAACTTGTTCGAGAAAGACCTTCGACGATCGAGGTAATTACTGTGTTTGAGCTATTAATGTTATACCCAACTAAGTAATTGACTAGGGTCTTACGTACGGGGCACATCCCTGAAGTGCTGATCACTTTTCCTGTAATCCAGAAGAACACGAACTTGATGTATCTAGTTCATACGGGAGACCGGGAGAGCCCACCTCCAGGCGGACCACTATACCATAGAGTGCGGCCGCTCCACGATAGCGAGTCAGACAAGTTATAAATAACTGAAGCACTAAGCACTTAAAATTTACCACTTATTGTGTTACATATTATTTTGTGCATTACCTGTGAGCTCGCGCAAAGCTTTGCATGGGAGAATCCGCGTTTGTTCTTTTTTACACACGGTTACATAATTACATACATATCTGAATTATTGTACCCCATTATCCTCAATATATGCCGAACGGACTTTGATAGACTGATCGGTTTATTCTCATTCCATAAACCGGATTTCCAATTTTGAGTATCTTTATGAAAATGGTGGCGCCCATTTATACCTAATCAAATTTCGAATCACGGATCCCGCTCTAACCGGCATAAACGCTGCCGTTAGCTTGTGTCACAGTTAATTTTATGTCACAGCCTGCGTCAAAACAATCTGTGAGCAGCTGTTTCGGCTTATAAAACCTCCTCAGCACAGCTATAGTCCCAACGCAAATAACACGGCATAGATCTGGCTTCCCTTATATACGCCAAGGTAGGAGATGTGTATATGAGTATTACAAACCGAGACGAGTGGACAATACCGTTAAATTGCCACTAGATGGCATGGTGTTACCACATTCTAATTCTCGCATACTTTGTGCTTCTAAATCGGAACCGCATTCCTTGAGCGGGTTCTTATAAAGTAAGCACGAGTAAATCCGGATTAGCGATTTAGATGGTCACTACCAACCTTCGTTCTTGATTGGAAGTCCTGAGATGTGAACACTCCTAAATGTGTAAAAGGGCGTGCGACATAAGTGTATGAATGCTTGTTAGTTAAGTCGACTTTTTTATGCCTATTACATCACATCGTGTGTCATTATACAATATCAGTTTATCTCAGATAGTTTTTGAATTCAAGCAACTCAACTCTCGTAAGTCCGCATACGTCATATATTTTTCAGCATATTGTTACTGCTTTCAATGGAGCTATTTTTTCAACGGTTTTACATTGGTTTTATCCGAACCTTCTAGCTTCAATAGTATGGATGGAAGAAGGGTTCTTCTGAGACATGCAGAAATTTTTTTGGTTTCAATTTAGTAAACAAGAGTGGTTAGGTAATGAAAGTGCTACTGTGATGGCATCTTGGACATGTAAAAGGAAATTATTATTATTATTATTATTATTATTATTATTATTATTATTATTATTATTATTATTATTATTATTATTATTGTATTAGCATTTCAGGCCTAATAGGCCCATGGCTTGATTGATAGCGTTTCTCCAGTTATTTCTGTCTTTAGCTTTCATTTTCCAGTCTGTTATACCCCCATCACTTATATCTTTCATCACTTCCAGCTGCCACTTTGTCCTTGGCCTTCCTCGTCTCTTCCTCCCACCTAGCTTGCTATCCAATATCTTTCTTGGTATCCTACTTTGCTGCATCCTAATCAGGTGCCCCAACCATCTTAGTCTTTGACCCTTTATTACTTGCACCACATTCGGTCCCGCAAATAACTCCTCTAGCTCTCTGTTTGTTCTTCTTTGCCATATACTGTCAACTTTTTACCACCATAGATTTTGCGTAAAACCTTCCTTTCCCATATTCGTAGCATTTTCTCTTCTACTTTTCCCACTGTCCATACCTCACTTCCGTACAATACTACCGGTCTGATGATAGTCTTATATAGATGTTTCTTTAAAGCCCTCGAGGTTTCTACTATTTATCATCATCCTAAGCGCGTAGATACTTCTGTTGCCCATCATTAGCCTTCTATGTATTTCCTCTCTAATGCTAGGCATTCTGCAGAATTCTGTTCCTAAGTAGGTACAACGATCGCGTTCTTTAAACATATATTCTTTCCCCAATGCTGAAGTTATTTTTAAAGCATTCTGCTCGTCATATTCTTTGTCTGTCCATGTCATGTAACTGGTTTTATTCTCATTTATTTGAAGTCCTATACCAAGAGCCGCTTCTTCTAGTCTTATCATTGTTCTTTTCAGTTCGTCTACAGTTCTTGTTATTAGAGCCAGATCGTCGGCAAACGCCAGATATTGGTGTCTTTTGGTATACACCAATCCATTTGCATTTAATTTAGCCTTCCTAATGACATATTCCAGTGCACAATTTAATAAAAGTGCAGATAGCGGATCACCTTGTCCTAAACCTTCCCGTACTTTAAAGTTTTCTGTTAACATCCCATTTACATTCCCAGCTTTTGTACTTTCTCTTAATGTGACCTTAATCATTCTTATCATTTTTTTATTCCTTGCTCTCCCAATGCCTCATACAGTTCTTCTCTTTTTATTTTGGCATATGCTTGCTTAAAGTCTATAAATAACACATACGTTTCTATCTTATATTTATAACTCTCAGCTTGGATTTCTCTCAGTTGGTCTACTACCGATCTACCTTTTCTAAACCCACACTGTTACTCCCCAATCTGACTGTCTACAGTAAGGGATAGTCTGTTTTTTATACATGTTACTAAGATCTTGTATGCTATGTTCAACATTGCTATTCCTCTATAATATTATTACCGGCATTTTATCCGACCCTTCTAACGTAACGTGTTGTTGAAAAATTAATATAAAGGTTGCCACACTTTAATCGCGCACTCTGTATAAGTGTAACGAATTGGTATACCTACTCAGGAATCAGAATTATTTGGGATTTTCACAATCAAGTTTCGGATGCAAACAGTGCACTTCCGCTACTTTATTTTAATCATAGCGCTACAGCCTGCTTATTCCGAGTTTGTGGAAATGTTCTTCCACTAAAAATAAACCTAATGCCCCGGGAGAAGCTCGCCTTTCTTGACCTGATGAAAATTGATGCAGCTCAGAGAAAAGACCCCATGAAGGCGTCGTAAACATTTCGTTCTAGGCATGATGCATCGTTCGGCCGGCGTATTACCGCCTTATTTAATGGACGAATTAAAATTCTGCACGCCCGCCGAAAGGGTAATTAGTTCGACTGTCAGGGTGGGAATTAAACAAGGAAATGAAGGATTATATATACGGCGAACTTAGTCTGACGGGTGACGACCCTAATAAAAAATGCTAGAGGGCGTTTCTTGGACCCAACAGTGGCGGAACTGTTATGCGCAGTAATTACAATCTTAGGATAAAATTTATGTGCTTACGTTAAGTTTGGATAAAGTGAAGACTACTTTAAACGAATACCATTTGTCTAGGTTGAGAAGGATTGTGTTTTATTTTTTTCACGGATAGTCTCGCTTTGTTAAGAAAAAATAATTAGATTTTAGCTAGACGAATATTCCCAGGGCTCAAGTTTCAGGCGATAAGGCAGCCCGCACTATTAAGCAGTCGAGTAACATCATTGGTCCGCTTGTCTTTGTATTTTATGGGATAATAAATCAGTAAAAAAAATAAATAGAATAATTTTTGGCATCTCCAAATAAAAGAACGTAAGAAATTTAAATACTAATGTTATAACCATATTCTTAATGTATGTTCTGTGGCATTTTATTTTTACAACAAGATAGTCGTATATTAGTACAAACATTCACATTTTAAGCTAAGATTAAATGTTAGTATCACAAGACCTACGCACATGTTCCCACTCGAATGTGCGTTTCTTTTATTTTCGTTCAAGCTGTTATTTACATTGTTTTCTCTCATTTTCTAAAACAAGATGACCAAGTGATTGTCTAAGCTGTAAATACTAAGAATAAGAAATAAAAAGAATACTATTTGCTTTTATAGATTATTCGTACAACAAAAGTTTAAGAAATAAGACATGCATAATTCTAAGAATATCACATCTTGCAAGGTAGTAGAGAGTTTTTAGGAGGATTGTCTAATAGTCAATTGAAGTGTTGTCCCGACTGAGAAGCTTATGTGGATTAAAGTTAATCCGAGCTTAAACCGCGGTCGTTGCCTAGCAACGTCGCATGAATCTGGTGTTCTGATTGGTGTTGCTATAGCAATGACCGCGGATTAAACCCGGATTAACTTTGATCCACGTTTCTGCAACCGGCCCTATGGGTACGATGCCGAAATGATTACTGTTATGAATGCTTATTATTACGTACGATTCCCGTAGAGATGCAACAATGTATTTTCTGTAAGTTAGTAAAAATATTAACATTTATTACAAAATTTCTGAAAGAAAGACTCAAAATTCCCGGCATATAGTCATTGCTAGGCAGCCGAAAAAGTCATTTGCATATTATAAGAAAGTTTAAAGTTACATTTCGGTAACAATCAATGATTTATTATATTTACACCGATTTGCAATTTTGGAGGCACTGCGACCTAGAAATATTATTTTATTGAATGTTTTGTTTGCTACTTCTGCTTTATTATAGACTCTTCGATATGCCCTTCAATACAATGTTATACGACTTCCGTCCGTTTAACCTTACTAAACTAGAAATATCTCCGTCGGTCAACTTCGTCGTCGAAGCACAATGAAAGCAAGTGTCTGTATATCTTGCCGTGTTTAGCAGATTCGAATAGTTTTGTTTCAAATTAATGCATTTCTACTACCTGGATTTTCTGCTACCTGTATCCAATCTTTTTTGGAATTTAAAGGGATGCTTTTCATGTTTTCTGTACCTTAACGCAACATAATTGCTCTAAACATCAGACATATATCTGATTAATGACAAATGGTATATTTTTGTTAGTTATGAAGTCAGATATTGCTAATTAGAAATGTAGATTATAAGTCTTCTACATCTTATGAGATCATTTTAATTACTTAATTAAACAATCTTAATCTCAGAAATACCAAATATTGTAGCTAACTAAAAAGTTGGCTCACTGGCACACACTTTATAACACTTGGGTCGCTTTGCTTTACCGCTTTCTATATCAAATTGACTAAGTTTCTCTAATAATCTAGAGCCACCTCCCTATCTATCATGAACATTTGAATACAACCAATTGGTAACCGCTCGAACGTCTGCTTGCTTAATCCGCAGCTGCTGGTTTCCTCACGTCATAACAATATATTATAATTATAGTCACTCAAAGTTCGTTATCTGACGCGTCTTTGAAATATTTTTTTAATATGAAGTTTAAAACCTTGTAATTTTTAGGCGGTAGCCGTCGGCATGCCATTTCAAAAACGAAATTTGGGATATATGATATATCCACCTCACGCTTAATTCCAAGTGTTGCTTTTAGCTTTGAATAAGTGACGTATAAGTAATTTCATCTTTAAAGGAGCCTCTAACATTTACTTAATTACAAAATTTTCTGAGAAAGGCATAATATGCTCGGAGAGCCCGATTAGTTTCTACTACCTTGAATCTCCGGGCAATTCTAATGTCTCTCAAACGGCAACGGAACCGGCGCAAATGCTGCCGAAAGCATTGGTTAATAATCAGACGCGTTTTCTTCAATTTGAACGTTTTTTCCTGGACACTTATAAAAAAACTAAAGTGTATTTTGCATGCATACGATGCGGAAAGTCCGCGATTCCGCGTCCAATCCTACCGCTACCCCCGGTACCGCAGCAATAAAGGAGTTGGAAAAAATGAGTTTTTATTCAGTTTTTGTCATGTCATGTCAGATCAATCTTTACGCTCAATATGTGCATTACAAAATTTTTGAGTGTCATGGTTTCTGAAAATATTTGAAGGTAACTTAGGTTGATCTTTTCTCTAATTTACAGTAATTGGCAGAATTTCAATAAATTAAATACAAAATTCGGCTTTTTTATTCTAAAAACCAGTGTTACAATAAGGATTCCACGATAAGTATTTTTATACAAAATGGGAAAAGAAATGGACGAAAAAAATCTTAAAATCCATATACATCCCAAATGGAAAAGTCATGTAAATAGATATAAATAATAAATACATGGGTAATAAATTAGGAATATGATAAGGAAAACGCTGAAATGTATAATAACATTAAAACAAATTTTGCTCGTACTATTAAAAGAATTAATAATCACCAGCAATGATTACTGACTACAACTTTCATATAAGGTTTTTCTTGTCCTGGAGAAAAAGGTAGATACTACTTTTTTCCAATCCTTTTATCGCTACTGTGCCGGGGGTAACTACAGGATGAGATCCGGCACCGCGGGTTTTTCTGGTAGTATGCATGCAACTGCCGACTCCAGTGCTGTTTTAAGTGTTCGGGATAAAAAGTTTCACACTGAAAAAAGCTCGCCCGATTACTAATTAATATTAAATGTTTTCGGACACGTTTTCATGACAGACCGTTTAGAATCGTCCGGAGATTCAAGGTAGTAAAACTGACCGGGCTTTCTCTGCGCTAGTCCATAAAACGCCTTTATGCATATTCACATTTTTTTCGGTTCCGGTACTTCTGAAGGAGCTTCAAGTAGAATAATTCATTATCATTTAGCACTATGTACATACTAGCACGAATAAATGTATTGTATCTTTCCAAAATTAAACTTGTTATTATTTTAGCGGTTTTTAAACGATTTGTAGTTAAATTGTATATATACCGCATAGATAAAGCAAGGTATCGGCGGAATAATAAGTTTTCCCAATAAAAGTGTAATATTTTTGAATTGTGTACCTGGAGATAACAAGTAAGCAATACAAAAATAAATGTTACATAAATAGGACCAGTTCTTCATTTATTTTATAATCGCATTGATTTTAACGATTAAATTGGGCTATTAGGTATTTAAGTGGCGCCACTGTTACTGGATTGACTTTGAGTAATACCTTTTTCGCCGATCTGGAGTATTTGCGACGAAAAGACGAATTCGTTCTGAAGGTGATAAATAACTCGGGGACTAAAAACAAAGAGACAACGTAAATAATGAATTGCATTACTGTAGCCGTGGTGGTTGAGGTCTCGTCCGGCACTCCTTTTTCTGCCAATGTTATTAGTTGGAGATTATCGTTCTTTTTCCCGCAGCCCACTGAGCATCTGTGACTGGGTTTCTCTCCTAGTAGAACGAGACATTTGTGCTCTTTCCTAGATGTTATGCCCACTTAAATTTCTGTATAATTACATCCAATGTACTAGAAACTTGCTAACTATATGGGGTGAGACATGTCGTTTTCAACGACTGCCATCCACAAGAAGAGAAAGCCCTTTTATGTGCGAAACAATCGGGCTTTGCTAAGTTATAAAATATTTATTTTTGAAAGGATTATGCCGCAAATAAATTTTTGCTCATAATTCATACCCCGTTATTAAACATTGAATTACGGAATTTGGACTTCTAAAACAGCTGCTGCTTCTGCGACCACTCCGACATCTATACTTTAATTTTAGAAGACCAGCTGATTGGAATCRGTTTACACATATACTGTTAAATGTAGAAGTACCTATCACAAGAAAATTTTAGCAAAACAGCMCAGAAAAGTTTATTACTTAAATAACATGAAATTGAAAGCAATTTTGAATTTATTTGAAAAATTTTATTGTTTAAAAAAATCAGTACGATGTGGTGGAAAAGTACAGATTCCGCATTTGTCTAACGCGTACGTCAATGATTTTTCTGTTATTATTTGGGACGTGCAGTTCTCTTGAACGAAAAGGTCTCCTTTAAAAATTATTCATTAATGTAACGTGTAAAAACTGAAAAATCTGCGGCATAACGATATATCCACTCGGGAATACCATTAATTATTATTTTGAACTATTTGCACACACATACAATTGGAAGAATGGACGGGCGTTGCTATTAGGGTTAAAAATTAATTTAAAAGAATAGAAGTGCACTTGAAGATGGCCTATATGTGCGTTAGGGTTTTGTGACCTGGTGAGTCTGCTTAGGGATATTTTTTAAATTTGTCTCGTAGAGTCAGACTTCTTGATTAAATTTCCTTAAAAATCTCCATATACTCTACTATGTACACTGTATGGTTACCGCTCGCTAGTGAGTGGATTAACTGTAAACCAAACAGAAACGTATCGAATTAAAATCAACCAAACTACGACAGGTCATTAAATTATTAGGATAAACAAGCAAATATTCGAACTCATCACTCACCAGTTTCTATCCTTAGAATTACTCTTAAAAATCTGGCCTGAGTGTACAACACCTGCCATAATTAAAAACAAGGATCAGTCCATCATGTCAATTTAAGTTAGCCCCCATTATTATATCTTAATCAGATCTACTATATAATCCTTCCAAAGAGTTAACTCATAACTTAGCCTCCAAAAACTAAGATCTGGCTAATCTCTGTCTCATTCATAGCAAATAATTTACTATACACATCATTCTGCAAATGTACTGCCTTGTCTCTGTCGACACTCCCGATGCGCGGTCCTGAGGCATCAGCCGACCGGGCCGCGTAAAGGCATAATGTACTATTATTCAGAGCAGTCGTAATCTGAATCGCAGTGTACTATGGGTTTATGTTACGCGTAATTTCAAAAGATAATATGTACCGCGATTCAGAGCACGAGTTTGTTTTAACGTGCTGAGACGCAGTATATAATGGATTTAAATAATTTGCGTTGCTGTTTGAACAATCTGTATCATATAAGTTACCGTAAGGTATTTGTTACATAATTAATATTGCTGATATTTTTTTGACTAGTGCTGTCATATATTTCATAAAAAACACATTTTTGTGATTCAACAACTGGGTTTATTTATATACCTAATATAAAAAAAAACGTTAATGACTTTTTGCATTTGGTTGGTTTCTAAAAATATTTTCTATCAAATTATGCTTCCGTTTGGCTGTTGTTTTCAATTCCGAATTAGATGGTCTACCTGACTGAATCCGTTTCTTTCCAGATACTTTTCGGATCTTTCTTCTGCTAATAGCTGTAGGTTGAACCCCTATTTGTTTTGAAGAACGTCCTTTCCTTAAATTGCAAAGGAAACTTGCGAGTTGTGTTGATGTTTTTATTTTTTTTTAATTCAACATTAGCTTTAATGATGCAATTCGTAAAATCTGCGGTGATATTTTCTGATGCAATTTCTATTAGGTTCGTGTTTCTATTAACTATTTTAATTAAAAAGTCAATTTTAGCATTACACTCTTTATCTCTTATTCGAGTGTCTTCCCTTTTTCTACTTTTCACTTTGTTAAAACTACTATGCTGACATTTAAAAACCTTTCTATATAGGTATCGTTTGGACGATGGATATGTATAACGCACAATCCAGTCAGTGTTTGTTTTATGACTGAAATCTGCCAACCAACTGTTGCACCAAGCACTGTTATCTTCATTGTCTGCCTTTTTTAAACGAAGTATTGCCATAAATCCATTGTCGTGTAACTCTAAATATTCTATTAATAATGAATCACTACACATATTAACCAACACCTCCTTATAGTCCATTTTGATTGAGTTTAAACTAATTCACTTTCACGAGTTTGTACAACAAATAAATAATCACAAGAGACAGAACATAACCAAACTTTTTCCAATCAACTTGTTCTCAGCAAGAAGCGCATAGTGTGGGCGTCTGAATCGCAGTATAAATTGGCCGATACGCGCGCGCGTAATTTAAATCCCTTATATACTGCGTTTCAGCACGTTAAAACAAACTCGTGCTCTGAATCGCGGTACATATTATCTTTTGAAATTACGCGTAACATAAACCCATAGTATACTGCGATTCAGATTACGACTGCTCTGAATAATAGTACATTATGCCTTTACGCGACCGGGCCAGCATCCAATCCAGGCATGCTCCAGCGTACTGATAACCTGAAGGTCCAAACAAAACCGCTTTGAGACAAATCCATGTCCTATATGTGCGGATGGCCAAGGACCTACCTGTTCTTGCCGCCCCCCTACCAAACAGTATCAACACTACTGAGACCAGAGATTCACCTGTCTATCTAATTAAAGCTAACGTGGCTGATAATTTATTATTACCTTTAACTTTATATGTATTACCTTGTATATTAGCTTCAATCTATCAGTTATATGTCATATCTATTAAAATATCATTCTGGTCATGAATATCCTGCTTACACCACTGATATCTACCTATGCACATCTTTAACGACCTGCCTAAGCTTACTTCCACAAAACAATTATGAAGTAAGACATTTAGTGAGCGTCTGAGCGTACTGCACTGTTTAAAATTTACGGCTAAACTTAATCTTGCCATCAAGTATTGATATTATAATGTTATCTCATCTTGTATAGAATGTTTTTTTTTAGTAGCGAAGAATTAGAACATGCATCACGTTATGGATAAATATCATAAGTTAAAATTTAAATGGAATGAATCAGCTTTACTTCATAAGTTCTAAATGCATGAAATACCCTAGATAAGCTCGTGCCTTGCTTGCAGCATTAGGCATATCGCAAAAAGTCCTTGGAGTTATTTACGAGCAAACAAAAGCATCTGAAAATCCCTCAGCATCCCTGCATTCGCGCTTTCCAGACGGAAGCCGCCCATTCACGGCGCACAATCTAATAATAACGCACTTAATATGCAGTCATTGTATCCTAGCAAATATCACGTCCTGGCACGCGTCTGCCGCTGACACCAACGCGTGTGAATCCCATACAAAACGAATATGCATACATAGATAGCTTGTTGCATTTCCATAGTAGAATCCTGGATGAAATTAACGACCTTCGTGCGGGATTTGTTTTATCAGCCTGGCACCAAATGTAAAGAGATTGATGGGCTAGACTTGCACGAGGAGCGTCTGATTGATTGAAATTGCATTAAATTCAATGCTAGATGAACTGTTGTCGCTTTTGGTGTCGCTAACAATTTGTAAAAGATGTGATATTAGTCATTTCGATTTAAAAAAAGTTCTTGTCCTACAAAGACACGAGCTCGTGTTATCGTAAAGATGGATTAACAAAGAAAGATAGTGTACAACAAAGTGTTCAGTTAATTAAATAAATAACATTGATTGCCGCCCTTTTTGCAGTGTATTCAAGTAAGTGTTGTTAATTTGCAGCGCCAGCAAAAAGTAGGTAGAAGCCTTGTGCAGGATGTAAGATAATAATAGAGTGCGAAACTACAGTTCCTATTAACTATATCCATTACAATTTTACTGTAATTTCAAATAATTTGTTAGGCCGTTTTGGATTTTAATGCGATATAAGCATAAAATTATTGAAACGACAAAGCACCAATACTGGTTTGATTTGTTACTTGCAGTTACCAGTAGGGTTGCCAATCGGCCTTTATATCAATTTTTTGTCATCCCATTTAATTTATAAATATTTCTGTCTTTTTTAAACAGGAATAGCCAAAATTTTTCCATGCATTTTAGAATATCAAATGAATTCTACTATATAGAGTTGCCAGTGGTTAAAAAATGCCTGCTAGTGTTATAATTCCGGGTTTTTATTCTTTTTCAGTCTAATTGTTACTCAATCAGAGTCTTCAGTCCTGCTATACCTGTAAGTAGTAATTACGGGCAGTATTAGGAATAAAGCCAAAATAGAAACAAAGTCTAAATCTTGAAAAAAATTATAAGACACGAGAACATCCCTCAGCTCTTCCGTAAAACAGGTTCTGTACTACACTCACATATTCAGACGCTAGACAATATTCTAAGATTTTCTTGGATATATACTCATTTTGCAATGCTTCCTTTTTGTTGTTGCATTCATTTATTTAGAAGAAAAATGTAAATTGCTATTAGAAGAATAACAATTTATTTGTAATATGTGTATTCTTAATTTACGTTCTTTCAAAGATGCATCACTACTGTGATAATTTTAGACTGCTTTTTAAATTCTATTAAGGTCACACCTAAACAAGTTAGCCGCCTTCCACATGAATAAGAATACTAATTAGTTATATTCTACTGACATCTTTTCAAAATACTCTTCTTCACTCGTAATAAACTTGCATTCGAACAGACCAATAATCAAAACACCCAGCTAAACGTTTTATAGGAATTTCACAAGTTGGAGGTCTGAAGGCTTAACTGCTGCATTTTTGTTGGAAAACCTAGACCTAGTTCCGCGTATCCTTTCTTTGATGGAAGGAAACAAAAAAAAATATCAAGCCGACAAATCTGGGCTGTATGGTTGATGGCTTATTAACAGTAAATGATCTGCATAAAAAACTCTGGGAGTTTATCAGGGAGTATGCACTTTTGCATTGTCATGTTGCACAAAGATTCGGTTATTGTTTGCAAAGACCCATTGTGCCGGTTGTACCTTGGTATATGGTTCAAGAAATTAATCTTTGTCACTATTCCTACTACCCTATATATGCGCAAATGATAGTTGATAATTGTGCACGATGGTTGTTGTCTATAAATTATTGAATTCTGTATTTCTTTTGTGGAACTCCAAAATCACGCTGTTTGTATTGACATTGGATGTATTTGATTCCTTGGTAATTTTGATTTATATCGTTTGGGCTACTTTTAGCCTTCATCTCTTCATCATTAATATAAAATACATTAAAAATAAATACTAATAGCATGTAAATAGGTAAGATTTGGATATTTATGGTGTTCTAATTAATTCCTGCACCTTATGACAGTTGATCACATAGGCGTACCGAAGGAGTGGCAAGGAAGGGCAGCTGCTCCCGCTGCCCTGGACCTGGATTGCCAACTCTAGGCCCTTCCCACCTTGCATACAGTTAGCTGATTAATTAAGTACGCATTTACCAAATTATTAATGAAGTAAAATTAGAGACAATCGTATTTCACAATTTTCATCCAGAACTCATATTTGACTTATGCAAATGACATTCAATAAGTTGTTGTCAAACGGTTTTCAAGCTTATTTTGGTCAGGAGTCATAATACGATTGCTACTTTGTTCAGCTCTTCTAATATGTTTTCTTATAGAGATTTCTTATAAATGATTCTGTTATGTGGAATACACAGCATCGGTCACATATTTGTAATTGGCCATAACTCTCTAATCTTCTTAGTCCCAAATTTCAAAATTAATACAGAGAAACAAAAAAAATAAAAATATCAGTTATTTCAAGCAAAAATCCATCCGAACTAAGAGTTACGAAATTCTATTTAACGTAAGTTTTAGAAATCCAGTAGTATTATAAGCACGAATTAAAACCTGGTGTGCTGTGAAAATGCCAGTATACAAAAGACTTTTTGAAAAATGGATTAAATATATTTCAGTTTATTTGAATGAGGCTTAATTTGGTTAAAATATTAAGTGCTGGGTTAATTTTTGGAAGCAGTGCGCTGGTGGACTACGTAGGTTGGTTTAACTTAAAAAAAATAATAGCTAAATGAAAAATGTGATAATCAAATAAACATAAAGGCTCAGTCTAAATAAATGATGGTATATTCTGTTCTGTGTTCATAACAAAGCATGTCTTGCATAATTTTATGCATCTATCTAATTCTGATTTTACACAGTTCCTACTCTTAATGCGTACAAAATCGTCGTCGAACATTGAGAAGTAATATGCTATAATTTTAGTGATGTGTTGCGGCCGCTGGTTATTATCTAGCATTTATATAATCGGCTCAAAAGCACTATTTTTGATTAATGCCCTGGTCATTATTTTAGCCAAAGATCAAAACGAAGTACTCAAATTGGATCTATTTAAAATATCGGATCGATGCGATCACGGTTTTTAATCCAAAATTTGCTAATATCCAAGTTTAGTGGAGTATTATCGATGTGCACATATTCAGTTTCAGATGACGATATTTAGCGCTTTAAGCAAATAAATTATGTATTTATGAATAAAGTTAAAAACATAAATTACTTTTATGTCACATAAACACTGCCGCAGAAGTAAAAATTGAAGTATAACTTACATTGCCATCATAAGATTAATTGATCATAAGGGAATACCTAGATTTGTAATAATTTATACTGCGCGTTTAATTGTTAATCCTTGCAGATTTCAATATAGTCAAGTAAATTCCGTAAAAAATTTTAACGTGCGTTTTTGGCGATATTGAACCATATTTTGCAAATCAATGACAGCCAGCAAGATTAATTATAATACATGAAAGGACTTTTGCAGCTTGAGAACAAACAGTGGTTTTAAAATTATGCAAAAATTTCAGTAAAATTAGATGTATCAGTAAAAATTGTAAGAGATAAAACGACCATCAATTTAATGCTGATCGGTGGAGTTTGGCCAGCTGACGCATAATGTTGAGGCTTTTAACTTGTATTTTCAAGTTCAACTAAGATTAGCTAAACCAGCAGCTTAAATCATTACAGTTTTAGGTACTGTTTCACGACCAGGTTGTTTCCTCATTCTCAGTTTTGATAATTTCTTTATTTATACTTGCTGCCTATTCACTCCTATGTTGTGTCATTGTGATTGGTCGTCTGTAAATAGATATCCCTACCGACTGGTTCCATTTCCGGTTTAGACCAAATATAAATTTCATAACTTAGCATATATCGTATGTATCATATATTTGATTACTGCTGGACGATTAATATGAACAAATCATCACGATTGCCTTGTATTTGGCAGATTTAAAATTACTAATAAATTTTTGTCGAAACTACCAGTAAAAGTTTGTGCATCTCTGACAAAATTGGTCAATCTTTTTTATCAGAATATATGAAGTGCGTTAGGAAGATAAATCTTCTCCATTATTTTTAAATTTAGATGGTCTTTCAACTCGAACGGTTATAAACAGGGTTGGCATGATTAGAACAAAATGTTTAAAACAGAATGTTTTAAACTTGTTTAAAACAACGCTTCTGTTTAAAACCTTGTTTTAAACAAATGTTTAAATCATTTGTTTTAAACAGTGTTCTTTTTACTAATGTTTTAAACAGTGTTTTTTAACTACTATTGTATGTGATTCATTAATTATTACTATTAGGCTCGTTAACCCTCCACAAATAGATAAACAGGATTATTAGTAATTACATATCTACATAATGTCACCTTACATTTGCATAAAAACGAATTGAATTCAAAACCAGGCCCAGTTTTTTATCGATACAACAGTTACAGAAATTAATAATAAACTTAACATTTTTTCTGTAGCTATAAATTACAAACATTTTAAAACAACAAATACAAATCTTAACCTTATAATAACATAAAAATTTGTATTTCTGGTCCATTACAACAAAACAATAAATAAGACGTTCATTCAACACTTACTTAGATAATTGTATATTTAGCATAATAGAACTAATAGTTATCAGAACTTGGGAATATAAAAGACAATAAACAAGAAATAAAATATTTTTACTAGTGCAAGCATATCTTTTTTGCACTTCTTGCATCGAGCTCGCATTGTACTATTTTGCACCTTAATTTTGTCGAACTCAATTCCATATTGCATTATTCCTCCTACTGGTCATTGAAATTGTTGAACTTTAAACATACAAGGTCGGTTCCTATTCTCTTTGTAAAGGTTGATATTAGCTAAAATCAACCCAGTAACCAGTATGTGATTGGTCTGGATTTTAAGAACAGAGTTGATTTTCGCTTAAAATAGAAAAGAAAAACCGGCTCATAATAACTAAAATTGTCCCGTAAACGCTGTACACATCGAATACAAATGATAAATGACAACAGGCAATCGTAGTCACCTAGGTATTTTTAGACAACTGCTACGCTTTGCGTCATCTACTCGTATTTATTTTCACTAATGCACATAGTAATTTGCATGAGAGTGCATGTTTAAAACAGTGTTTAAAACGTTTTAAACATGTTTTCAACTAAGTAAGAAAAAAGCATGTTAAAACAATTTAAACATGATTAAATTAAAAAAAAACATGTTTTTTGCCAACCCTGGTTATAAAGAAGCACACTCCATGGATTTATTTCTGGAATAAACCAAGACAGCCGTGTGAGTAGGTCAATACAATTACAGTACAACCTTTAGCGGTGTATCGCATCTTTTATGTAACAAAGCTATTGTATCACCTTTGTCTAACCCACACATTTTACCTCGATTGTCGAACAGTGACAAACTGGAAGTCATGCATCCCAAAATCCGAAAACTTCCACCGCTCTCATGATTGATAGATAGCTAATACATCATCGACTGTAAACACAGACAGTCTGGAGCTCCGCAGACAACAGCAGGTCTCTATCGATTTTTCCACTAATTACTTTGGGCCTTCATTTATGTGTACATCGCTAAATGGTAACCAAGGAACGGGGATTGTTAGGAGAAACTGTAGCTAACCCAATGAAAGAGATTACTATTCAAGAAAATATTCCTCTTTTCCTATAGAAGCTGCGTTCAACGAGACTCGCCCATAATATTAATTCGCTTGTTAGACTAGTGAGGCTTCGTTCATTGTTAAGAGTCTTGAGAAATTTATACTTAGAATTTTCAGATTTAAAAGAATACCTTCTTCCATTCTGGTTGATAATATTTGAATACAGGAAGTATGTACGTATACTTGTATCCAAAGAATGATTATTATGTTATGCTATTTTTTGTTTGTATTAGGTACATTCACTGTTCTTCAATCGGCGGCAACCTAATAAAAAGATGTAATTACCGTACACATTATTTTGTCGTATAGACCCAGGCAAAATGTTGTCTATAATTCAACATATGCAAATAGAATTGATTTTAAGCCAGTAACCTCTGATTTTTTTACAGTTTTGTACAGAAAATAAAGCAAGACGAAAGTAATCCAATAGTGCCAAAATGTAATTTCCAACGTCATTTGAAAAATGATTAAAAGGCATTGAGATTGTGATTTTAGTGTCCTACAAGTTTTTATGAGGAAAATTTAAATAAATTGAGTCACATATTACTTAGCGATCAAAGTACCGAGTATGGAGCTTACTGCTCAACTAAGTATACATATATTTAATTCGCCATTAATTTCTGATGAGTCCTCATTTTTTGCATAGCAAAGTCTTTGTAATTACGTTCGTTAATCAATAATATCCACGGCGTAAACAAATATTTCTGCTTAATTTTTCTTGTAGGACATTTAGTAAGTCTTTTAGTTGTCTCTTTTACATCTTTTATATAGTTACAGTACAATAGTACAATTATGTGATAAACTGCACTCGGCGGAAAATTAATTTCTCTTAAGTATAAGAATTTTTTCAAAGGAGAAAAAATGTCACATATTGCAAAGGACTAAAATAAATCTTTATTTTGAATGGTTGATTAATTTTGCTTCTTATCATTTAGCTAATAATGGGTTTCCTTTGTTTCTTAGCAGTATAAGAAATAAATAACGTCACAGAATACAATTTAAAGTGTTCGTGCTTCGCCGGTGTTTGCTGTGGAAACCGCAGTAAATAATGCTTTGTAATATTTACCCAGCAGAAATACGTTTACCAGGAGGAAGTCGAAGTACTTTAAGAAGCCAGAGCACTTGGTGCACAGATATCGATTTCTTTCTGTTACATAATACGAGTAGGTAGTAAGTACTGCCGTACATATACTATAATAATTAGTCATTGTATTGCTCCTTCCTTTTATCCTACATATAACAACAGATTTTGCAAAAAGGGTGAATCTCTTATGGTTGAGACAAATGCATATTTTTTGGGCGTTATTTTGTAATTTTAATATGTTTGGAGTAGATTTTTCCAAATACGCCACCTTGATGGTGAGTAATATTTCAACTGAAATTTTGCAAACATTTTGTTTTTCATTGGAATTAAAATATTCTCCATATGCTGTCCTGCATTATGTGGGCAACCTCTCGGAATCTGATAGATATCTGGTGTAAAAATGACACTATTTTACTTTTTTCTAAATGATACTGAGATATTCTCTCTTAAACATGGATGAAGAGAAATAGTTTTTCGAAATTATTTCTTATACCGGTTGATATAATTTCATCAAATTTTGGTTATTATTATTTGAAGGGGAAGCCATTAAGATGATGTACACATTTTAATAAATGTTTTGGGGGGCCGGGAGGGGACTTACCTCCCACATTTTAACCCTTAACTTTAAAACGGGTAAGTATTTTTTCAAAGATATGTTTTTTTTAATTTTTGGGCCTTGTAAACAAAAAAAGGTACTCTTTAAGATAATATTTTGTCGGATAGATCGTTTGTCTCTTGAAAACACTGACAAAAAAGTTAATAGCGGCTAAAATTGATACTTTCCGAGAAAACTGCAGTTGAATGTTAGGGTTAACATTTTTAATTTAACTAATATCATTTTGTTTTTACCAAATTGGCCATGGTAAATGATAAAAATTGTGATTGATCACTTGTCACATCTGTAAAAATTTTTACATTGATGTTTGGGTGTTTTTGGAAATACCTGAGGGAGTGAAAAGGATGAGTATGGGATTTTCATTGGTTTTTTTTTAAATCAAAACATTTAGATTTTTAGTTTAAAATTATACAGAACATTTGGTTAGAAATTACATCCCTATTTTATATCTAGCATTTGTTTCGAAAAGCCGCGAACAACAGCTACTGGCCAAGGTCGTATTTTACTTAACATCCTTTAAAAGCACCTGACCAACTCAATTTCTAATTTTAGTCTTCGTGAAAAAATGTGTAATTCTGTTTCTTTTCCCATAAACATTTCTAGACGTCTCCACGAACTTACTGAAAATTTAACAACTTCTGTGCTCTTCATATTCAGCTAAATGTAGTCGTAACTTCCGACTCTACGGCCAGTTACAATCAGAACTATCACTCCCGGGGGAAAATTTAAAGTCGCCCCAGCGTCGCTTTGTTCCAAATTAGTCGGTCCTCCGGTCGGCGTTGGGCTTAATGAAAAGGAATTCCTGCTAAACGGCGTCCCRTTACGTAATATACTCTCATAATTTCGCTTCTCCGCGCAATAATCGCGTCCGTCGACCGTGGAGCTATTATCAACCCGCTCGACTGACCGGACGCCGCACATGTGAAGTATCACTGCAATCGAAAAATAAAGGGGACGTTATTCTGGGAAATATAGCCGCGATTAGTGGTGTCAGCGCACTCAGTGTGTGGTGGTGGTAGTAAATGAGGGAAATCGTTATTCTGGGGGCGAGGATGGTTGACCGCTGTGCAAAACTACGAATTTACTGCCACAATTCTTGTCCTTGTCATTATTTTAAAGCTGCCTTTATATTAACCTCGCAGGATAAGCCATTCGTACCTTTTAGTAAAGGAATATAAAATATAAAATTAAATATTCTGCTCGATCTTCGAAAAAATTTGCAATTAGTGTAAAAGAAGTCAGCGTGTCGCTTATAAGTTTGTTATAATATTTCCTAAAAGCATTAGTACAGGGTTTCTATAAATGATTCATACATCTAGGGTGCTTATGAAAATTGTCGATTAAATCAATTTGCCGCCTTTAATATGATAGTGTGTATTGCTGTCGCCGTGCATATTGTAGCTCAGCAGCAGTTACAAAAAGGCGGCACAAAGAATTCAGAGATCAACGGCGCTCGCGTTGCATGAATCATTTATAGAAACCCTGTCAGTGGCGTAGCCAGGAGGGCAGAGGGGCAATTGCCCGCCCCCCTCAGGAACTAAATTATTTTAATAATAGAATAGCAGCTTGTTTACATTTAACAGTACAAATTTGTTGCACCTATTGGTTTGTTTATAATAATTATTTTAGCAAATTAAACATTAAAATTTAAGTCACACCTCTTCTGGTTATTCTTGTGTTTGGAGCTTTGCCCCCCCCCCCCCCAAGCTAAATTTCTGGCTACGCTACTGAACCCTGTACAAGCTAATTTCCGTTAGGAATGCAATATTTTCGAAAACACGTATTGAAAATGAAATCAAATTGACGAATACGCGTCCAGTTCCTTAACTGTATTAAAAAAAAAGAAAAAACTACTTATTATTATTTTATAACAAAAACCAGTGACAAATTGACAGTGACTTAATACCAGAGACAACATACCATTGACAAAAAACAGCTATTTTGTCACTTTGTTTTTCACTGGTGTTATGTCACAGGTACATGTATCCGACACATGTATTCGATACATGTATTCGGTACATGTATTCGATACATGTATTTGATACAAGTATTCGATAAATGTATTCGATACATGCTTTCTGATGGAGATAGAAGGTCCGTGGCGTTGAAAGTTAAGGACAGTATTTATGTAGAAGTATTTTATTACTATTTTTATAATTCAGATGACAAGTTGTCAAGATAACATTCATATTGTTTTTTACAAACTAGATTATCAAGATGCAGTTCGCGTATCGAAAAACGATTGCACTAACACTTCCCCTCGATTAGCGAACAGTCTATTTCTTAACCAACATTTCCAAGGCCTAAGAGTTCCAGGCAATTTGCATGTTTAACTTTTGATAATCCCTTTGTGAGTATGTCGGCAGCCATCTCTTCTGTAGAAATATAATTGACCTGCAAATACCCACACTGTAAAACTTCTCGCACGAAATGATGCCTCGCCTCACATCTATGTGCTTCGTTCTATTGTGGTACACTGGATTTTCAGCTAATTTTCTAGCCCCATTATTATCACAGAATAAATTTACATTGGCTAGTTCAACAAATCCTATTTCTCTAAGAAATCTTGCGAGGTACATGGCTTCCTTAGCTGCTTCTGATAATGCCATGTATTCTGCTTCTGTTGACGAAAGAGCAACCGTACGTTGCTTTCTGGACTCCCAAGAAATGGGACTTCCACCTAGGATAAACGCGTATCCGGTGTATGACCTTCTGTCGTTTTGGCAATTCGCCCAGTCGGCATCAACATAACCTTTAACTGGTTCCAGATTCTTCTTGAAATGCAGTCCAACGTTGGCAGTACCCTTCAGATATTTTAAAACTCTTTTTGCAGCAATCCAATGACTTTCGTCATAACACGAGTTGTACTGACTTAGATTACTGACCACATAAGCAATATCAGGTCTGGTACAGACTGCCAAATACATTAAAGCACCTATCAATTCTCTGTACGGTACTCGGTGAGCTTCTTCTTCGCACCATTTCTCGTTCTTTCTAAGTTTCGTACCAAGTTCCAGTGGTGTAGATATCGTCCTGGAGTCCAACATTCCGAAGCGATCGAGAATGTCATTAATATAGCCCCTCTGGTTCATTACAATGCCATTTTCGTCACGTGAAAATTCTATTCCGAGGCAGTACTTCACATCCCCCAACTTCTTAATTTCAAATTTCTTTGACAGAAATTCTGTCAAATTTATGATGGCTTCCTGATTTTTAGACACAATCAGGATATCGTCCACGTAAACCGCAATCAACATGACATCTCCCCCTTGATCCTGATAGAATACGCAAGGATCAGCCGTAGATTGCACTAAACCAAAACTTTTTAGCTCTTCGCTCAATTTCACATGCCAACGACGTCCAGCCTGACGTAAACCGTACAGCGCCTTCTTTAAAAGACACACTTTGTTACCGTCTTTTAGGTCTTTTAACATCGCTGTTGCCTTTATGCCAATTTTTCCGCCTCTTCCTTCCGTATTGATAATCAGTTTCAATGTTTCTTCTGCAAGCTTCGGGACTTCCATAAAAATTTCCTCTTCCAGTTCTCCATTTAAATATGCTGTGGTAACATCAATTTGATTTATTATCATCCCATGTTGAACTGCTAGAGCTGTTATCAATCGTATTGAGCTAATACGCGCCACCGGTGCAAATGTCTCATCAAAATCGATTCCCGGGCGCTGAGAGAATCCTCTTGCAACGATTCGAGCTTTTCTTCTTTCCAAATTTCCGTGTTGATCATACTTATTCCTCAGTACCAATCGACTTCCAATTACTTGCCGATCTTCAGGACGGTTGACAATCATCCACGTATCATTCTTGATGATAGACTTAAGTTCTGATGCTAATGCTTGAAGCCATTCATACTTATAAGGTCCATTTACAGCTTCCTGTATTGGAACTTCAGCGTTGCATGCATATTCTGCATCCTCATATGCGCCTGTTTTGTTAACATCGCTTATAATGTTGTATTTCTTGGCCGGTCTTCCCCTGCAACCAGTAATTATCTTTCCAGGTCTTCCTGGACCTCTTCTTGAACTTCTTTGTTTTGAATGTTCCAAAACCGAGTCCAATTCTTGACGAGTAGATTCTTCATCCTCATTAGGAACAACTTCATTAAGAATTTCTTCGCCCTCTATACTCTCTTCTACTACATTATTTCTTCCGATACTTTCACTATGCGAATCGTCTTCATTTGTCTTACTTCCAGTTCGTTTCCAATTAACCGAAAAATCCACATATTTTCGGTCTGAAACATCCGTAGCATCTTCCGCAAAATCTTCATGTTTTTTCGAGCTTATTTCGGATCTTTCCATGAATTTATAAGGTGAATTTTTTTTTATTATAAATAAATTATAAACTGTAATCATTAATTGAAGGCAAAATCATGTTTATTACGATATTCGAATCAAACCATAAACTATATCCATATTTAGTCAGATATAAAATATATTGCTCTAGCAAATACTGGACTTATCTCTAGATTTTAAATTCTTGTCAAGATGGCGGCGATGGTGATCTGAATGGCATCTCTGAAGTTAGTTACCTACGGATAAGAAAAAAAATAGTGTGAGCACTTTTGTCTAATAAATCGTAATTCGTAGAATGAATACTATTTCGTAAATAAGCAATTACGGTTACGTTAGGATTTTCATCAATTAAATCAATTAAAGCAACAACAGAAATAACAAGCGCAAATTGGGATTCTTTTGATCATCAAAAACATAAAGACAAGGTACTGAGTCGTGCAATGGGCCTAAAGGGAAAATAGGAACGGATATTAAATCCGACCACACGCGATAAGCCCCGCTCCAGCTACCTGCCGTCAGACAAAGGCGTCCCGATGTCCCGGTTTGTATTGAGAAGTGCAATGAGCATAAAGGGAAACAGGAAAGATATTAAATCAATCCGCGCACGATATGCTCTCTCCAGCTACAAACACTTACAACTCACAAGACAAGGTACTGAGTCGTGCAATGGGCTTAAAGGGAAAATAGGAACGGATATTAAATCCGACCACACGCGATAAGCCCCGCTCCAGATACCTGCCGTCAGACACAAAGTGTCCCCGCCTGTACTGAGAAGTGCAATGAGCATAAAGGGAAATAGGATCAGATATTAAATCAGTCCACGCGCGATATGCTCTCTCCAGACACAGACTATCACAAAACAACAATAATCATACAAAACCCAAATTTACCTAGTCTGACTCGACTCTACTTAAATAATTCGGTTTTACTACTAATTTGTCATAATTTAAACTCGTATTCATAACCAAATCAAACAGCTTTACTTTACCCATGATCTCCAACTATTGCAAATATGTAATCGACAAAATACAACTTATGCAATAACGCAAAACGTCTTTATCTTTGTATTAACTTGAACCAAACCGATTCTTTATCATTAAAATTGATTATAGCTTCATCAGCATTATTTTAACGGCAAGCTTTACTAATATTATACTAGCTCAATACTTAGACTAAAAATGCTCAGTGAGAAAACTCACCCAATATCTGATGCAATGAACTGAATGAAGAAAGCACTTGCACACAACGAATTCACCGCTTGTCTAGCACTGTTTCTGAGGAAAGACTGATACCTCTAGAGCTGCAAATTTGTCGAAATACTGTTGACCGCGGGTGCAATAAACCACCCTCCTGGTTTTCCCCATTGTCGGTCACAACATCTGGGCCAGGCAGGCAAGTTCGTGTCTTTCGAGCTGATTCATATTGTTATTGAGTGTTTGCCGATATTTTATTTTTCTGATATACTTCATACGAAATCTAATTGTGATTTATTTACCAAATAAAAATAAGATGTCTTACAAATTTTACGTCTCTTACTATTTCGATCCTTTTTTCTTCTGTAATCCAAACTCTGTATGCTTTCGACTGTTCAGAATATCCCACAAAAATCCCTTTCTTGGACCTCGACTTGAACTTATCCTTCCCAGGTTCCCGGTTCAAGGAATGTACTTCAGATCCAAATTCTTTAAAATCATTTACGATTGGAATTGACCCAGTCGATTTCTCGAAAGGAGTTTTCCCTCCAATAGCCTTTGAAGGACACCTATTCCTAATATAATTCGCAGTATTGATTGCTTCGCCCCAAAACGATGGTGACAAACCAGACTGGATTAGTAGACATCTTGCCGTTTCCACTAACGTTCTATTTTTTCTTTCTGCAATTCCATTTTGTTGTGGAGTGTACGTGACAGTTAGCCTTCGTCCAATACCATTTTCTTTCAAGAATTCATCAAACATTTTGTTTTTATATTCGGCGCCGTTGTCTGACTGTAGATATTTGATCCTTTTCCCAGTTTGATTTTCGACAAACGCCTTAAAACTTTTGAATGCATTGAACACTTCGTCTTTCTTCCTCAGAAGCCGAATTTCACACCAGCGGGAGCAATCGTCGATAAATGTTACGAAATATTTCGCCTTTCCATTTGATTCGACCTTCATGGGACCACACACGTCTGAATGAATGATTTCTATCAATTCAGTATTCCTCTTAGTTTTGGGTATAAACGGAGTTCTAGTCATCTTTCCTTGGATACAAATGTCACAATTAAAATCATCAATCGATGAGTCCACGTCCATTCCCTTCACATTCCCATTACGGTGGCATTCCAGGAGATCCCTAACGTTTAGATGTCCCATTTTTCGATGCCATACCATAACCGCATTGTATTTGGGTTTTTCCTTCGTGGTAAATTTGCATTCTTGTTTTCCTTCATCCAAGTAGTACAATCCATTATGGCGAACAGCTTTCAGTATCTGATTTCCGCTTCTGTCAACAACTTCAGCAGACTCTTTCCTAAAAACGACCTTATATCCTTTATCAGTAATCTTACCCACTGATAGAAGATTTATTCTAAGATCAGGAACGTGTAATACGTCTTCTAATTTAACATGTCTCGTTATTTTCCCAATTTTGGTTGTGAACGAAGCAATTCCACGTGCCTTTATCTGCGTTGTTGAGTTGCTTGCGAGATTTAGTATTCCAGGTTTAGCTTCAGTTAACTTTACAAGATCCTCCGCACTTTTGCACAAATGTGACGTGCAACCGCTGTCCAGACACCAATTCAAGCTATTACAATTCGCATTGTTAACACCAAGCGCTTCTTGTTTGGATACATTTTCTGTAACTCCGTACAAGCTGCAGTTATCTTCGAACTTATTCCAGTTAACTTTGGTCCTCTTAGATTTGGGACAGTTTGCAGCCTTGTGTCCAACTTTTCGACAACGATGACATTTGAAAATGAATTCCTCTTTCTGTACGTCTCCACCAAATTTCTATTTGTTTGCATTCCACCATTTATTATTATTTTTCTTCGCGAGCATCGCATTAGAATTTGATTCCATGTACCGCGTGTCACTTTTCCGCGCGTCATTTTCTTCCACGATTTTCACTCTCAAAATTTCTGGAGTAGGCAATTCATCCCGTGACTCAATTGCACAGCGAAAGTTTTCAAAACTTGATGGCAAACTGTACAGGAGCATCACAGTAAGTAAATCAGGATTTATGTCGATATCCATTTCACTCAATTTATCGACAGTATCGAAAAATCTTCTGATGTGTTCTCGCACGTCTTCATTTTCTTCCATACGGTATAGTGTTAGTTGCTTTAACAAACTGGCTTTTCTGGCTGGTCCCTTAGATTGATATATCGATTCTAGCTTTAACCAAACCTCACGCGAAGTATCGCAACCTTTTATTTGTTTCAGTTCAGACGGGCTGATGGATAAAATTAAATCTGATTTGGCTTTCCTATCTGCAATTTTCCATTCCTCAGCATTTATGTAAGACGACTCATTTCCGGTAATCACATTGGGTTTGCTTTCTTGTCCACTTACATATGACCATGTATCGTTCTTCACTAACAATGCTTCCATCTGAATCTTCCAAGTATCGTAATTTTCCTTGTTTAGTAATTCTACCCTTACTGCGTTAGACAAAGCCATTATAATTCCGCCAGCAGAGTTCCAAAAATACCAATTATACACAATCTACCTTTTCTTTGCTCAACTACTTAATTCCGGAGATCTGGGCCCATAACCATGATGGAGATAGAAGGTCCGTGGCGTTGAAAGTTAAGGACAGTATTTATGTAGAAGTATTTTATTACTATTTTTATAATTCAGATGACAAGTTGTCAAGATAACATTCATATTGTTTTTTACAAACTAGATTATCAAGATGCAGTTCGCGTATCGAAAAACGATTGCACTAACACTTTCGATACAACTATCCGATACAAGTACTTCGATACAATTATTCAATACAAGTATCCGATTCAAGTATTCGATAGAAGATTCGGTACAAGATTCTTCTTGCGTATTGTTGTGTCGAATACATATACCTGGAACAAGAGTGACAAAATATAGCATTTGACAGGCATGGATATTCGATAACGGTGTAGTAGTGTCGATACTACTAAAAAGTATCCGAGTATTAAAAATATAGAAAGTATAAAAAGTAGCGGAGTATCGAAAGCATCGAAATATCGAAATTACCTGAAGTTTTCAAGTGTCAAAAGTATCGAAGTATTGAAAATATCGATGTATCAAAAGTATCAAAGATTCTTCACTTATATGTACTATAAATCAATGAATACTGCAATAATTTCGATTCTTCTTATAATTATTCATATATACGTTCAATACCTTTGATGCTGCCAATATTTTGGATGCTACTATTTTTTGATGCGTACTTTTCAAACTTTTTTATTATTCAACTTGTTAATATTTCCATTACTTTTAACTGATACTTTCGATAGGTTCCTTAGATACTTGTGAATACTTTGGATACTTTTGAGTACTTTCCACACTTTTAAATACTTTCGACACTTTTGAATACTTTCAATACTTGAATACCACGATAAGGTGGTTTTTATACTTTGCCCAGCCCTAGCTGTAATCTTGCTTTTCTTATTTTGTATTGTAATATATTATGTTTTCATTCTGAAAGGTAATGACAACTTTACTCGAGAGTCTCATGGTATGTTGTTGGACGGACCCATTATAACGCTACAATTCATTGTAAGCAAGCAAAGCAACAAACACCGAGTTAAAAGCGGGGTTGCCAGAATTTCAATTGGAGAAAGGTAATAGATTTTATTTAAAAATTAATAACTAATAAAGTAATATTCTAATTTTGTCCTTAGAGGAAGTTGAACAAAAGTATTATTAGTTAATATATGTATTTATTTTCTGAAATTAAGCGTTGCTATTAACAAGATAAAAATTGAACGTAAAACAATAGCTGCTTAAAGTTACACAATTGGGGCTCTCGAATTTATTTAAATTATTGTTAAATAAGGATAGAGTTAATAGACCTGCTAGGTCTCTCGATGTTGGCTTAGGATTTACTGGTTTCTGAGTTATAAGCTAATATCTCATCATTAGACTAAAACTACAAAAAAACTGAAGATGCACTTACAAATCGGAAATCTAATATACCTTAGTGTTTTAGTTCTCTAGCTTTTATTAACATTTTTTACACTGATGTTCTTACGATTTATTGAGTACTTGTCGCTTGGTCTTTGATCTATTAAATGTTTTATTTGTTAGAGCATATACTATTTTAGTATGTTTATTGTAGTAGCTTTTGAAAATGTTTATCCGTCCTTTCAGTTGCCATTTACCGCGCTTCACGCTTCAAGTGTCTAACTAAACTAGGACCTGTGAGTAGACATATATTAAATTTGCACCTTGTAATAAGTGTATCTTCCCATGTATTAGCCTAATGATGGGGTAATTAGCTTATAACCCCGAAATTGGTTGCTAATATCTTGTTATGACGAATTAAAAAAATACGGTACGCTTTCTGCTTTAATATGGCGTGAACATATGCAGGGTGTTTGGAAATGATGAGCAAAAACTAAAGGGGTGATTCTACTTGAAAAATTAATGGCACAAGTTCCAATGCCGTTTTGCCGTTTTTCTCAAAACTCTAAAATAAGTAAGATACAAGGTTTCAAAGTTATATTTTCGATGTTTAATAACACTTTTGTCTGTATATCAATCCATTATCTTCAAACATATTTCCTATATAATTGTACATTTCTTGTCCAAATTTAAGCAAATTGTTCAATGCCAAAGGGCTTAAACTGCTCTTTGCTTTTAAAGTATCACCCAGTACTTTTTTATTTGTGATTATTTATAAATTTTAATATCACAGCAATTAAGATCGTTAAATAATCTTTAAAAAACGTTTTTATGTTACATTGCGATATAATAAGGCGTTTTCGGGAAAAACTCGTTTAAAAATATTTCCCAGCTCTGCATATACAAAAAGAATTATTCTCTTGTCCAGGATTTGCGAAGTGTGCTTTGGTAACAAAAGTGTGTTTACATCAAGATAGTCTAGGCAAATTTATTGCATAAAACCTATTCAAGTTTATTTACAACTTTAGTTTAGTTAAACACAATTTAAGTTTTACAATAGTGTTTCAAATTTATTTCCTTCCATGTATATACACAAATGCACTCTTCTAAGAAAACTACGACGAACCCTTAATTGCTTCCTAATATTCGTAACAATATTCCTCAACATTATGAACTGGGTTGTGTACAGAAGAGATTTTAGGTAGCCCCAAAAAAATCCAATCAGGCGACCTCGCAGGGCACTGTACTCTCAGTTGCAATATTCATGCAACAACATAAGGGGCAACCCTCTACACTCTAAATTTAGTACCTTTTACCACCAAACGATGGGGCAAGCACAGTATCCCTATTGAGCAACAATTTCCGGTTTTTATGCAACCCAACATTACCACATTTGAATATCTGCAGGGTTCAATGACAGGTAAGATCTACCCTCGGATCTACCTGTTTTTACTATTACACCCAATATAACCAAACCAGCCCTACCGGTGCGGTATAGCTAGGAATATGAAATTAGAGTTCCAAATGGACAGATACAAGGCTTGTAGGTATAAAGGGTCGGCGTGAACGATATTCAATAGCAATTACCTTCATTTCTAAACTCTTTGATGCATGCCTATTTAATAAACCGAAATATGTAAAATGTTAAACTTATTAAAACTTGAAACATTACAGTTATTATTATATTATTGATAAGATGATTCATTTAATACCGCGGAATCAGTCAACTTAAGTCAATGAAACAGTTTTTCTTCTCTATTTTAAACTAAAGTCAACTTTGTTATTAGAAGTTACTTTTGTCATCGTAACCAAGTTGGTTTTAGCTAATATCAAATTAAAAAAAAATAACTTTTAGATACTTATATTGAATTGTGGTAAGTCATTTATTTCGGGTACTAAATTTCTCCACGTTTATTATTTTAGCACAGGTTTAATAATAATATATGAAAAGAGGACCATGGTTGCAACTTGTCAATTTTTAAGGGTACTGAGAATATGAGTTACAAATTACAATTAATGTGTGTATATACGTGTTCGTTGGAATATAACGACAGTAACCTATTGTGATGTCACTAAAAGCTGCTCTGCCTTGATTTGTGTTCGATAAATTAATTTAAGTATCCTAATTTGGTATATGTATACAGCGGCGATATTTTGTCGCATAAGTAGAATTACTTCGATGTGGTTATGCAAGGCAACTTACTTATATCCATTTTAACAATCTATATATGCGATAATTGAATATTTAGAAAATTCAGATATTATTAAAAACTTTTAAAGAACCTAATGTTTCAAAATACACCAAATATGGCAAACAAAATGTAATAAAGTAAAAAGCAAATACATTTTCTCTAACCGCGTGTAAAATAGTAGCGTAGAAAAACTCTTACACCACAATGAAAGTATTGCTTCGAAATGCATGTAATAATATGGTGTGGATGACTACATATAAAGCATTATTTATAACAATTGCCGAAACTACAGTACTGCAATATTGTAAACATTTTAACTGAAAGGTTTAATATATCGTTCAAATTATTAATGGATAGTATTATCAACGAATTTGCTATTAGTATTGGCGACATAATTTTGTTTATGTCGAATAAGGATGTTTCTTGCATGGCTGCTAATTAATTGTCCATATTTAACAGAATATTTATAGTTAACATTTTTTAGAAGGTAATAAGATTTTTAGATTGTTGTTACATTCTGTTTTATAAGCAGGGGGGATAAGTGGAGCTAAATTGAGGTGTATAAAAAACGTTTTCTATGTATAACTTACTGAGTATGAATCTTAGTTAAAACAAAAACAAACAAACGAAAACAAAAATTCTCCTTTACATTGTCATAATTGTACTACAGATATGCTTAAGAAACCAAATTCAACTGGTGACATTCCTTGACTAATACGAAATTTATTTTCTTGAAGGATGTGTTTTTGTTAATGTCATTTACTTGCAGTGTAAATTTATGTCTATAAAAATCCTGTTAGGACTTTTTGATATTTATACTTGTCAAAACGTTGTTAACGTTAACGTTACTCTAAAATTAGTCAGACCCTGCCATAACGCATATTTTAATGGTACCAGATTTAGCAAACTGCAATTACTTGCATGAAAAAATCCTTTTAAATGTGGTAAATTTTCAATCATTTGGGCTTTCGTTTAAAAATAAATTCATAAATAATCTTAAACAAAGCAGTTACAATTTTTCAAATATTTTACAATACCAAGGAAAGTGCAACGTGATATGCTCCAGAAAACGTCGTTTACTATAGGCATTATAACTATTTTTCCAATAAAGGCATAACCAAAAAAAATTCTCATATTTATATTTTAGATTTCAAATTTGTTGTGCATAAAACATATATTACAAGCAGTAGTAGTGGAAGAGGTGGTGAGTTTTGGTAGTGGTATTAACTAAAGCAATACAGCATAATAATATGTTTTGTTTCAAAATAAAATAGAAAACAAAAGTGAAGTCCAGTATAACGGGTTTCAATTAATGCTGCTTTTCAAAAAAGACTGTTAAATTTAAAAAAAACTAGCGTCATAAATGTCGCTATAATGTACTAAACAAAATTAAATGTTTCAAAGAGATAGTTCCTATAAACAAACAAAAAGCGCCAAAGGAATGCTACGAAAAACTCAAAATGAAAAACTTTAGTATTAGTTATATTATCATTTTACACTCCCTTGTTCAACTTTCTGGTTGTCTCCTGTTGCCCTGCAAATATAGTTTTAAAATGTATTGGGTTTGCAGATATTTTACTGGAAATTTGATTATAAACTTTGAAAACGATGTAGATAATGTTCGATAGATTAATATATGTTTTCGAAAAAACGTCGGATCCATAATTTTTTGTTGTGTGTCATAAGATGGACGCTAGAAGCATTCACTCTTATAATAACAATATTTTCGTTGTGGTGAAAGTGTTTAAAAGCTACTCTTCCAAAATGTAATTATATTAAATAGGTTACGAGCGATTTCTAAAAACATTTTATTGTATTTTATCCGCTGTATGTCGTATTGCTTGATGTATTACCGTAAAAGTTTTTAGAACTATCTGAAATTCTGTCAATATTCGATTATCCATTCTACAAATTGTTAAAATAAATATAATATGCCCTGCATAACAGGATCGTAATAATTCTACTTATTCGATAAAAATATGGCCGCTGTATACATATACCAGATTAGAGTACTTTAACGTGCCAATTTGTCAAACAATTATCAAGAACATTTACTAACGTCACAACACGTATTTTCTTGCAATTAATTGTAATTGGTAAACTCATCGCTCCTCTTTTTCAAATTTTATTATTGCATGTATGCTAAGGTAGTGCAATTTAGTATAATATACCTGAAATAAATGAATAAACGATTCAATGTGTGTAAAAATTAATCGGCCTTAAAGTAAGGTAATGTGATTGGTTTAGACTCTCATTACAAAGATGATTTTAACTTAAAATAAAATAGATATGAAAAACCTGCCCAATTACTTCAGTTGACAGATTCCACAGTGTTAAATGAATAGCAATAATGTAGCACTTCATAATGTTTCAAGTTTTATTAACTTGCTACATGTTTTACAAAAGAAGGTTGCTTATTGATATTAGATTTTGTTCATGCCGACGACGCGACGCCGACCCTTTATGCCTATGAGCATTATATTTGTCCATTTGGAACACTAATTCCATATTTCCAGCTACACCGCACCCCCTGAGCTGGGCTGTTTATTTTAAGTAGGTAGTCGTAAAAACAGGTAGATTCGAGGGTAGATCTTACTTGTCATTGAATTCTGCAAATATTCAAATGTTGGGTTGCATAAAATCGGGAATTGTTGCTCAATAGGGATACTGTGCTTACTCCATCGTTTGGTGAAAAAAGGTACTAAATTTGGAGTGTAAAGGGTTGCTTGTTATGTTGTTGCATGAATATTGCAACCGATAGTACATAACCGCCACGTCTAATCCATCTGTCAGGAAAAGCTTCATTAAGGTGATCTCTCACATCAACATTAAAATGGGGTGGCGCTCCATCTTGAAGCAGCCACATGGAATTTCTTGTTTGAAGAGGTACGTCTTCCAATAGAACAGGAAAATCGTTTCTTAGAAAACCTACATAAATTTTACCTTTCAATCTAGGAGTGAMAAAATATGATCCAATTAGATGGTTTTCTCCAATTCCACACACGTAACAGAAAACCTATTTTGGAAACCACGTTCTACATCCAAATGTAGATTCTCATCACTCCAATAATGTTCATTATGCTCATAGTTTATACTATCCTGTAGTTATTGTATGAGGAAGCGTATGGCTTGCATATGTAAATGCATAAATTAAGCGCACGAAGACGGACGGTGCGTATTTGACTATTTGAATCATCTCCGCCTTTGTATCAGGTGTATTAGTTACTTGGGAAATTCAAGTAAAGCAGCAAAATATTGCGTTAAAGGAACTTCTATAATTCCCGGATAGGGTCCTTTTGATCCCAATTCGTTCGAATAGAACATTACTGGGATTCATCATCCCAAAGCAGGTTTTCCGGGACAATCACGAATGTTTGCCCAAATCAGGTCGTGCCGAATAAAGAGACAACTCTACGACTCCGGGGTGCCGTGTCGTGCATCGAGTCTCATGGAAATTTGATATCCACTTTGCATAATTGGGGTATTATAAAAAACCGTTTTTAGATATGCCGGTGAACGCTTGAACTTTGTCGCGTTTGATCTCTGCTTTGTCGGGGAGCCGAGCATCAAACTGGCAATTGACGTGTTTGCCTACAGTGGCGCAGGGCTAACAGACTGAATTTGCTAGCTTTGTGCACACAGTTTCAGTAACAACCGTATTTGTAATGTCATAGCAAATGTTAAATGCAATTTAGGGCATTACAGAGTTTAGACGATAAATGATTCGTCTAATCTCCCATGTAGGCTTTGGTTGTATTATAAACATTTAAGCATATGTATACCTTCACAAGATAAATACATATATTAACCAGTAATTGTTAGGCAATCAAAGGTGTGACACGTGCTAAGAAATCTTCATTTTTGAGTTTATTTTTAGAGGGGATTTTCGACATTTAGCCCTTTGCATCACTGAAAAGAATCGATAAACCATTTACTTTACTTTACATTACTTTATCGCGACGTTTCACCCCCTACATTTCAGTGGGATCACTAGGGCCATTTTAAGAGATGAATACAAAAAATAATTAGTATTCGTTTCTTACCTATTTTTTTTTTACAAAATTAAAGGTATTAATGCCATTTTCACACGTTTTACACATTAAGTGTTCTGGAAGTTATGTCCGTGATATCCAGGATGACAGCGCACCTCATTTGACCTTAGTGGATTTTAGTTAGTTGTCCGATTCATTCTTTTTTGTTTATTTTTACTTATGTAGATCATTTCTGTTACCAGTGTAGGGTTTTGTTCATCTTTCGTGTGTATTATCGTGGCCTCTTTGTGGTTGAAACCATATCCTATTTCCCAAATATGTTTTGCAGGTGATGTTTCTTCAGACCCTCCATTCTTTACACTTCGCTCGTAAGCATAAGTTTGCTTTGCCAGGGTTTGTTTGGTCTGTCCAATATACAATTTATCACGCCCGTTGCATTCTGTCTTATACACCGCGTCTTTCTGTTGAAGAGGCGTTTTCTTTTCGTATTTTTCTCTTACGTAATATCTGCTTAAGGTGTTACTGTCTTGATTATCCACCCATATTCCTCTATTTGCAAACTTCTGGTCAGTTTTCCAGAAATATCTGGTGCATATGTACATATGTGCACTTTTCCTCTTTTACTTCGGCGGTATTCCATTCTCTTTTTTCTTTTTTTTTTATTCGGGTGAGTCAGCTTCAATGCTCTGTCCGTTGTGGCAAACACCACAACTTTATATGTGCTGTCGAGTGGGCGGAATTGTAGTTCAGGTACTGTCCCGAGGCTGTTTTTGTTTTGGTTTAGCTTCCTTCTTTGTTTCTTTTTACAGTCATGTCCAAAAAGTTTATTGTATCCCATTGTTATTCCCTCCACATGTAAACTTTAGTGCCTGGTAATTTTCATTGAAGATGTTTTAGAGTTTTTTTATCTCTTCTTCGGTAGGTCTATAATAATGTCATCCACAAATCTCTTTATGCAAACAGGTGGAATCTTCTCCATTACTAGATTAGCTGAACTGCGCTACCCATTGGTATACTCTACTTTTGTTCACAGTACTTATTTTTGTAAAATACGTTAACTTTGTTACTAGATCCATTGCACCACTAAAATCATTCTTCTCCAAGTTTGTGTGTAGGCCTTAATCTTCCCATTGTTCTTCAACCAATCTTCTGGCTAGAAATTAATAAATCCAAACGGTTATGAGGATGCTGATATTTTTCGAGAATTGAACGTTTTGTATAATTATAAACCAATAATTCCTTAATATCTAGGAGTAGTTGGTTACTATCGTACTCTAACGCCATATTTTGTCCACATATAGCGGAAATTTCTATAACAATATTTTATATTGGAACCATGATTTAACCAATGCAGTTTTTAGGGTTCTCAATTGCTGCTCGTTTTCTGCTACAGTTTACAGTCACGTTCATAAATAAAATACGTCAAATGATCCAAAATTTCATTTATTGAAATCACATTTACCCCCAACCGTTCATCGTGTAATCCAATATTGCAAAGCTCCATTTTAAAAACTCACCGCCGCTTTCAAGCTTCCTGCGTTTTTCCCGTTCGGAAATAAAGTAAAGCATTTTTAAATTATTTTCAGACGCTGGGGAGCTTCATTACCGATGACGGTCGTCGCTGGAGCTGCACCATCTACGAATCAGGTAAGGAGCACCAAGCCAATCCTAATTAAATTTTGTTTCACTTCGCATTGGAAAGGTTCCCATTGTTACTTGCAAGGCGTCGTATGGATTTCAATTTGAATTTCCTATACAGACGGGTGATGCATTTTCAGCACCACTTTAATGGCAGTGTTGCCAGTTGACGCCAAAGCTGAACATTTTTTTCGTTGCATGTATTCTTAAATTCTTGTCGTTGCCATAAGATCGTAAAGGTAAAATTGATCATATAAAGCAATATAAATGTCTGACACGCCAAACGAGCAATAAGCAAACCTTTATACAGGTTAGCTGTACCTAAAATGACGAACGTGTCATTTCTAAATCGTATTCAGCTCTGGACTAAAAACTTAATATATTTTTGGTCCTTTTTTTCATTAGTTAGTATTAGATAACGAAAATCTCTTACTATTGTACCCTATCGTCTGCGTTAAACTCCTTCGACCCGTAGCCATAGTAGTTTAGAACGAAAAACTTTGTATTAGCCGGTCAGAAACTCTTGTCGTATACATGCGATTGCTTTCTGGACCGGGACTGATATTTTGCTATTTATATATTTGGCACAATTTTTTGTTAGTTGCAAAACAAATCATACGTGCATTGTTGTGATTGAGGCTTGCATTGCCAGAGTCCGTAGTCACAGGGTGAACAAAAACAGTTTGTGTTCACTCAGATATTGATTGAGTCCTCGATTATGAATTCAGCTGTGAAGATGTCTACCACTGCAATGGGCCAAATTTCTAACTACTGCTGCAGTTATTACTGATTTATTGATTTGTTTGGCTGTTTCTACTTAATATCCTAGTAAACTACTCTTCAAACAAATGCTGTTTTTTATGGTGTAAGTCATTTGGTGTTTATTTCATTAGTATCTATTCACTATATTTATTTGTGCCTGCGCAAGTCTGCCCATTCTTTTGCTTTCTTCCTTTAAACGGCTGTTATTACTTGATTATCTATAATTATCTCATATGTACATATTGTGTCTACTGAATGTTACATTGTCTTTTTTTACCCATGTATTGTTTTTTATTTACTAACAAGGGCAAACCAAATATTACCCGATTGTCCGTTACTTTTTTGTTATTAATTGGTTGGAGATGTCAGGAATTGAACGGACCACTCGTTCGACTCCGTCTGTTCATTCTGTCGACAATAGCATGCAGGAGGTATGAGTAGGACTGGGCGATTCAGGAAGACGTAAATCCTTGTTTGATTTTCGAATCGATTAATCGAATTTTTAGTAATCGATTCAAATCGGTTATATCGATCTGAATCGGTTTGAATTCATTCAAATCGTTTAAAATCGATTTAAATCGAATCCAACTGATTTTAATTAATAATATAAATTATTAAATATCATATCTATATTTTGTTCTGTATTAAAATCGTGCTGTAAACTGCTTTTAAGATTCCTTAAAATACACCAGTCTTGAAAAATAACAAATACTTAAATAACGTGCAACATTTTATTTAGTTCTTGTGTGTAGTACAATATAAGTTCCGCTAGAGGTAGAGGGCACGCACGTTTGTAAATTGGATAAGTAATGTTCAAATGGCGGCTTTCTTACCGTTCGTACGGGAGGACCGGTTGCCAAAAACGATTTCAGAAAGTTATGTATTGGCTTAGGTATTCGCGACCGGCGTTCGAATGGCTGATGTCAAGCTTCCGGTCTGGATAGCCGTGATCGATGTGTTCTTCTGTCTCCAGACGTTTCGTCTACTACTGTGCAATGCATCTTCAGTGACGAATGGTTCATGACCACAAGCTTAAGACAGAAGATAAAGGCATCGACCACGGTCATTAAACCCGGAAGCTTCACATCACCATTCAATTTCAAGAATTGTAAGGCACGTGTTGTCATTGACTGGTTTAAAACCTCATTGTTGGAATCCGTAAAGCAGCTGATCTGAGACAAATTACTTAGAAAATTAAACGTGCCAATGTGATTTTAAAAAACCTAGCGTCATCATGTGATACACTTACACCCATGGTATCTGTATTTCCTTCATTGTGTTACATATTATTTAACTTACAGCAGGAGCAGTGGATTGAAATTTTTACGCACATATATTTGTCGTCACTTTAGGTACGATATGAAACGAAAACGTATCCAGTATAAACAGTAACAATATTGAAATTTAAATATAGATATGTGTTTATGATTAGCAGGTACCACCAGTTTGTTTTTAAAGGTATATTTATAGATCTAACAACACTGTTTCATCAAGCTATCGTGTTATAAGGGTTAAACCGGGAGCCTGGAATTTTATCGGGGTTTACGTAAGAAGGCGAGAAACGGCTGTTTGATTAATGGAAAGGATTTCAATGAGGGGCCTGTGTTTTGAGCAACTGACGTGCGAAAAATCTCGCAACTACGGCGATGTTTATGACGAGAGCGCTTTTGTGTTTCCGCCAACGCGATGTTTATTAGTGCTTTGTTCGCAAAGGGTGGATGGATTTTGCAACGTAGTTAGTTTTAACCTGATATATTTTCGTTTGCGGTAAGCATTTTTAGAATTTTGCACGGAAGCTTTAACATTTATTTCCAACCTAACACCTATCTATTTTTTTGGGTTGATACAGGGCCATTTTTGGCGCTTTGCAGACTCGGCAAAATATACAAGTGCTAAATTGATTATTTTATTTATATGCATGGTTTCTTATCAAACACTAACATTTATCTTCCATTTACAAGTAGAGTTTCGGAAGTCTTGTAGATTAGTATATTACTTAAGGTAGATGGATAAAGAAGTACACAATGATAAATAGGAGATTTACGTCATGTTTACGACAGATGATGTTTGTAAACAGTTTCCTTTAAAATTTCAAAGTATTCATTACCGCTTGTCGTCAGGCGGGAACATCGACCCCTCGAATCGAAAAAAGGGTTTCCAGCCGCCGCGAATTTCGCGAAAGCACTCATCAAATTATCCGTGCCGAATCCGACAACTTGACTTCCGCGTCGGGAATTGAATTCCTTCGAACCCACGGCTCGCATAAAGGGCCGAACCTTTCTGGGTCCGTTAAAAACGCAAATGAAATTAGCTTCAGCTCACGCCGGAAGGTGGGTAATATTCGGCGAGCTCGCATCAAAGTCAGTGGCAAATAAGCTTTTAGCAAAAGTAGGCCATCGTAGTTAGGCGGTTTCGCATTTTTTCCCGGAGAATCAAGTGAAAGCGAGACGATACAGAAGCTCACTTTGTGGCTTACCAACTACAATAACGWGCTTTCGCAGAATTAGTTCAGAAGTTGAACATTATCTGCAGTTTATATCGTGTGTCGACAGATATATTACATAACCCATAACTTTTTGAGTATTAGATGTAGGTATCAAAAAGAAGTTTGGTATAGGTAAATGGTATATGAGGAGGAGACTTTTCGCATATTTTTCGCTTTCCGGTCGTTTCCGACCTCGAATTTTTAAACAGAACACCCTGTATATGTTACATTTTTATATTTCTGAGGTAATTCTGGATCAGACTGTGGCATTCTTTTTGTGTCTGTTTTTTTTTTCAAATGGCACCTTTTTTTGGTAAAGCACTTTCAGAATCTAATTATACTAAATTATTTGCGATATGATCATATCTGTAACAGAAGCGGCGTAGGTGGAGGGGCAGAGGGTTTTTCTCTTTGAAAATAAGTTGTGTGGGAAATGTTGAAAAACTCGTCACTATTTTCAGAAAGAGCTTCAAATAACGTACAAAAATGGACCTCTTTTTGCATTTCGCTAGAACGAACCGTTTTCCAGAAAATCGCAAATATCTGAATTGCTACAGGTTGGCGCAAATCGACCAAAAAATAGCTTTTTTATTTTTCAAAGAAATTAAAGTTTATACGGCAACAACTTTTTGGAATTACATATATTGAACTGTATCTTGACAAATGATCAGACATAAGGATTACGTCCATATCTAAACTAAACTATTTTTTTAAGATTTTTTAGTAACACCAAATGCAGGTTGCATTCTAGCTTTACGAAAAATAGTTTGATTAATTACATACATAAAATCAAATAACTTTTTATATTAAATAAATTAATTAATTTAATAATGAACTTCAAAGTTTATACTAAAAAAGCCCACTTAATTTTTTCGTTGTCAATATATGATCAGAAGTGAATTTCTAAATTTTATCCACATTTCGAACATTTACCTGTTTTGTTCCTGTTGATTTTCTTTATTTAATTTTATTTTCAATTTTGTTTTTGTTCTATTTCATATAGAGGGTTATTATATTTATGTAGGTATGTACTTGAACAAATTATTTGCGAGCTAGAAACGCAACTTGCATTTGGAGTTATTAAAAATCTTAAAAAATGAAATTTCTTAATTTTACAACAGTGGCTTGTCTTAACAGTATAAGAAGTAAAGTTTTCTTTTTTATATGTTTACTAATCTCTGTAATTATTAAAACGGTTTCAAAAATGTGGAAACAATCTTTGGAAAGTAAAAAGTTAATTTTTGGTCGATTTGCGCCAACCTATACAAATTTTTTCAATTTTCTCGAAAACGCTTCCTTCTAGAGAAATGCAATTAAAGTTCTTTGCTCCCATCTTTAAGTCGGTATACTCTGCTTGAAATGTAAAAGATTAGTTAACGACATATATGCCTAAGATATCTTGTATGCTTATATTTTTCGAGAGGCTTGCTCGTCTAAAATGTACTTGGTTTAAAGATACATGATAATTTTTTTAAGCCACATCACTATGAATTGTGGAGACACTAACAAAACTTGATATTTTTAGGTAAAAGGTACTATTCAGTCAATTGCTAACAAGTACTTATCAGTTTTATAGATCTGTAAGCTGCCCATTACTATACATTCAGTTGATGAAATTGTATGGAATTAAATTTTGAAACAACGTAACCATAACTGAAGTTGCTAGAAAATTTATGCCGTGCTGTCTACACTAGACCTAAACTGCACTGCTGAGCTGTAATGACAGCGAAATAGATCTATCTGCAGTTGGTTGAGGTGTAGACAGCACAGCATAGACATGCATTTTAATGTATGTCGGTTCTTGCCGCTAGCAAAAAGTGCCGTGGAGGGCCTGCCGTCAAGTTGAAGTATGCAGTTGCATGCCAATTTGTCAGGCTACAGGTCACTTCCTTTAGGAAGTAGTATCCCTTAAGGCGGCTAGATGGCTTTGGCATAATGTCAGTGTAATGCTGACAGATGGCATTGCCTTCCTAAATTCTTACTTACATCATACCATTGCTTTGGTATATAAGCAAAACCAGTTCTATGCCGTGCTGTCTACACTAGACCTAAACTGTACTGATGAGCAGTAATGACAGCGAAATAGATCTATCTGCAGTTGGTTGAGGTGTGGACAGCACAGCATAGACATGCATTTTACATGAAATATTATTCTCAAATTTTAGAAGGGACCCTAAAAGAATAATAAAAAGGGATAATCACGTAATGCATGTATTTTTAAACTGGCACCCCCGAACAAGGCGTGGTAAATTTTTGACGGCATGATTTATGGCCTCTGACGCTAGCTTGTGTAATCAACACCGTAATTACGTCGGCTTAATATTGAAAGCTCTTTAAACGGGGTAAGGCGTTTAAATAGGAAAACTTCAGTAACAGCGGCTTCGGTGGTTTATTAAGAGGGGCGTTTACCTAGAGCGAAACGGGTCATTTTAAGCACCTACCGTTTTACATTTTACCGAGTTATTCGAAACTCTTTCGAAGTGAAATTTCGACATCGTCATGACAAAAGATGTAGCTACAACGTAGAGTTCGAGTTTTTTCTGAATTTGGTAGGGTAATGTAAATATTTGTTGTTATATTTTGCTCGAAAATGCGTATTTTTGGCGAGCTATTTCTCGAAAACTAAGGCACATAAACGAAAAAATCGAACTCCACGTTGTAGCTACATATTTCTTTGTACACTACCAAAAACATGAGCACGATAAATAAGTAAAAACATTCAAAAAATCTAAAACCGCAAACCCTTCCATCACGAGAGCGAAATGCGAATGCCCATCCCCACTAGGTCCGTCGCGTGGTATCCAGTGAACAGTGAGGCTAAGATACAAACCGGTCGGGAATGATCGAGCGGTATACGATCTATTCCGATATGACTGAATTTCTAATATTGTATGTCTAAATTCACGTGACATAATGTTAAAACCTCTTTCACATTAATTTACTGTCTGCCAAAGCAATGGGGAGGCGGAAGGAAAATTATTATAAAAGTTCCTCCAGAAATCATAGTCGACATGCAGTTAGAATCAAATGTTCATCTTTACAGAAACAAATGGGTTATTCCATATTTTTAATAACCTGGTATAATATCATAGTAAGTTACTAATATCATGCTTACTTTTTTATGCACGCATTACAGTCAGCAATTTTCCGAATATTAGTTTAGCCCGTCTGTTGCTCGTACATACGAACATACGATCTCTGCGTGATTTCAATCTATCAGCTACCCTCTTACGTCCCATGTCCCGCTGGTAATATGGGTTGCATAGTTTACATTTCTGCCCGATCGCTCCAAGTAAATGCCCCTCTTAAACGGAATTCTTCAGCGCGGGAGCCGACCCAGCAACATCTGAACTACTTTGGAAATCCGAGGGGACATCGCAATAAGGAAGTTATGAGCGGTTTTTCGTATACCAAACTCCTTAAACATTCCCTATGAACTTGCTAATTGTTATTAAATTATTAGTGATAATTAATTACGTTGGTGTGCATACTAGTGGTTGTTTCCTAGAATGCGTGTGTTGTTAAGACAAAATGCAGTTTGCGTAATGTAATTTGGAGATATATTTAATTAGAACTTTCCAACTGACAACGCATTCTTTACAAACAGCTTGTGATTAACATCGCTATTATATAATATATATTATTTATATAATTATTATTATTATATAATATTATATAATAACGCAATAAGGACCTTAAAATTGGATCAGTCGATTTTGATCCGTTTTGCTCCTTGAGAATGTAAATCTCATCTCTAATCGCTCATGTTATCGGAATTAATGTCTCTTTTGGAATATGGAAAATGTGACGCTTTACCTTTTTCACTTTTATTAAACTTATGTTACGTTATGCTACCGACAACTGCATAAACAACGTTTGTCAACTGAACTTACAGCAAGAAAAGGATCTTTGCAAACCAAACTACATAGTTAAATATTGGAAACTTAGCAGAAAAGCAAAGCAAGCTGTGTAAAACTTAAATATCAAATTACTGAAATTATAATTACTATGATAATATCATAACATACAGAATTGCTATATTAAAGTTAATAAATTCAGGAATATTACAAATTAAAATTTATATATACAACTAAATCTTATAAGCAAGCACATACGCTTCCGCTCTTGAAATTTTCCCATAGCTTTATGAATCTTCCAAATCACATTATTTCATTATTTCAGGTAATTGGTGGTTTTGATAAGGTCAATATTTGATCCTTTCCTATAAATAAAAGTGTGTTACGGTTAGATCGGAGGATTTAGCTGGGTACGGTAGCAACCAGCGTCTACAACATATCCATCGAATGGAAAATGGTACTCCAGACGTACACCAATAGTTAATGAATAATGAGCTGGGCGATTATCATACTAAAACCACATCTCAGTTCTAGTTTGCGGATATATGTCCTCTAGCAGTGGGGGCAAATTGTAAAAAAATGTAAATACCGATCACCAGTTAAATGTTCATCAGGTATAAAATGCCCAATAACGCGGCCTTCTATAATGTCACACCAAATATTCACACTTCAGATTATATTGCTTATCTGTTTCTGTCATCCAATGCGGATCGTTTTGAAAATCAGTAATGGGTGTTATGCCTATTTATGCTACTGGAATTAGTAAAGTAACTTCATCGGTCCACAAAACTTAATACGAATGATTGGCCCTGTTGTACACAATCCAGCAACCATATTTTTTAACGCTCTGAGTATATATTCCGATGTGTCTTTATATTTTTGTAATGCTTACGGGAGGCTCATCTTCCTCAAAGGCCAGAATATTTTATATTTTTTCCAAATAAATACTTTGCGCGAATATTGGGTTAGAATAAGACATTTATTTCTCTTCTTACTAACCACAACTATATTGCACCGAAATTAAGAAATTAAAAATAAAACACAATTTTCGCCATTCGGTTTATAATTTAATGCGTTTTCATATACAGTTTGTAAGTATTGTAGTATTCTATTTACAGTTTTTTTTTAATAAAATGTAAAATGTCTGAAATAAAGTTTTCCAGTTTTCAATGTGCAAAATAATCAATAATTTGGATAGTACGGTTGAATTGAGCTGAAATGTAACGTCACAAAGAACTAAAGCTGATCAAGATCGACTAATCTAATGAAAATTTTATAAGCAATCTGATTGTGGTTTGAAGACTTCCGTGATTGTTATGGATGACCTGTTGTTTTCCGGGTTGCTTCCCAAGTTGCATGCATGGCCGATTTCCAGATTTCAGGTAGTTCGATGCCTCGGTCTCGGTTATAATTGTGCGGATTCTTCTGGATTTCGATGGCTCCCTTGTATAGTCTCGGCCAGAATCTCGCTTTACTTGACAGCATTTGTGCCTCCTGGAATTTGATGATGTGGCCAGTCTCCATTCGGTGTTCTGCTACAGCCGACCTGTCACATTGCCGGTCTCTAGTGTCCCTGATGTGCTCCTTGATTGTTGTGCTGATGTGCCACAGCGGCATACAATTCACGAAGGAGGTGGAGAGCAATGGCGCATTACCCTTCCTGGATGTGATGGTGACAAGGAAACAAGACAGCACGCTAGGACATCGGGTCTATAGGAAGTCAACTCATAATGATTCACACCACCACCCCGCCGAAAAACAAGGAATAACCAACAGGCTGATAGAACGAGCGAAGCTAATCAGCGAAGCGTACCACCTAGAAGAGGAATTAGAACATCTACGCAGAGCACTACAGAAGAACGGATATCCTAAGGCACAGATTGAGACTACCTGGAATCTGAAAATCGATTTGCCCTCTTGCCGAATATGAAAGAGATGCCCTTTGTTTGCTCTTGCGGTGGATTTTTGAACTTGAAACTGTCCTACTTCTACATTAAACCTATTGTGAGATAAAGCCGAAGTCAACGCTTAACTTAACATCCGGTACCAGCTCAAAAGTCATATAGATCTGTATGGCTTGCACTTTTTGTTCCGTAGTCCTTTCAATCACCAATTTTTTATTCATTCATTCCATGTTCTACCTCAAGTTGTCTTGTTCGACCTGCTTTTTTTGCTTCTTTCGGTTATCTCCATACGTCACCTTTACGAGAAGTTTGCCTGGACCCATCCTTTTCAAATATCCTAACAATCTTAATCATTTGCTTTGCGTCAGGTTGATCATGCAGCAGCTCTACAATTTCTGCGTTTGTTTTTCTCCATTCTCTTTCCTTTTTTATTTCTCCTAGCATGGAACGTAATATTTTCAGATGTTTCAACCTTTCTCTAACTACCTTGCATAGTTTTATTATCACTTTTTTCTATGGGTACTCTTACGTGCTTCCAAATTAAACAGCTGATGGATTGGATTAATTGTATTCAATACACTATTTATGTAATATCTGGGATAACGGAGCTTCTTATGAACTCAAAAAATAGTTTATGTTTTGAACCTGTTGAATCATATAATTAAGCAAACTGATATTTCTTGAAATGATTGTAAACGGTTATTTATCCGGCAATGGCGTGTCGAAGCTAGTAACTTTCCGAGCTCTTTAACGCGCCAAGCAAGAATGGTACTATCCGCTAAAGTCGGAGATTCTTATGATGCAGTTTTTGTACAAGAGAATTTGGCATGAGATTTTGGGCTATAATAGTACTTACTTCATTTGATGAAAGTCAAAATTAAATGGAGTGAGGTTAGGAATTCCAAAATTGATTTAAAATCAACGAGTGTCTTATAACAAAGTTGTAATGATATTTATATACCATTTTTACATTTCTAAGATCATTGTTAATTGGCATTCTATAGTATTTACAAACAGCACAATGCTATAGAATTTCCATAATTATATGTGATAAAATTGCTTTTCCATGTTCCATAAGCTCATAAGTACGACTATTTTAACTGGTGTGCCATTATTTATAAGTTAGTACATTATTTTTCTCTCTAAAGCTTTGTGAGTGCGGTAATCCCTTACAAGTATTAAAAAAAAGTTTTAACTTGCAATGGTAAAGGGAATAAGGAAATCGCATGTAACCCATTTTGAAAGCAACCAGTCAATTTTGAAGCTCGTTAATCATACAGCTATCTATTGCCGCACAATTTCCACTTAATTATCGATCTCGGTGAGAACAGTCGTCCACTAACACAAAATAAAAAGCGCACAAAGTCCCAACGAAATTGGTATTTCGGGCTTGGACGAATCAATCGATCAGCGATTTCGAATTGATGGTTGATTACTGCAGTAGGATCGAGTACTTCTGGGTGCCCGTGAAAAACAGCCGATTTAGTCGCCATTTATCGAATTTCAATCATCACGCTTTGTTTCGGACGCGAACGAATGGCTGACGCTCGATGGAAAAAGTCATTTCTAGTGAGAACTGGGGGTATGAGGTTTGCGTGGGTTTCTAGACTATGTCGTCAAACCCCTAATAGATTATGTGTTTCTGRATCAAATTTTTTCGCCGCTTACAATCGGAACTAACCGATTACGTTTACATCAGTTACCTTCATTCGAATTTCATATGAACGATATAAAAAAGCAGATCTGATATTTTCAGTCATAAATATCTTTGAAAAACGGTAGTTATAACTCAAATTTTCCTGAACACAAAAGGTTTGTATGTTTCGGTTTCGTTCGTGGTTTTTTGTTACCACAACTTGAGGCCATTCTGATATTTTACTATGTATTTCAATACCCCGACTAATTATCGAAATTACATTTTGAATGCATAGATCCCGTGCAATCCTGGGTTTAATTATTCTACACAGATATGGATATTCACATATGAAAATTCAACCATGCTGTTTTCGGATCTACGAAAATTCACCGAAAGAAAATTAAACGAATGCAATTTACCGAAATACAATTGCTTGAAAGTAAAATTCAGCAAAGCACAGGTCATCGAGTATTCAATCAATCGGCAAAAAATACTTAAAAAAGGTTTTATTGAAATCAAACATAAGTAGAAACATACAACATTTCCTAATAACTTAAATTATGTAGTATACCACGTAACTACTCTTGCTGACCACTTACATATTGCTCGATTTTCAAGTCGTTTAAACTTTGTTCTCTTTGAATGGCTTCAATAAATTTCTATATGTTACGGTCCGTACTGACTAGAGCAGTTTTGCACACATGAAAAACATACGCGCACAAATAGTTTGCGCACACAAAAAATTGTTCGCGTAGATTTTTATTATGTGACATTTTAGTTGCAACATTCCTGCACAAAAATCTGTTCCACTTGCGTATGCGTGTTTATTGTGGTTGTATTATTATTTCTATTTGTAATAACAAAGAAGAAATGTAGTTACTGTTGCAAGTAAAGCATTATTGTTATGCGTAGTATAATTAGCAATAAACATAAAAAATATAAAAACATGTGATTGATCATGCCGTTTGATTTGATTTTGCGAAATTTTGTTTTAAACGAATTGTGGTTCGCTGAATATTATTTTCGAGGAATTGCGTATAGGTTAATTGGTAAATTGCATTCGGTGAACTGCATTCGTTTAATTTTAATTCCATGAATTTTCCGCTGAACAAAACATCATGTAAATATTGTTTCCAATCTTTTATTTTATTTTGCCGCTTATGTCCCTCGCCATCTACATGTACTTTTTTACTATCTTTTTAATCCAATATGATTTGTCGTTAGCAATCTTGGATTTTTCCTGTCATCCTCACCACTTGAGACAATCATTCCAGTCATCGTGCCCCTATATTCGTACAATACTTGGTTCCTTATACAGTTCATGACATATTGTCGATATCTTCAGTTTGCATTCCTTCAATGCATATGCTTTAGTGGCTGTTCGTGTCCTTGCAAGAATTATGGTTAGGAGCATCACTTTTTGGCTACGGGTAGTTTAGAGACCAGGAAATGTTTTGCTGCCTGCTGACATTTTTAATAAGATTTTCACATTGATTGCAGGGGTCATAGTACTGGCTATTCATAAATATAGCTTTGTAACTACTCAGAAACTTTGTCTGTTTTTATAGATTGCCTTTGCTAATCCTTAAGGCTATCTCCTCTATTATCTAGACAACAGGTTGAAGCGTTATTATTGGTAACTTATACACGTATGTTAGACATTAATCTGTGGCATAACATGCCTTCTCTGTTATTAGCTGCTTTTATACAATCAATTATAATAATAATCATAATGTCAAATAGATGATACCGCATCTGCTTGGCGCAGTCCAACTTATGCTTAATTTTTTTGTCTTTTTAGCATTTTCATTACCGTTATTAGCAACGTTATACCGCTATAATTTTCGCACGCCAATTGATCGGTGCTCTTTAAATAGGGGGCACTGCCAGTATTTCCTTTACCCCATACCTCTTTTGTAAATGTTATCATTTTTTATGTTTAAACTAAGCATACATACTCCTCTAGACTCATGTTAGTGCATCTTAATTATTATGTTCTTCCATTTAACAAGTCTGCAAAGTACATTCTCTACTTTTCTGAAATTTGTTCCTCTTCAGTTATTAATTGCGCTATATTTTGTTCATTATACTTACTCCATATTTGGATGTGCTGCTTTTATCCAGTCTTAATCAGTTTATCAGCAACATTTGCATATAATTTTTTATGTTTTCCTACTTGTGCTGGAAAGAGTGCGATAAGTATCTATGTTCAATATATAATATAAATATTATAATACTTGTGTATTAATTTCTAAACAATAGCCTTAAATACATAATTCATGTCAATTGCTTCGTAAATAATTCAATTCAAAAAACCATCCTTTATTTCACTCCCTTAAGGGTAAAAACTTACAAAATGGTGGAAAATGTGTTTATTTGCTAGTTAAAGGTTAAAGATAAAGTTTCATGCTTCTAGCTTCAAAAAAATATATCAAATATAGGTGTATTGGTCTTGAAATGCAATCCGTTTCATACACATCATATCAATTTGTTTCGATAGATGCCGCCTATTTGTATCGAGATGTACTACATCCAAGCACGTATTTTATTGCGGTAGTTTTCAGCGAAAGCTCCTTATTTACTATTAAGCCTAAAGACGGGCAATTCTTCTATGCGGTATCTAAATCCGCAACATTGCCGCGTGAAACACTGTAGCGATACGGGCCGTATATTATCCCGGACTTGATACGGCTCCGGAAAGTTCAAAGGGGGTAAAAATATTTCAACTTCGCGGTAAACACATACCCACGTCATAAATTACGCGACATATGAACGAGAGCATGACTGCCGATTAAGTTTCCTTTTCACTGAGAGCGGAGAATGAAATAGCGCTCCGCGATGAGCAATCTGACGTCGCTTCCAGGCTTTTGGGCCAACAAATGCGGTTCCCTGATAGTAGAAGCAAGTGCAGCGTGTTAAAGTAGCTTTGTGTGGGCTTTGGTAACCGCCGATGCAACAGCAGAATTTATCTTCGATCGCAGCGGCAATGCCAATGTGCAATGTGCAAAACGTATGTTTGTGGGTTATATAATTTGTTGATCGCTGGCTGAAAATGCAAACGCTGAACCTAAGTAAACTCATATGAATTTCAAACTAGTTCACCGGAACGTACAAGAAATATTATCCCGTACCACATTAGGAGCCTTTGCAGTCTTCCTGGACGACAGTGTTCGACCTAAAAAAAAAAACGCTGCAAATTGAATCAATACTTTACGTTTTTATTTCTTATGCTATACGATTAGTAATCAGATTTTGAGCATTTTGTCTCTCTACACATTTTTTTAAGCAAAGTCCTCGTGATATTAGCAAAAATATATAAATTTTAAACTCGGTTTTTTCCAAATAACTCGAAAATTATTAACTTAACAAAAAAATTACAAGAGTGCTTTCTGATCAGAAATTTAATTTTATATATAATACCAAAATTTAAAAAACATCCTACGAGCAGAGACCAAAATAGGTTTTTTGGAAATATTTCGAAAATGTCAAAACTTTGAATACATTTTCTAATGCAATTTTTGTGAGAAATTTTATTTCCTATCTGATGGCATTTTCATTTTTTGAATATAWTAAGTATATTCGGAGATATTTAGGAAAATGACGCTTTTTTGCTATCAAGAAATTTTTTTTGCTCAAATTTGGTTTTTTTTTTGCGTTTTCGACCATTTTAAAGCGAATGAGCAAATAAAAATTTTTGAGAATTTTTTTCGCGATACAATACTTCCCATCCGTTGTATATGGAAGTAAAATAATTTCTTTAATATTTTATTTCATCTTGTTGCAGCCTGTAGTGATTTATATCCTCTTCCAACCCTTAAATGTAAATGTTTCTTTCTAGTACATCGGTCATAACCTGAGCAAATAGAGGCTCCTCAGTTTAACCCCGAAATGAAAGATAAGAAGCAACAAATTTGGGTAAACCTTTATTTTGACATTCTAAATGTTGGCTTAAAAGTCAAAAAAACGTCGAGTACGTGGTCAAAGGTAGCAAAAATCAGTTTTTTTGTAAATATCTGGCTCCTTATGCTTTAAATCGTATTTGCATTCAGTACAGAAGTTGTAGAGCATTAAATTCTCTGCTGTTTGGACGTTTTTGAGATAGAATGCGAGGAGTGGGAAACGCTCCCTACACTTCGTGCTCTATCTCAATAAATAAATGCTTGAATATTAATTATAGAGAATTTAATTCTACACAACGTTTGGAATAAATGCAAATACGACTTAAAGCACAGAAAGCTTATTATGTACCAAAAATTTATTATTGCGACCTTTGACCTTGAATACACGCACGATATTCTTGTCGACTTTTTAGCCAACATTTAGAATGTCATAATAAAGGTTTATACAAATTGATAGCTTCTTATCTTTCATTCCCAGATGAAACCCCAAAGTGACTGGACTATGGAGTTTTAATTTATAAAGCGATTTCAAATGTATACGTTATACTGCAATGAGTGCAATGTACGTTTTGTTAGATTCGCTATGTTTGGGTTGAAACGGACTTCATATAAAACAGTGCACCCGCATACAATTAAAACACATGGCCTGTTTTACAATGCTTAGATTGAAATTTTCCTTATTGTAAAGGAAATTAAATATTCACAGGAGTAAATCAGCGCGTCCGCGGCAAAGAAGTATTGGTTGAAACTTGAAACTAAAATACACCAATTTACAAATTGAATATTTAAACTAATGCATATACTATAACGCTACGTACAGAAAAACACAATTGATATTTAAATTCACAGTATTCAACAAACATACAACACGGACTGTGAAAATACGGATTGCTGTAGCGCGAATAAAACCCAAGCTCAGCCGGTATATGGGTATGGGTTCAAACAAAGAAAAACAAAATGAGCAAAACTAGATAGGGCGCCACTGGCCTACAAACGAATTTGAAAATAAATTCACAGCAACCGAGCCAGGCGGTTCCCAGATGGTAAGAGCATCCAAATTCCACCAAATGCATACAAATAAAACACGATTGTACCCAACAAGTATATGCGTATATTCAGAACCGTTACTATATGTATAAACCAAATATTCAATATCCTAAAAGAGAGCATAAACCTCGTGCTATCCGCACTAAATATATGAAAATCACACGGTATATGTATAATTAAATTTAAACAATTATGCTGGACTGAATCAGTATTCCGAACGCAAGTAGCGCGAGCGCAAGTGTACACTGCGTATGGCACTTTACAAACTTACAAATGTTCGGTCAACGGTCGCAACGTATATTAATTTCAATAAATAATTTGAACACAGTCTTACACGAAAAACAATACCGGTAATGATATTATGATGAATTTAGAACAGCTCAAAAAAAATCGTTATAAGTACAATAATATGTAGTGATTAGTGATTAAACAACAATTAAAAAAAACTGAAATGACGCGTTTAAATTGGTCCAATGCGAATCTATTTGTATGTACACAAAGAAAACACACTAACACAGAAATATCCGACCTTACAGCAGCTCCAGCGATCTGGGAAGGCCAATGGCTCCACAGGTTAACCAGAATGTCGAATTCACACGCAGATGTAACCTTTGTCTCGATTCCAGATGATATGGAAAGTCCTAGGTAGACAGGGACCGTACAATCGGGAGTACTATATGTAACGTACTGGAGGAGTACCGGAACTTTTGCTAGCCTCGTAATAGAAACCCTAAAGAAAACCCAAAGTTGTACATGACGCGCTAACTGAAGAAAATTACTTACACAAACGGTGTGACTTCTGAGGTGTAAAAATGGTGATGGAACGGGAGAAATCCGGAAAAATTCCGCAGTCAATGAGATTTTTCTACCCAACTGCACACTGACTCAACTAATATAACACATTCGCCCTCGCACTCAGCCTCGAATCCCTTTCGGATAATTACAAACTTGCATAAATGCTGGCTTGAATAGTGCGTCCACTTTAAACTAGCAAGCAAAAGTGCACTCCTCTCACAGAAATCGAATTGTTTCGCACGAGAAAAAGAACCCACAAAAACCGATTAAAAGATAAAGCGTCGATCTGCGCTTTATTTAGAATAACGAGACAATAGTTGCCTATCCTTCAGGTAAAAATAGGCGAAATTACCAAATTTTATTAAAGTTTGAAAAACGAATGTAACAATACATTATAAATACAACTGCAATAAAATTATAAATTTTGTAAATTTGCGGTCAGAACTTGCATTTATGTAAATATGTACATTAAAAGTATTTACATTTCATGAATATTTGGAATTACCAGCAGATTAATTGTTGTAACATTTTGTGTTAAACTGACAATGTGGTAGCTCTCGTGTCCTTTTGTTCGGTTTGGTACACATCTTCTAATCGATTTTAAACTAACTTCCTGATCAGTTTGAACTTGACATTTAAAATATAGCTTAGAACAGAATGGCAGTGCAATATTAACTCTCTGTTTTTGTCTTTCTGGTACATATTTTTAATAGTCTGAATAAGTAAAATAGCTCATTAGTATTCGTGATCTTAAATTAAGTTTCCCTCGCCCGATCAACTGGTCGTTAATGAATCGCAGCTATCATATCGCGTTGACGGTCCGGTACTCGCGCGAATTTCTTTGCTAGACTTCAGAAGAAGCTGAAATGTATCTACCAGGATCTGGAAGGTTTAATGAAGTGTTTATTGTTTACCTACAGTTAATAATATTTACGTTTGCACCGACATTACGATTGCCTTTTAGACGAATCGCTTTTAATTGCCGACCATTTAATCAATCCGGAATAAAGAAAAAATGATATTGGCGTGACATTGTTTGTGTTATTATGCTTTATGCTTGCGCTGTCAGCAAATCCTGGACCTGTTTTACAAGCGTGTAAATTCTATTGTTTCGAGATTTATGTCAAGTAGCTCTCTGATGATCGTTACAACCAGAACTTTTTTTCAAAGATTGTTCTTTGCCGTGACAAGTCACAAATTTCCTTGTGCAGCACCTAACATAGGTGGTCGGTATTGGTCAATATAACCATGTCATATATACGAGTAGCATGATAATGGGCCTGTAGCCCCTTTTTTATTGCAGAATATGAATCAGCACGAAAGAATAATAGACCCTTGGTTTTTTTGCAAGGCGCTTAGTTAATGCTTAAAACAATTAATAATGTTTAAAGTTTGATCTGTAACGTCACCGTTCTCTGACGCGCTTACTTCGGCGTAAGTATGTGATGTTGCCACGATTGCTAAAAGAAGTCGCAGGAGCGTTGCCATTTAATTGCACCAAAAAATCATAGTTATGATTTATAACAACCTACATGTAAATAGATGTGTTAAACGCAAATCGTTTTCACTATAAATATTGAAATATAAAATATATTAAATTAAAATATTAACAGCAGGCTATTTGCGAGAAATCGAACGATCTGGCACAGTACCGGTATTCAAGACTTAACGTGTTTTCGCGTTCTCATAACCAAAACGTAAACAAATGTTACGCGTGTTCAACAGCGACCAAACTAGACAAAGGCAAAGGCGTCAAAAATGCAAAGCTAAGCATCCAACGCATCGGCGCAAAAGCGGAATGCACCACTGCGAGCGGTGGCAAACCACGCAATATTTGAATTCGGCTGAAAACCATTAAATGTAAAAATAAGACACTAGGTTACAAATATTTTTTCTGCTGCCATTAGGGCCAGGCAAAGTCGCACATGTGTTATAATAACGAGTTGCTGTTATGGTATACAACCCCATTTTATAACGCATAAATTAACAAAATATAGATAATTGGCGCGGTTACTTTGACACCTGAGAGAATATCAATACCTATATATTTTGTTTTGTGAGCAGTTCGGACAATTAGTTGAGTAGTTACGTTTTGTTAATTAATGACTGTTTTTTTAAATAAACGACTGATCTGTCAAAATAACTGCTTATTATTTCACCAAAACCCACCCAAAAGAACAGAAGAGATTCAAAGTACAATTGGCGCCCCACGTTGGGGCTCAGTCGTTTATTAAAAAAAACAGCAATCAATCAATTAACAAAACGTAACTACTACACAGGTTGTATGATTATCGGGAGCTTTCTAATGACGCACTACAATGTATTACCCATTTCGAGACTTTTCCATTGCGGGATATTGCTAAATCTCTTCTGTTAGATGCATTTTTGTATTCTTTTAATTTCGAATAAATATAATGGAATTTTTTCGTTGTTGAAAGACGGCAGGAAGAATTAGTCGCAATTGGGTCCTTATCGCAGTAATTCCGTTTTGTATGTTCACATAATGATTATGAAAACGGCAATATTATTTTTACTTATAATAATGGAACTGGAAATGCTTAGCAGCCCGCATAATTGATTCACTTGCAACTTATTGCGGAAACGTTTGTGAGGCAACAATTTATATTACATTTGTTTATACAAGTGTAGGTCAGCATCTGCTACAATGCATTTGTTGGTATTAAATGCACTATGTACTATGTGTGATGTTTAGTGTAGTTTGTCCTCCTATGTTCCCAATTTGTATAAGGCGCAAGTTTCAGTATACGATTCGTAAATTGGTTTCTTTTGGCCCTTTTACTTTTCGGCTAATATTTTCCTGCCGTCCGCGCATTGGATTACAGCAGGGGATATTTAATATCCTTCACGAAGAAGTAAATTTCCAACTAAGCGTTGTAAAACAGGAAGGGTGCCTTAATTACATACAGGTGTACTATTTTGTTAGCAGCCTGTTGGTATATTAACTTTAATATTATGCAAGTATTCAAAATTATTTTTGCCCTTAATGGATTTCTAATACATATTCTACTGTCGTCCAGTTTTATAATATTACATCTTTAATTAAAATGCAAAACGTCTTACTCGGCGGTCATATATGGTGATATAATTATATGATTGTGTCCGACTTTACCATAAGTGTATTTAATATTTTTAATTATTTTTTTAATAGCCACCCTCACAAAACTCACTTCGGTATTGATCTTTTATAAAATTACAGTACCCTAACTGCATTTTAACTAATAAGAAATTATTGTTAAAAACGCGTCAATCTTATAAGTTGTCATTTTATGCTTATGAGATTTACTCGCTTTTTTCATCTCTGTTCGATTTCAGGCGATTAGCTACATCTGCATGTACTCAAAACTTTTGAACGTTGCGTTGCCTTTTAGAGCTTCTGACGTTTTCCCAGATATTTACCGTCTTCAACTTTGTCGCGCAGCATTTTAATAGACAAACACGCCATCATCACACTTTGCAACTCTGTATCAGCGACTTAGCAGGCGAAATGCCCATTCCACGAAGCCAGCCATCCGAACAGAGGTGTAAACTTGGAGTATTCGTATGTTTTCATTTAATCCCCGACCTGCGGTATACGAGCAATTATATTCTTCGCATGGAGTTCTGAGGACGGAATGCGGAGCATCCCGTTTATGTATGAATTTTAGAGGCGCGGCAGGCGGCGCAGGGGGCGAGAGGCTTCAGTATTCAGGAAAACATCGTTATTCTTCGAAGGCTCCCTTTGTGATGAAGCTCCAGGTGGCATTCAGAGACACGAGAAGAATTCCCGTGGGGGTGGAGAGTTTACGGCAAGTTATGGGGGCTTCAGTAAACAGGCACAAAGAACCCCTTTCTTAAAATTTTACGATGCTTTATAGTCGCAAAATTTATTAGTACTGTTAATTTCCACGTTCGACTTTCTTAGTAATAGTTATCATTGGCGGCTCGCTGTTTTTATACCCCGGTACTTACGTAGTGTATCCATCGCTCTCGCATCCCGCATACACTGCACGCAGTGGAACATGGGACATGGGGATGTTCAGTACATGTGTACTGAGCAGAACAAAATTTGATACGGGATTTATTACGTACCAACTTAGGCGATGAATTTGTCGCTTCGCAAGCTTTCCGAAGCCAATCGAATGACATCAGCGTTCAGGTCAAATTTACCTCACAGGGAGACGATTTGATTCATATAATTATAAGAATAAACTGGAAACGCGCTACACCAGCGACATCATGCGCAACAGGGTTCCGCAACGATTGCGTGACCGCGCGCAAGCGCAAAGTTCAGAAAAGAATTGTTTAACCCATCAAATTCAAAATTCAACTGTCCTATTCATACACCATACTAGCACCACTCACAAGTAATTGTACATGCATAATAATAAGTAGTCGAGCACGTTTTTAATTAAAGGTAGGCTGTAACATTATTTATTAGTAAGGGACACTTTACTTTGAGTGGAACTTGGTTAGCGATAAATACATTTACACTTTGTATACATAAAAGGTTATTCTATATTTTTGATATCACGAACACCTTCGAAACGGGCTCCTATTTTCTCCGTTGGTCCAAAGAAATCTTAAGCCAAAGTATGAAGAAAACGCCCGTTACATTCAACATTGAATTAATAGGGATTTAATTGCATCACACCAAAAATGTTCTAAAATGCAATAAAAAGTAGGCATGGTGGTAGTATGGTATGGTTTCAAAATTTGTAGATACTATGTATACCACTTATACTGAATAAGCATTTCTTTGCTATATCATTAGCGCCAATTGAAAGGTGATTATTTACATTAAGATGAAAAATTAGATTACACATAAAAACAAAGACGGTATTTGCATGAGGACCATTTCTCCGAAAAATATTTTTCACATTCTTCAAAAAAAAATCGTTTGAATAGATTTACTGAACCATCCATTTTTTCAAACTCACTCGGCGCCGGTAGCCCCAAAATTAACACATTGCAGCAGGTTGTTCTTCATCCGTCAAGTTGTAATATTAATTCAAATTCTGGTCCTTCTTTATTTCCCCTTTCTCCTTATATTCCACTCAGCAGTAACGTTAAAATTTAGATTTCCTCCCACATAATGATGTAAACTCTACTAAAGAAAAAAATTATTATCCAACTTTTGGATCATTCTCGACTCCAAGAAAAAGACAGCGTGCTATTTTTCCCAACAGTTTGACAAATTGTAAGAAACGATCAATTTTAATTAAATTTAGTATTGTGTCAGATTTAACCCCTTTCAAGTACAACATCTATGTTGCCAACTGACGCCAAAAGTCGCAAATATGTAAGCTTAAAAACCTGTTAAGCAAATCAAAAAACGAAATTAAACTACTTTCTCTAGTAATTCGGCGAGGACAATTTCCTCCGGTAAATTTACTAAGAAATGTTTTATATTTTTTAACTTAGGTTTTTCCTAATCAGTGGATTGGCCAACGGAATCCAACAGACTGCCTGGACATATTCCCTAATTTGACACCTAAAATCGAAGATGTATATCCACCTAACAATATTGATGATCTTAAAGCTCAAATAAGGTAATAAGTTAAAATTATGGAACCTTGAATACCATGAAGGAGAATTTATAGGTTGTTAGCTTAATACAGACATGCTTAAAAATATTGAATCAGAATTTTTTATTACGCTGCACAATAATCCTGAACTGAACATACTTTAATAGGTATCCTGTAGTGCCTCTAAACCTTAAGAAGGTTTATTTTTCCTGATCTGCTATACAACTTTCTAAAGCTTCCATAACTTTGTTGCTCCTTTTCAATCTCAGAAATAAATAAATTCAGATGGTGTCAGGTCAGTTTAATAAGGAGGATGGTCTACCAGTTCAACCCCAAATTGCGAATTTTGTTTATTGCAATTTGTAATATCTGTAGACTCATCAGAGTCCTTATTTTCACAAATATTTTCGCGCAATTTATCAACAATGAATAATATGTTCATGTTATTATTTTCCTCTTCAACAGATCAGATAATCAATTAAGATTCTGTTCCAAAAAAACTGAGGCAAAAATTTTTACAGCCGAGCTTTATACCAGAAACTTTTTTTGGTCTTCGAAAACCACACTGATTCCATTTCATTGACTATTGTTTTGCTTCGCTTTTGATCCGCGTCCAAGCATTTAAATCTATTTATCTATCTACATGAACAATGTGGTGAATTGTAAGAACGTAGGTTTTCGCGGCCAGAGTTTGATTGAAATCTTAGTCTTTTGGGATTAGACCGCGTCTGATTTAGTAATAAGATTGACGTTTCGCCCGCACTTGTAAGGGGCATCWTCAGGACAGGAATACGGTGTATGAAATATGGTGCAAACCTGMCGCGAAAAACACGTCCGAACTGAACCAAATCAMAATCTGCGCGAMACGTCCACCTTATTCCTAAATCAGACGCGTGTCTAACTTCAAAAGACTAAGATTTCAAAGTGATGAGTTGTTTCTGAAGCACTATTCAAGTACTAAGTACTTTATATTGGCCGAGCCAGGTACAAGCACAAGCACATAATCTGTAAAACCACTTAAGTACAAGTACTTCAAATGTACTCGAAGTACAGAATTTCAGTACTGTAGGTACTGTAGTATAGCCCAGCTCTGACACGTACTTTATGATAGCTGGGTATTCTAATTTCTTCCAAAATCGCCAGGTCGAAAGCAAAGTAAACTTTTATATTTCTGCCATTTAGTAGTTTTTTTTTATTTAGGATTAGTTTAAATAAATGAAAAGCTATTTAATTGTAACTGACTTTTTTAAAGCAGTTAATCTACACGTCACCTGTGAAACATGCAGTATGATCTTACGTAATGATATCCCTTTTTACCTACTAAAAATAAAATTTGATAGTCCCCGAACGGTTTTTTTTTGTTTTAGAAAAATATATGCCTAAAATTTCATTATTTCAAGCATTTTGAGTTCATTTTATGTGCAAATAAATGGCAGGATTACTTATATACGAAATACTCGTCATTGGAAGGTGTGGCGTCCAAATCCAGGAGTTTTTGAATTTTATGAAAAACCAGTTGGTAATTATCGATATATAAATAAATAAAAACGTTTATTTTCAGAAATGTATTTTATACAACAAAATTCTATCGGATTTTATCAACAAATGATCAGATATATAAAATCATATTTAACAACCTAAAATTTATATATTTAATTAAAAAAAAAGTTTATGAATTTTAAGCTTGTTTAACAACTCTATCCCTGATTATGTCGAAAAAGGTTTGTCAGTTTTGTCACTTTCACGCTTGGACAACTATTAATTATTTATTCAGTTCTGCCATACCGGAGTGTGTAATAGTTTAGTTTTTCATAATCCGATGTTTTATGTTTTCGTTGTTTTGTTCCCTTGTATATCTGGAGGTAACAATAAGTGTTACAAATTTTAATCAAAGAAAACGCCTGTTGCGTATTTAATTTTAGTGTCCTGACGTTGGGCCGAACATGGCCCGAAATATAAACAAAGTTAAAAAATCCATTGCTCAATTTATCCCAAACACCCTTGCTGTTGTCCCAAGAAAATTATTTAAATAAATTTCAATATTAACACAATACATATATCCGATATGGAATTTTCAATATCTCAGCCCCGAGCACTGCTGTATGGTAATAGTGGTTAAAACAATAGTAGTGTAGTCGTCAAAAGAGCTTTTAATATTTTCCAAATTTTAGGCTCTTCATCAACATTGTATCGTGACTACAGATATATAAAAAGAATCTGAATTAACCAACAAGCAAAATTAATGCATACGTTGGAACTATTTCATTTTCTTGTACCTATCTGACAACGCTGTGTGGCCGATGTTTGTATTGCAGATAACAAAAAGTTACAACGACTTTTACATAATAATGACCAGGCCGCTCGAAATGAGCGTTGAAGGGAACGAACGTCGATAAAATACATTTGTTTAGTTCCGACTATCATTTGATATGTCAGGTAGTGACATATTGTGAGTGCAGTATGCTTTTATATAATGTAGCTAACCGGTTTAATATCATTTTGTATAATTTAACATGTCCATTAAATTTTTTGACCCGTGTAGAGGTTTTCCTCTGTTACTATAACTCGCGATACAGTGTTACTAGATCATCCAACTAGGATAAGAAAGACCTAAACTGGGTAAATAAAAGAAAAATACAGCCTTGTAAACTTTCTAAAAAAGGACCAATTTTCTACATTTTTTAGTAGCAAACGAAAGCATAGAAATTTACCTCGAATAAAACGTCATTTGACCCTTTTCGAACACAGCTAAAAAATAGAATCAATTTTTCTTATTCAGTTTTTTTTTTAAGTAATAGCAGAACGAAGAAACTGCAAGTCTAATAAATAACCTGGCGTGTGGTGCCATCAAACGGTGCTATGTCAGCTTCTTGCAAATGTCACAATTTCGCATAAGTAGTACGGTTCTTGATCTGGGAACACTACTGCGAGTTATAATGAGAGAGGAAACCTCCACATGCACCATAAAATTTAATGGACCGAGGACCCTTAAATGCATGTTAGACCAGGAAGCTTTTCTCTTAACACGATTACTTGATGAGAATATATATTTTGCTACTGAAATATGTATATAAAACTGCAAACATATTCCGATTGACGTGGCAAAGCGGGCTCGTTTCATGTAAGTACGTATCAAATATTAGAACGCGAAATCCCCTGTGCGCGACGAAGCGTATCCTATAAACGCCCGGGGCTCTCCATTCTATCTCAGTTTCATTCACTAAACAAACTCCACGTAGGATCTTGAACGCCCGGTCACAGTTCCACTCCTGTTATCATCGTCCTCGGCTGCATTTAAAATCTTAATTGCAAATTACCGCGCCAGTGGGTGAAGCAGGGCGCCATAGTGATTACCTAATTAGGTAGCGCTTTGTGAACCGTTGAATATGTGCAAGCGCGGCGAAACAAGTCGCGCTCTCTACGGCCCCTCGAGTTTACGGCCCATATTGCTCCTCCACCTACGCAGGAGTCAACGGAAAGTGCTGACTGGGCTCCTACGATGTTGGGCGTTGCAAGACAATGGATGGGATTGGTGGTTTTAAGGGTATTCAAGTGAGAAAGTAGTAAATTTGTAATTTGACAACCCAGAAAATTGGAAATTAACATATATCCTTAGTTGATAGGTTTGTCATTATTACGAATTATTTAAGCAATAACAATTATTTATGTATTAAGGACATACGATTTTAATGGTCCAAGGCGCTAAAAAGCCATCTAAATTTCTGCTAATATTTACAGTAGTTTAATAGTGTTAAATACAGGGCTTCTATAAATGATTCATGCAACGCGGGCGGCGTTGATTTCTGAATTCTTTGTGCCGCCTTTTTGTAACTGCTGCTAAGCTACAATATACACGGCAATAGTACTGAAGGTCGCAGATCAATGTCACACCACAGCTCCGAAATGTGGGCTTTCTGCAACCTTAAAGTTAATTATCCCAGAAAACACTACAGAATATATTGAAAATACATACTCCCAGGCGTTTTCTCATATTAAAATATATCAAGTAATACTAAAATCGACAGATGACAAGTATACGTCACTCCCCTGAGAGGCGGCAAATTGATTTAATCGATACTTTCCACAAGCGCTGTGGATGCATGAATCATTTATATAAACCCTGTATTGTTAGTTCTGAAAATTTGAATAATATTATTGAAGATGCTTTATTTCAAAACGTACAACATGAAAACGGGTACTTGACTGTTTATCAAATTATTATGCTTTTTACCTACATATAAAATATTTGATAAACAATTTTCTAATAGGGCTCCTTTTGCCGCCCTCTCAAAAGTGTAGACAGACAATGACTATTAAACAGACTTATCCCTTTTTTTAATTTTTATGCAGATGTACTTTCCTAAAATATTTTTAATGGCCCACCGAAATCCTCAAAACATGGTTTAAACATGTGAGAATTACTTTTCCTTTTCCCATTGATCGTACCGCGAGGTACGTGAAAATGGAGAACTATATACATATACATATATCACTCAATRGAACGGAATYGMTCGGATCACGACCAAACTTAGTATGGTAGTAGTTCATTACCCTCTGACCTCCAGTCCAGAGCCCTACGGCGTGCAGCCTCCCGCTTCAAAAGTTACAGGACATTAAAGTTGGAGGACTACATATATCAATATCACTCAATGAAACGGATGATCGGATCACGACCAAACTTAGTATGGTAGTAGCTCATGCCCACTGACCTCCAGTCCGGAGTCCGGAGCCATACGGTGTGCAGCTTCAAAAGTTGCAGGACATCAAAGTTGCTGCAGATCGCCGTACACTAACATCAGTAGGTTGGAACTACGCGTGGACCACGATCGGAACTACCAGATGTTGTCGGATTGTGCACGTTTTCAGATATCGTTTTCGTACTCCCATTGATCGTACCGCGAGGTAATATTATTATTAATATTCGTTATTGATAGAGTTGGAATCGATCATGGGAGAACGCTTTTTTCGTTTTGGTCGATTCTTCTGGTATTGGGTTACCATAAAGTTCTCAAGGAATCAAAATAATATAAAAACAACATTTTATATTAGTATTTAAAAATTCACTGAAAGGTAACAAAATAAGGACAGAAAAGGTTGCTAAATATAATGTCAGGAATTAGTAATGAAATGGTCAAAAAAGTGTTGGCATTCAACGTATGAAGGAAATATAACCATTGCTGAAAATATTTAGTATTTTCAAATACTTGCGATTGCGATAGCACGTAGGTGTATGAAGCTGGAACAACCCAATGTAATTTTTAAAGTTATCAATACACCAACAATTAGTGCTCAATTACTCCTAATAATGTGTTGATAGTTTTAAAATTTATGCTGGTGTCCGTAATTAGATATTAGCGGTTGAATAGGGGTTGGTCCTACTTCACGCAATGCAACCCGTGTTAGAAAATTTAAATTTTATGTAGTCAGTAATTAGTGCCAATTTGTGCTGATAATTTTACATTTTGTGCTGGTGTCCATAATTAGTTACTAGTTCAGCATAAATGACACTAATTTCTGACAGCCCAAAGTTCGGGATATTTGCCGGCGTGCAACAGTGAAGACGGCGTGGATTTGTTTATTTTTTTGAGATGTAAAAATGGGCGCCAGGTGAATTCACAATTTCCCAAATACTCGAAGAAGGAGATAAATTACACCCTTTTATATTCACCAAGTCGGGGTGTTACACTTTCCATATACAGAAAATCATTTATGCGATAACAAATATTTATTTTGTGAACAGTACACTAGATTCAATGCGTCACAGCAGTAAAACAGTCAAGACTGGTATAGGTCTAATATTATAAACTTGCTAGAACTGTATAATATAGGCATCTAGGTACGCGACGCAGGCTTACGTAAGCGCGCGGACACGTTTACAAAAAAAAAAACAAATATAAACTCGAAAACCTGGAGCTTGTTAATATATCAGTGTACTAGAAGAAATTAATCAATGTTCTGATCAACAAGTCAAAAGAATAGGCTACGCTACAGGGCGTACCAAAAAAAAACCTACACAAATTCTTACGGCGCTGATCCTGTTAACTGTTCAGCAAAATTTACATTAAGCGTTGAATGAAGCTATATACCATGTATAAATTAACTCAAATATTATATCCACCAATGTAGCGAACTTTATAATAATTACTAGTTACGTTACTAAACTAAGTTTTATTCAAAGTCTATTTTAGCACTTGCGATGGACCAGTTCGAAATAAAACACTCGTAAATAATAGAACGGTCTGACGTTTATCTTGGCGGCTACGTACTTCCCAAATCGGCACAAGGTAGACGAAAACTCCGATACCCAAACTAAGAATGCGAATTTGGACCTTAATCGCCTGTGATTTACGGAGAGGCTGGCAACTGTGGAATTTTCTAGAATATGCGGGCAGCAGTTTAATATTTCGACTTCAAGCAAATGCTCCCAAAAAAAGGTCTAAACGTACACAAATCGGCGGATATTAGAGTTAGTAATATTGTGCAATACAAGTACAAACCTCTAGATGGTAGGAGACCTTAATCCCGTTAATTTATTAATGGTGCACAAGCGGCGGTGGAAACTGAATCCCGCTAAGCGGTTCGGCTAAGGTTGCCTCCAAACAAGACTCAAAATTCAACCCCTAATAGCCTTTTAATGTGCAACAAGAACTACTCCGGAATCACTCCGAACAATAAACAAACTGTTAAGTCTTGTATGCACTTGTTTCAACCAACACMGTTGTGAAGAATCAGAATGCCAAAGAATGCATTTCCGTAGCCGACAGAATTGAACYAGCTTTTTCTTGATCCGCAAAAACCTACCCGTAAAAACGCTGTTCTAAGCGGAATTAAACGTTTTAGTTGCGATCGCTAGGAGGCAGCAATTACCGGGACAAAATTAGAATAACAGGAAACTTTTGATATACAGCAATCGTTAGAACAAAATTAAAATAACAGAAAATTTTGAAATGGACGTCACAACTGCTAGCATAAAATTTGAATTTTCTAACACCTGTTGCTCAGCGTGAAGTTGTACCAACCCCTATTCAACCGCTAGTAACTAATTATGGACACCAGCAGATATTGTAAAATTTTCAGCTCAAATAAACACTAATTACTGACAACATAAAATTATATTTTCTAACACGGGTTGCACTGCGTGAATTTGGACCAACCCCTCTCAACCGCTAATAACTAATTATGGACACCAACACAAATTGTGAAGTTATCCGCTCAAATTAGCATTAATTACTGGTGTCTTGAAAACTTTACAAAATTACATTGGGTTGGTCGAGCTTCACGCACCTATAGCACGAAATTATCTAAAATTGTCAAACACGCATCTTTTTAAAGTAATTGTTAATTCATCCAACGGCCAATGAACTCGTTATTACTGTTCATGTAACTCGTACATACACAACCTAATTCCACTAAGCAATGTACTCAACAGCTGTTCAGTCAATACATTTTGAGATCACTGTTGTTATTATAGGTATATCGACTAACCAGTGTTGTCCAAGAAAGTGCATAAGTTTTTGTAATTAAGTTTTGATACATCCGTATTTAACCCACGCTTAGTCTTCATTGTATACCACTTACGGTTTCAAAATTAGTATATTAATCAACTAAATGTACATAGAAATAGAACACTAATAATAATAATACATGAACTAGCTCTGCATCGACCAACCGTGCCAACGTGAAGTGCAGTAATAATCCTCCGTCTCCAGCAGGCTCCCTGTTATATCAGCATTTTTGCTGACGTTTGCTGGCGATTACGCATTATTACCAAACATCTTAACAACGGGGAAACATCATGACTTCATGATATATGTTAAGTCAAAACGTTTTATAAATAATATTATTTTTGTTTTAGTCAGTATAGATATCAACATGAACTGCAAGGGATGACACACTTGCTGCGCATACACATGCGGCACCCACTATACAGCCCAATATCTGAACATAATCATCATAATCAAAATTACACACCAATAAACAAACAAGTAATCAAATAAACTATGGCCTTAATTGCCCCCATCAACAATTCTTTGGCTTTCAGAATCCGTGTCACTACTTTTGTAAGTAGGCGTAAACGGCTTCATTCTGTCAGCAGCGCTGACACCACGGTACCTTTTATGCGCACGTTTTGAACCTGTTAGGTCCTCTACAACGTATCTGTCATGAGCCAGTGTCTCTTTTACTGTATAAGGGCCACTATACTTTGGAACCAACTTACTACTCTTGCCATCGTTGGCAACATTAGCCTTCTTCAAGACCACAAGGTCTCCTACTTCGTACTCATGAGCTCGTTTTCGTTTTGCGTCAAAGCAGGCCTTTTGCCGTGCTTGCGCGTGACCTATTCGTGACTCGGCTTCTTTACGAGTTTTGTCGATATCATTATTACCACATCGTCAGCTACGGCTAAACTCAAAAATGAGTCATTTAACCCTCTAGGTCTATAGCCAAGTAGTAGTTCGTAGGGCCTTTTCCCAGTCGAACTGTTCTGAACAGAGTTTATACCAAATACGACTGAGCTTATCGTATCATCCCATTTCCTCTCATCGTCGTGAGTTGTTGAGATAGCGTTCAACAGAGTCCTATTGTATCTTTCAACTTGTCCGTTGGCACGTGGTGTAGCTGTCGCATTAAACACAAGCTTTATGCCCAGGAAGTCCCCTCCAAGAAGTCTATGACTGGCTTAGTTTTTGTACTTTTTACAGGCTTAGCAAACAGAAATTTCTTGAAGGCGTCTACAGCTACAATTAGATACGAATTGCCTTTGCTACTTTTGACAAAGGGTCCTAAGTGATCTATATGCATGGTATGCATAGGCACTGATGATTTCTCTATTGAATGCAGAAATACTTCCTTCTTCCTTGAAGGTGCTTTATTGTAAGCACATGCTAAACAAGCCTTGATGTAACGATCAACGTATTTCTTTATTCTTGGGAACCAATAACTATTCTTAATACTGTTCAGGGTCTTTTCTGCTGCAAAATGTCCCATATTGTCATGGTGATTCATGGTCACCACTCTCCTAGCTGCCTTGGGAACATACCATTTCAGTCCTTCAGGTGTTTTCCGATAGAGCCTATTGTCATTTACCGCGTAATCTTTATGAATTTGTTTCTCTTCGGCATCGCAAGGTTTCCTTGCAAGCATTTCAAGCAAATATCTGCAATGTTCGTCAATTATTTGGGTCGCTAACACCCAATCTTCGCGAGTAATATCAACTTGTAATACGTCGATATCTTTGAGTGGATGGTGATCTTCAACAGGATTTCGACTTAGTGCGTCTACATGACCCATTCTCAGACCTGCCCGATACTCCACAGAGAAATTAAACTCTTGCGTAATGAGCCACCACCTTGCAATTCTAGGAATTAGATCTCGTTTTGTCATTGTTGTTCGTAGCGCACTGCACTCGGTAACAACTTTAAACTGCAATCCCAAAAGGTATACGCGAAATCTTTGCAGCGAGCTGACAACCGCTAGAGCCTCCAGTTCGTAGGAGTGGTACCTTTGCTCTTCCTTGGTGGTTTGCCTACTAAAGTACTAAACAGGCCTTAGTCTCCCGTCTGACTGTTTTTGTAATAGAATGCCACCTAGACCGACCTTTGAAGCATCCGTGTGAACTTCGGTTTCTAATTTGTGGTCGTAAATGGCAAGAACTGGTCTTCCAATTAAGATCTTTTTGAGCTTTTCGGATGCATCGTGTTGTTCCTTGCCCCATTCAAATTTTGCTTCTTTTCTTGTTAAAGAAGTTAACGGCCGTGCTAGTTGAGCAAAACTCTTTACGTATTTACGAAAGTAACTACATAGACCAACAAACTGCCGAACTTGGTGTACGTTTTCGGGAGAAGGAAGGGACCCCCGTTCAACAGGAAGTTCCCGTTGTCTATCACGAGAGGATGTTACGTTTACAGTCTCTCGTTTTTCGTTGAGCGATATACGGCTCGCGTGCTTCAGCCTTCTTTTCTTGCCCTGCCGTTTGTAGCGACCACGGTTACTACTACTTGTAGTGCTACTCGAACAAGAACTACTTGTAGAGGTCGTTGAACTACTACTACTAGTACTAGAGCTACTTCTTTGACTACGTGGACGCTTACCCATTTTAGCCGGCGTTTTGGAAATAAATCCACACTAAACAGCACAAACTTAACTTCACCAGTCTCTTCGGATAGAGCTTTACATCCCACCGCTGCTCTATAACACTTACGGTTTCAAAATTAGTATATTAACAAACTAAATGTACATAGAAATAGAACACTAATAATAATAATAAATGAACTAGCTCTGCATCTACCAACCGTGCCAACGCGAAGTGCAGTAATAATCCTCCGCCTCCAGCAGGGTCCCTGTTATATCAGCATTTTTGCTGACGTTTGCTGGCGATTACGCATTATTACCAAACATCTTAACAACGGGTGTAACAATTGTCATATTATTTGTTTTTAGTACTTCATAGCTATGGTCCAATAGGTTAGGATCGCAAATCTCTGAATTAAATTTGCTCCGAGGGAGATTTGTCAATATACTATATCTCTTTTATACAGGTCTTTTAGCAAGTGCCTAATATAAAGACAAGCAGCTCTTCGGACGACAACCGACTGAGGAACAAAAAGTGTTTGATGGCTGTACAGCAGGCTCACTAATATTTATGTGTGTGGTTCCAATGCGCTTGCCTTAGTATCTGGCCTATATCTCTTATCATCTAAGAACTTTTTCAGATTTGGAAACAAACTACAATCAGCAGAAACATAATTTGGCGAATACGGTACATGTTTACCATTTAGAAGACCAAATGGTCGATCGTGACCAGCACGGCTTGAGACTTTTGACATGAATGATTTTCCTGATGACACATGTATATTTTTTGGCAAACCCAGCGGTTTATTTCAAAGCATTCGTTGCAGCTGTTATGTGAGGTTTGAACAATTTACCACTTGTAAGGGAAATTATTTGAATGTGGCGGTTGCTTTTCGCGTTGTACTAAATGCCAAGGACAGTGTTATGGTCCGCGGAACAATAGCGGGAACAGTGCGGAGCCGGCGTACGACAGAGTTAGCGGGGGGGGGGGGGGTCGCACTTGACCACGAGAAGGGTGGAGAATTTTGATCATTCCCTGGGAGGTGAAGCAACAGCCCTCCAGGTTTGGCTTGTGTCGTAACGAAGGAAGGTCATAGAAGTTAGGAAACTGCTCCTGTACCTGCGTGGTGGCCAAGGTATTCGGAGTATTCCCCGCCCAATTCACTTATGGAACTTCAAAAAGAACCAACAGCCCTCCAGCTAGTGGGATGTTGCCCGCACCCTGCTTGTTCCACTTGACGAACTTTAAAAAGAAAAGGGACGCTTGCAACCGGTCGGTGTATTGCGTGAGTACGTCTTGCTAACGAACCTGTCCGTGACTCATTTAGTTATTTGTGTTCTGCAGGTAGGTAGTATTAATATTGAATATAGGGTTTTGAGATATTTCTGTGTAACAATTATTTAAGGACAAGAACCTGCGGCCTTCCGATAATTGTCCCACCAGTGGTGGGAAAGGTAGGTTATCATTACACACCGTGATGGTTCTTGCCTTCGGCCGGTAATACACAAGAGAATTTCTTTGTGCATTCCAAAAAACACTCGTCATAACTGTACCTACCGGCTGATGAAACAGTTTTGTCCTTCTTTTGAATTAATTTGTTTGGCGATTTCGGCTGTATAATGATGAACCCATGTTTCCGTTATAAGTTCATCCGATCACCCAACACAATTTGGGATAGTTTTTTGTATAATTTCTTGAGTGGTAGCCGATTTTGGCCTTCCAGATCATGCTGCATCTTCTGTGCATGTTCGACCATGCTTGAAGCCAACAATTTGATGACTGAGGATGAAGGGAGTGCGTCCCGTTGGCGCCAAACGTTTGGTACGAAAGCATTTTATGTAGGTATTCTTGCACTTAGTTTTTCTATATTTTTCAAAATGATTAAACCCTTCTTTATATAAAAATCTCACAGTGATCGACACATTCAAATTGTTATTGTTATTTGTTATGATGAACCTTCGTTAGAGCTGAAATTTTGTAAACCATTTTTGTAATTTTCATAGGTAATTTTTATTAAAAATGTAAATGCATATTAGTAAGTGTATAATGACTAGAATGAAAAAAGCACGTATGTATAATTAACCTCACGTTAAATACTTCCTTCTGACAACTTATACTTCTTGTACATGCATGTTAGTTTATTCCGAATAAAAAGCTTATTATTTTTTTTGTTTTGTAAATATATGCATTATAAATAAAGCCAAATTTCAGTCTCCTTTGCATCTTGCATTCTATACACTGCAAAATGTCATCACTTCTTATAAACCCTATAAGCCTTAAAATAGCAGTTAAGCAGTCATGGCGAAGACACTGTTCTTTTACGATAATGCTCGTCCTTTTCGAGAAAGAAGCCCACATCGAGCACGTCATTTGAGGCATCCCCTCGCCTGTCGCGCGTGTTATAAGGAGACGCTTCTCGATAAATTCCATCAAGTTCATCTTTTCCCCCGAACCACTAAATTCTCGTCCTCTCACAATCGATTTGTCCCGCGTCAAACAAAAATAACCTTCGAGGGTGTTGGACCAGTAAAACTTTTCATTCAAACGCTTTAACTTGGATGATTTCTTTTAACATTGCTTGTCATGCATTCCATAGTTTGCGTTATTTAAAAAATTATAGATTAAAAACGAATATTGGTTCGTATTGCTTCTGTCCCTTTTCTTGTGTCGTTATGTCACTTTCCTGTGCAGTGCATCCTTTTTGGATGAACTGCCGTTTTCATACGGCACGTATTTATTTTTATGTATTATTACGAAGTTAAAATTAAAGTCTTATTAAAATAATTGATATTTATATTCTTAAACACCATTTTCTCATGGCCAGCGTATATAGTGTAGGTATCCTAGTCATAACTTCTTGAAATTTCTTACATAAATTTTTGTCACCGCTTCATTATTTTAAACTGCGCATGGCGCATTATTAATCATTCCCCTACTTTTGAAAACGAACAATACATTGGTTATATTATAAGTACTTATATTATTTAAAGTAATTCTTGTAATGTAGCTCCAAAAATTTATGTATAGAAATGTAAAGTAATTCATCGATTTTGTAAATCAGTTTGTCACAGATGCAAATTATTTTGTAAAATTCATGACAGCGATTTTTATATAAACTCGAAAGTTCGCTTTTGGCATTATATTTACTGGATTACCTCCCCTTGACAACTATACCTGGAATTTCTTTAGTTTTTAAATTAACTAAATTAGTGGACCTCAGTGACAAAAATATTTATAGCCATATTATTTTTTTAATTTTGTATTATTAGTAACCATATCCTGATAAGTAAAATCTGGCTAAAAACCATGCCAGCTACCAGCTTCTACGTATCAAAAATATTCGCTTTTGAAAATCTAAGAATAGTCCCACTAGATTGAGTTTGTGGCAGGCCTGACATCAAATTTAATGAAGCCGTTTTGTCATKCTTGTTCACCGATTAGAATTAATAGCGAGCAGATTTATGAATTCCACACTGCAAGTCATACATACCAGCACCACAGTTTAATAAGTATAATATATATTATATTTATTAAACTGTGCCAGCACTAAGATTCCTGTCGCAAATCACTATGGTTGGCCGATACTAACTACTGGGGATTCTTACTAATTAAACGAATTTGCGGAATCTAACTCATTTTAAATGAACTATATCAAAACTTGATAAAAGTGTTTGACTTGTAGTAATAAATGAAAATAATGTGCGAAATAAACTCTAATCAACAATGCTCGTATATCCAAATCTCCTGAGTACTGCATGTAATATTCTACACTATGAAACGAGAGTATGACTTCAACCCGTAAATTAACAATTTATGACCTACACGTGAGTTTGAGCTAATTAACAATGAATTTCCAAAATACGGAGACGCGTGACTGACCATCTTCTAATCTAACTTTCAAGACTTGCTAATTGACTTTACTCGACAATACTCTATACCTCGCGAGCTGGACTAGAAATTACATTTCTTGCGGTATCTAAGAGGATGAAACACAGACTGAAGGGTCTTAACTTAAAAAAAAAATACTTTACTTGGTGAAGTTTCTAAACTGGGGCCTGATTGGTCAAAACTACCCCCAATTGCTATTCTCTACGCGCTGCACTGATCATATTCTCGTTAATTATCCAATTATCGGATTATCAGATTCTAAATCAAAAGGAACCAATTGGAGTACTTGCTGTTTTACATTCGTCCGGAAATATTCTAGTTTAAGGCATTTTGATAAACACAGTATGATCGTTTACACGAAATGGCCGCTGGACATCACATGAGCCATCTCGCGCGCTCGATTCGAATATCAGATACAGTATGACGGCGAGTTTTTTATCTTGACCATTAGGTAGTTTGCGTTACGGTTATCATCTAGTAAATAGTATTTAGTTTAGTATAGTAGTAGTATTTAGCGGTATGCTTAAACAAAATTGTTGCACACTTGTGGCAATCCAACATTTTACTAATGTCCCTGTCAGTTATTTTTATTATGATTTTACAGATGTGGAGGATTTCGAAAAGAGCTAATTTAAAATGAAGCCTCTAAATTTCATCTCACACGAGATTTTGAATGCAGAAAGAAACTCAGTTTAAACATACTCGTATTTATCTCGTAAGCGACAATGCGTTATGTATTTCGAAGAAAATATTAAAGGTAAAAGATGACAAAATTACTTCTTCTTCTAGTGCCATGTCCGATTAGAACGTAGATAACCTCTTGCATATTCTGTGTTGCATGCTTCTTTCAGATTTTTCTACAGACGTACGGTTCCTACAGTTTATCGCCAGTTCCGAACGCCCCTATTTGAGAGACTATACTAAGCAGATTTACTCGTGGTGGTTTGGCATTGCCTTCCACGTGGCAGCGGTCGGATTTTCCTTTGTTGTCGGCACCGGGAATTGAACCTGGGACCTTCGCTATAGTAGGCGAGCACGCTATCCAGTACACCACGACCGCTGTACAAAATTACTGCCCGCCTTTTTTGGCCTGTCTTTTTAAAAAGTTTCTTTTGATTTTAAAATTGTTGCAGTTAGTCAAGTTATAATTTGTACTAGGGATCAAGGTTTTATTAGATTCGCGGTGTCAATCTTTCCGGTCAAATAGGATCATCATGTCCAGGGGCGCCGACTCCATGGGTGCTCGGGTGCTCCAGCACCCACGAGAAGTAAATTGTGGGTACGGAGAACCCACGATCAAATAGACTTCAACACTTGTACCATAAATTCAGATTGACTTATCACAGATATAAAAACGAACTCGTTCGTCAAATTCATTAAGTTAGAGCGTCTACAGTCCTGCCAGATTACTCAAACCCACCCAACCTTATTTTAGAATTTCTTGTGAAAGCAAGTACTTGTAACTGTTGCTCATTTTTTGAGCATCTCATTTTTATTTATTATATTGGAATTTTTATTTATGTGAACAATTTCAAGTATTAATCTCTTGTTTGTATTACTTTCTTTATCTAAAATTTTGACATTATTCCAGTTAATATAAAGTCCATTGTTGATTATTATGTGTTCTGTAAGTGAGCATATATCCCTTTGTTTATTTATATCACTTTGTGGAGAGCCAATCTATTAACCATCAATTATGATGTCTGTCCTATGTACTTACCTTCGTAAGTAGTAGTGGAATACAAAATTTCATTTATCAACGTTTTCGGGTATGAATGTGTATTAGTAAATTTTTAAATTTTTCTCAATAAGTTTATTTTATTTTGTGTCGAATGATCTGACAGGTAGTTTATATACCTTCCCGATGAGGTTGGTTTCCGGTACCAATCCAGTATTATTTAATCATTTTTCATACGACTTTGGTTTCCAGAAAGGGTACTCAACATTCTAACTCTCGTTCTGTAGTGAATTTTATATATTTGTCAAAGACGTTGAACACATCTCTATTCATAAAAAAAATGTGTTGATGACTTAATAATACTGGTACCAACAAAGGCACTAGAGCAAATCAGCATTTTTTTACTTATTTCCTTTTTCCCTCTTATGTACCTATCTTTTTATTTATATCACACATATTTCTGTCCTATTACATGTGTACTTATTGAGTTCTATTGGACGGATTCATAGATACGATTTTCACGATTATGTTTTCTAAAAGCCGGCACTCCTGATCATGTCAAATCCTGGTGAAAAATGGCAAAAGCATGGATAAATGTGGACATTGCTTGGGATCTTCAGAGTTATACAAGTCAAAGATTACTTCTCTCCTTCTCTCGACTTGCTATCATGACCGATAGAACTGTGTCTATGATAATGCTTCGTCTTGTTTTGAATAGCTTTTATGTATCAAGAGTTGTAGGAGGGCTGTGATTCTGCCAGAAAGAAATAGATGTGCCCTCTATGATTGCAAAGAGTGGTCTTAGCAAGAAACTGCTGTTGGTAAAATGCTAAAAAATATGTGATTTTTAGATTTCTGGGTGCCATTTGACAAAGATAGATCCAAAATTATTTTCGCTTAGCTCGGCGAGCTGCACATCTATTTGTAGGGTGAACACATGCTAGAAACAATCGAAAATTTTGTATGGAAATTTCCTTACGTAAATAACAGGCTGAAATGATTTAGCGCGCTCGCGGAGGCTGACAAGACCGTCGCGGCAAGGGTTGCAGTTCGCCGCCCTCACCGACTACTATAGTCGACGCGCAGAACCGGTAGGGTGCAGACGACTGCTGATCCGGGCTGCGGTCCAAATACAGCTTACGTGATCCGCTTTAACGCCAAATTAAATCGAGTGATCGGATGTTTTATTGTGTAGCCGAGGAGAAGGGTATGAGCTCTGAGGTTTAAAGGAAATGTAGTCTTGTATTAAAAAAATACATTTGTATTTGTTGGCTTTTAACTAAGACGAGCCTTTGCCTGTGATTATTTTACAAAACTAGATTTTGTTCTAGTGAAAAGTATTATATTTAATAATTTATGGTTCATCACTTGATTAAAGTTGTAGCAAACTATCGAATTTGTCTGTATCTGCTTAAATTGATGTCTAAAAGCGTTTTGCCTATATAAATAATGATATAAAATATAGTGTATTTGTTGTTTGTGTGTTGGCATATACAGTCTGCTGAATATAAAAATAGAAAAGACTGTAATTGTATGTACAAATGATATTAGTAATTAAAATAGCAAGTAAATACAACATCAAAGAACGTCTATTAAATCGTATCTAATGAGAATGAAATTAAAAGTTTTTTCCTCCCTCATTTTCACTTTATAATATCCTGCTTCTTTGGGCAGTCCAAACATTTAAGTTAGGACGCCGCCGTATCCTTTTTTGTCACCGACGAACTTCTGGCCTAAAAAAAATTCATTTAATTCCACCCCCTGCACGTCAAGAGGCTTTACTTCGCAGTCCTTCCAATAAATGTCACAACTCCTCGAAGTGGCACAAAAACAAGTTCTCCTTCCAATCCCCTTAAATTCGTAAGATTTCGGTCCAATTTCCAACGCTTCCGGAGGCTATATTAAATTACGACTAAGTAGGCAAGGGAGGTAATAATGTCATTAATGCGTTTTGCTTCCATAATACGATTCGTTTATCTGAAAATTGTATTATTCTAGTGAACTTGAAGACGGCCTTCTCTTAACTTTAATTTTCGTAATGATAATTCTCGTTATATTATTCGGTTATTGAAGCTTTAAGCTTTTGACGTTTTTCAACTAGGGTGTAGCTGATTCATTCTTATATTAAAGCTTGCCTCCGAATAACCAGTGATACTTGTTTTTTTTTTCAACATAATATTATCTATTTCTGAAAGTTGCTATCTGTACTTTTGAATTTTAATTTGTCCGTCACTAGTTTGTTTTTTACAAAAAAATCATGTAGTAAATAGATGTTTCGAATAAGCTTAACGAAATCTGATTCACTTATGCACCCAATTAAGCAATTACCCTGATCACAATTCTTTGAACGTTTAGGTTAAGATGAGTAGAAAGTGCTATAGGTACTGTATACTTGCTACAGTTGGTTATATGGGAAAGCTGTATCTTTTACTTTCTTACCTTTACAAGGTGTTTTAGCTGGCCTGTATAAAAGAATACTTTTCAAAATAGCAAACTCTATTTTTTCAATTCTGCTACAGAATTAATTTTTTTCTATTTCCTAATCGCGTKCGGCAGGCATGATTATTTTMCATTTTTTATTAAAATGAATTTTCTCAATATTATAATTTTTGGAATTTGGAAATTGCTTTTGGTMCATATTGGGATGATGTTAGTAATAGTGATAACTTAAAWTAATCTATTAMAATACTCTATACTTTTTATCTACAAGAGCGCCAATTTGGAAAAATTTTAAATTGCCCAAGGTGATTTATTTTAAACAACGCTCCTTATTTTTATGTTGTTTTGAATGTAATTTTTAATTTCATATTGATGATGATATTGATATTGCTGTCCATTTTGCATTACTTTGGAGCGTGCGGATGGTTTCTTGTGCTGGTAGCAGACAAAAAATACTTACATACATGCTTACATAGGACAGTCGAGAAATTTTGGATTGGGCTGCTTAGCAGAAATACTTCCTGACATAGTGTAATATGTCAGAAGTTGTATGTTTTTGTCCAATTGTAATGGACGCTGTGCTTTTTTTTAATTATTCGAGAGATTTCTTGAGAAAAAGAGCTAAAACGAAAAACTTTCGCGCTACCATTTTCGTTTTCGTTGCTATTTTACTTGAACAATAATGCACGGATATTTAGAATCTACATTTGGGTATGATACTTCATCAAAAACAAAATAACTGTGTATGGCTAGTTCTAAAAATGAAAATGTCGTCATGTCTCGCTGCAGGATCAATGAAAGAGTGGAAAGCATAGATACGACGAAATTGAGGCGTCCTTGTACATTTCTCAAAACTTTGCTCTCGCTGAATACCTCTTAATCTGACCACAGCCCAAAAAGAAGTTGGAGTCGAACGGTACAAAGAAATTTTAAGAAAATGTGATAATGGAACTTATAAATATGTTCGCAACATTACTAAAGATGATGGATCCTGATGACATAATTATGAACCGGAAACAAAGCAAAAACCAACAGTTTAGATCATTTGCAAAAAAAAATTCCGATAAACTTCCAAACAAATGATTGCATGTTTCGTAGCTGAATGGTATATACTAAACGAGAAATCGTTCTTCATCAGGATCACGTACTGCTCACGCTACAATCAATTTTTTTCAAAGTAACGGTATCAAAATACATAATGGCTTTTTTACGTTTCCTATAGTAAAATAAATGCGTGGCTACCGTCTTTTCTGAAGACAGAATTTTGAACATCTTCTAAATTGTTTATTTATTATTACTCCTATTAATGCTTTTTCTAATTACCTTGGGTAGTTAAATTAAAAAGAAGTCTTGCTTCATCGCAGTAAGCAATGCATACTATATAGATAAACGAATATCTCGAGAATCTTAGGTTTTAGATATAGGGCATGCTATTGTCAAACAACAGATAATTAAAAACTATATTCCAAACAGTATAACAAATCAATGGATGTCATAAAGAATTAGTTGAGTAACTTTCGCGTGAAACATGCTTGTCTTGTTGAATATTGTATAATAACAACCATATTTTAAGGGAAAGAGATATTCGGTTCACTTTGTTGGTATTAAAAACAAACTTGTGTAAAACTTAAAAAAATATAGTTATTAACTTTCACGCCTTAAAGTTTTATCATGTTCGACCCTTACAGAATGTAGGTGTATAGGATAGGTATTCGAAGCTACTAAAAGTAGTACGTTTGTGAAGAAAACACATTAATTAACAGTTCCTTTAATTTATTTCGACTGTATGTTTTTTAATTAAGTAAATACATGGTAGTAATAATAAGTATATCAATATTTGGAACATCTCTAAATAATTTGTAAGAATCGGGTACATACTGATTTGAATTTATGTAACTAATACTGCTGCTGTAAACATTAATTTGTAATGTAAGTAAAGTTTAGAATTTAGGATGGCAATGCCATCTGTCAGCATTACGCTGACATGATGATAAAGCCACCTAGCTGCCTTAACGGGTACTACTTCCTAAAGGAAGTGACCTGTAGCCTGACAAATTGGCATGCAACTGCATACTTCAATTTGACAGCAGGCCCCCGCGGCACTTTTTGCTAGCGAGCAAGAACCGACATACATTAAAATGCATGTCTATGCTGTGCTGTCTACACCTCAACCAACTGCAGATAGAACTATTTCGCTGTCATTACAGCTCATCAGTGCAGTTTAGGAAGTAGTAGCCGTTAAGGCAGCTAGGTGGCTTTGTCACCATGTCAGTGTAATGCTGACAGATGGCAATGCCATCCTAAATACTTACTTACATCATACCATTGCTTTGGTATATAAGCAAAACCAGTTCTATGCCGTGCTGTCTACACTAGACCTAAACTGCACTGATGAGCTGTAATGACAGCGAAATAGTTCTATCTGCAGTTGGTTGAGGTGTAGACGGCACAGCATAGACATGCATTTTAAGTAAAGTTTTATCAGGAAAGCACGCAAATAAATCTAGAATGAAAAGAAAATGTTTACTCCTATATACAGTATGCTATGTGCTACGTTTTACTAAAAATTTCCCTAAAGCCGTACATAAATCAATTTTATTAAGCAAATAGCAATCGTTGAAATACAAAAAAAAGACGGAACAAACGTATATGTACAACAAAGGCAGAGTTTTATTGTCTTCATGCTACATTAAAATGAAATTAACTTGTTATTGGCTACTTATTAGGGATGCCGCGGGAATCCGGCCATTACCCGTTATCCGGCTTATCCGGCCAATTTTTGTAAATACCCGGTTTGGCCGGATTTTGTTTCCTACCCGGCCGAATCGCTTGGTGACGCGATCGGTTTGTCTCGTGACCCGGAAACGAGTACCGGATACCGGGTACCGGGCTATCTTGTACCCGGCTTGGAATGTTAACCGAGTGCCCGTTATCCGGTATTTTAAAAAAGTGGATCACGGCATCCCTACTACTTATACCCGCATTTTTTTATTATATGTAGGAAGACTTCATTACCCATGCACCAAATTGCAAAACCTGTATCTACCATAAATTGGTATATTAATTTACAACACCGGTAAACCATCGAACTCTCATTAACCTCCATAAATAAGCTTTTTAGCATTCAAGCATACGAGCAAGATGTTTTGCGAAGCGGTAATATCCCCGCGACCCGGTTTGTAAATCAGTAAATTTTTCGCCCCCGTGGCGGCAACTGCCTGCTCTACAGACCGCACTTCGTTATCGCCGTCTCTCCTTCCGTTTCCTCTCCCCAACAAGTGGTTTGAAGGTCCGCACGTACGCCCATCAATTCGCCAAGTTTTACCGCCGGTAATTATTGCCGTTTGATTGAATTAAGTTCGGAGTTCCTTTGCCTAATTCCATTAATTACATTATTCATACGGTATTTGCTCAACGGTAATACGATTGTGCTGCAGCAGCGAGGAAATCTCGCAAGGGTAGCTGGTAGAAGAGGTAACTTTGAAGGTGTTATCACGTTACTTTTTTGACCATTTTATTTAATCGACAAGATTTTACCAGGAAATATGCAACAGAGTGGTTTGATGAAGAATGTAGAAGTCTTTTAAAAATTGAATCCTGACTAAACTACGAATGCAAAGGAAGCCAATCTCAGAAAACTTTAAACAGTATTTATTCATTCAGGCCTAACATACAGATATGAATTAAAGAACTGTAAGTAATTGGGAGGAAATGTGTAGGTAAAAATTTTTCATACCCTTTTTCAACGTTTCTATGAATTAGGAAATATATTAATAATACTAATAATAATAATAATATAATTCTTTTTATTTTCCACTTCTTAGATGTCGTACAAGAATAAATAATGTACCTTATCTCATAGCAGTTATAAAATAGCTAAAGCAATCAGACACAAGAATTAACATAAAACACACAACAGCAGGATTTATACACACTAATTAGAATGTTAATTAATTAATGGAAGTATGGGAATTGAAAGAATCGCTAAGTGTAAGAAAATTACAGAGGTACTGCAACAATGGATGTAAGTAGTTTAAAAGATACCTGTTAGTCGAAGTAAGTAAAGAGGACGGGAATATATAACCAACGAAGTAGTGGATATAGGGTTAGATTAGGAGGAGGATTAAGGTAAAACGGACCTGCAATGAAAATGTAAAGAGCACTGTATTTATTGTTTTCAGACCTATGGCACAATCAGGAGAGGTAAATATAGGTAAAGTCATGAAGGTGTTTTAATCTGCCACATAAAATCATCAAATTACCGAAATGACTCTTGACGGCATGGTGTATAAAGTAGTTACGGCAAACGGCTTACTGACAGATTGTTTCAATGTCCACAGATATTTAGGACAAAGAAATGTCAACGGCACTGTTTTATAGGAGGTAACAATGTGTCACTACGGTCTACAAATAGGGCATAATTGGTGATTGCAATAATAATAAAACTACAAATAACAGCTCAAAGAGTAAGTTTAAAACGAAATTTATAAGAACTGGCAGAAAATTATAAAGAAAGTGAAGAACATTCATAGGTAATAGAAAATAATAGTGCAGATGGATTGAATGTAGGCGCAGATATACATCAAAAAAGAAGAACTGGAAAAGAAATAATGGAATGGATATCTAAGGTATCTGCATGTGAAGGTAAACTAATAAAATATTGAGATCAAAGAGTATCACAAAATCAGTCAAATGCGCATACGTAAGACCTTATTAAGCCCAACTGATTTATTTGCTTATGAACCATTACTAACGAAGTACATGGAAAACAAATTCTAAGCTTAGTAACTGAAAATTAGTGGACTAATTACACGGAAAGACTCAAGTGGGTGGGACGTGTCGGGAGAGCTCAGGGAGATTAAGCAAATACTTTCAACAAGATCTATTATGATTAGAAAGGGCGATAGGGGACGCCGAGATGAAAGTTATTGCAGCAAATAGGTATATAGAAGAGCACATCCTGAAGACCAAGGAAGTCTATATACAAGCAGAAACACACATATATACTTAAACGAAATTGAAATGTATAGATACTAGCGGACCTGGCAGACGTTGTCCTGCATGATATTCCAAGCGATTAGGATATTAAAATGAATGAAATGAATGAATTAATGCATACAAAATAAATCATTCAAATCGATCCAGCCGTTTAGTTGCAGTATAGGTAAATAACCTAGATACCGACTGCAGCGTCATCTACCGGGCTAATTTGTGAATCTAAACTATCCAGGGCGCTACCCAAACGCATACAAAAAATTCATTCAAATCGATCCAGCCGTTTAGTTGCAAGATAGATAAATAACCTAGATACCGACTGCAGCGCCGTCTGCCGGGCTCATTTGTGAATCTAAACCATCCAGGGCGCCACCCAAACGTATACAAAACATTAATTCAAATGGGTTCAGCAGTTTAGGAGGAAATAACCTAGATATCAACTGCAGCGCCATCTGCCGGGCTGATTTGTGAATGTACACCATCCAGGGCGCCACTTAAACGCATACAAAAAAAATCATTTATAAAGGTCTGCCGTTTAGTAGGAAATAACATAGATTCAGACTACAGCTCCATCTACCGGGCTGATTTGTAAATCTAAAACAATGAAGGGCGCCTCCCAAACGCATACAAAAAAATTCATTCAAATCGATCCAGCCGTTTAGTTGCAAGATAGATAAATAACCTAGATACCGACTGCAGCGCCGTCTGCCGGGCTGATTTGTGAATCTAAACCATCCAGGGCGCCACCCAAACGTATACAAAAAATTAATTTAAATCGGTCCAGCCGTTTAGGAGGAAATAACCTAGATACCGACTGCAGCGCCATCTGCCATGCTGATTTTTGAATCTAAACCATACACGGCGCCACCCAAATGCATACAAAAAAAATTCATTCAAATCGGTCCAGCAGTTTAGGAGGAATTCAGTGACATACACACTTACGCTAGAATTATATACATATATTAAGATGATTCGCTTCTGTATATAAAGGCAACATCATACCTGATATTATACTGGTTTAATAAAATTTTGTTGTCTGTTCAAATTGCTACAACCACACAACTGGTTTTATATTTTTCGTATGCCCCGGATTCCTGGTAACAATTATTATTACGCTGGTTAAAATTCAAAGGCCAGAGCAGATTTAAATTAAACATGTCATTGTTTCTAGTTATGCTCCAGGTTATCTGCATGATCGGGAATAACATAAAAAATTGACTTTAATAACTTTATTTTCTCACTGTGGCCAACGCATTGTACCTAACCTAACATAAGGAGAGTATTAGCTAAGTTGGATGCCTTATCTTTTACTGACGCGCCCATTTATATAATCACTTTTACCTTATTTATTTATCTAAAACAATTCAGCTTATAATGTACAAAAGCAGTGCTTCTCTATTTGTTTAAATATCAGTTAAGTAAACTATAAAATGAGCCGTTTCAGAGAAAAATCGGTTCAAAACTATCCCTGTATGCTGGAGGAATCTAATGATTATAAAATGCGTCTAATCTGGTAGCCGTTGTTCATGTTGATTAAAAAAAAAACAAATATAAAACAGTAAAAGCTTATTAAGTAACAGCATAAAATGCAACATTAAGAGCAATATTAATGATAATAATAAGAGAACAGTAACAATAACAATAACTACATTAAGGCACAAATAAATATCTACCTATGCATTTAAAGGGTGTCAAAAATACGTAGACGTCAACTGATGGCATTTCGAATACATATGTAGATACTCATTTATGCGTTAATGTGGTTATTATTGTTGTTAGTCATTATTAGTATTACCATTGCTCTCCAGGCTGTGTTGTGTGCTTTTACTTAAAAGATTTTGCTTTTTTATGTCGAGTTGTATTTAATTAACGTAAATTCGACTGCCAGTATACGTCACATATGCTTACTAAATTACAAGTACTATATGATCATTAGATTTTGTTCAACGTTCAGAGATAGAGTTTTTCTCCGAAACAGATAATTTAGCGCCACACTAATTTTTAAGAAAATGTCGAACTGTTTTATAATTATTTATTTCGCAAAAACAAAATAATAAAGGAGCGTCATGAGCGCCCTCTATTCAAGTATCCTGCCTTATTTGGAATGATTAGATGTACCTCTGTACCAAATTTTATTTCGAGTCATTATCATATAAGAAAGCTAKTAACGTGTGGTCCATTCGTTACTGAACACCCTATATACATATGTACAGGGTGTCCCATTTTTGTTGTAATTGTAGGGTATCTCGGTAAATATTAATGCTAGAGGGTTGCGGTTTCGACATTACTGTATTACTTTTTTGTTCTGAGTTCAGTTGTATCGTCTTTTGTTTTAAAGCTATAGCCAACTTTTGGAAAATGTAACATTTCTCCAGCTTTCAATTTCTCGGTTGGGTATGTAGATACAAAAAAACTGTAAAGACATTTTTTATAGATATTTTTATTTACAATCCAGTGGCGTACCCCATAATTTTTTAGGAGGTCACATTTTCGATATATAAATAAATTGCATTTTTTTAAATAGAAACTGTAGTTTGCTTAGGTATGGTTGAAAAACCCTATTTTTTCTGATTAAAAAAATGTATACATTGTTAGGTTTATTTTTACTAATTTTGGAATTATTCAAATTTTTTTAAATAATTTAATCATATATTACGTTTACATCCAGGAGGCTATGAGATATATAATTTATATTACTAAGTAAAAATTTTAATCCTTATATATTATGCATACATAAGACTCCTAAGTGCGCTCATGCATTTTTTATCGATAATCTAGGAGGCCATGTTTATGTGGAAATGGGTACCTACGCATTGTTTATCATCAAATATTCACATCCATTTTGACGAAAAACGTAAAATATCATTAAATTATTACAAAAATTGGAATCATTCCAAAATTAGTAAAGATATACCTAAAAATGTATACATTTTCTTAATCAGAAAAAAATAGTTCTTTTCAACAATAGCAAAGCCAACTATGGTTTCCATAAAAAAATGCAAGTTTGTGTTATATTTTAAAAATGTGTCCTTCTAAAAATATTCTGAGTACACCACTGAATTCAGAATAAAAATATCTATAAAAAATGTCTTTACTGTTTTTTTTGTGTCTATGGCTATGGCCAATCGAGATATTGAGAACTGAAGAAATGTTACATTTTCCAAAAGTTGGCTATGGCTTTAAAACAGAAGATGATACAAAAATGGCGACGGTTCATTAACATTTACCAAGATACCTTACAATTACAACGAAAATGGGACACCCTGTACATATATACTCATAAATGTAGAATGATATATCAAATATCCAAGGGGATACGTAAACCCGCCCAATATATATAATTTAGGTGTAATTTTAAGTTTGTGTTTATTTCGTAGTCATTGTATTTTTTGTTTTAGTGCTGTTTCCACCTCACTGTTGTTTTTTTTCACGGATATATTTCTTGCCATTTTAAACTAAGAATTACGTATTGTGCTTGAATCCAATTAATTTCTAAAAGTTTCTTGAAATTACACTCACTAACAGTATTATTTTGCCATTATACCTTTGTCAAAGTACATGTCGCAAACCCGATAAACAGAAAAAACTTGCCTCCACTTTCCTCAAAAAAGAAACACAGCTGAGCTTCAAATTGGCAATTTAAAGTTCATCTAGAAATTATACAGCGTGCTTTCCAGTCGGATACAAATTTATCCCAGTTACTTGAAAACTTACATAACTGTCTCACCCTTCAAAGCAAACATTTGCATGGCAAAATTGATCAGTTTTCCTCGAGGAGGGCGAACGAGTGAAAAGCAAATTCGACGAAACTTTTTTTAGCGAGACCCTGCCGCCTCGCGATTTTCGACATGTATACGTATAAACAGGTGAAGTTACGCGAAACGGCAAACGCAATTTGGAACGCGAGGACGAAATTTATCCCGGATAAAATACGCTTCGACGTCAGGCAGGCAGGTATTCTTTCGGTAATAAGGGATGACCTTATTTGACAGTTACAAAATTGGATGGAGCAGTCAAGGTATGGGGTGGTCGCCTTTTCAATCTCGATTTACTCCCGGGAAAATTTCCGAAGTGTCGTCTGTCGTTAATATACCAAACTGATAGATGACATTTCTGTTAATAATTCGATTTCTATGATTGGAAATGTTTAAGCAATTGATGCTGTAACGGTAGGTGATTATGGGCGTATAAAGGTTATTCGTTGGCGTGATCCTATAGGTATTTGTATTATGGGACTGACACTGGCGTCTTTTTGTTGGTTGGGCTTTCTAAGTGCAATAAGGTGGACACTGCGAAGAAAATGGAAAACGTCTGCATTTTTGTCAGTTTGTAAGCTATTAAGAATAACAAATGCCCCAGCATTACATCATTTGGCGTTGCATATTGTGTCTTTCCTTATCTTGTAGTATACTCTGAATATTAGCTTCTACTGGTCACTAATTCTCTCTTCTATCACTCCCACCATATTTTCTGCATTTAGTGGTACAACTGTTGCAACCCCAGCCGAAGTGTCACAGTTTGAATCTGCGTGCCTTTTTGGACAGTCGTTACAATTTACATCCCCACGTGTCAGCAACGTTGCAGTACTAACAGATGCCGTCGTTGGCTTTATCAGTTCTTTTTAAGTATGTGTTGAAGTAGCCATGTTGGATGTGGAAATTCACTTATAGGTGTTTACATCTCATCCACGTTTTAATGCCTGGAATTAGTACTGCAGATTGCATTTTCTTAGCTTCTTTCCCATTTCTTTTGCCACCTTTTCACCGTTATTCTTCTTGCTTCTTGGCTGCCGCTATTTCCTCGCTACTGCCGTCTACCACACTAGGTGAATTGGCACGGCTGCGCAGATCACCTCAGTACCCTCGTCAACGCTGTACGGTAGCTCGAAGCCATTCGTACAAGCAACTTTCTCTGTGCTTTCTGTATGTGTTTTATATTTTTAATTTCCAGCATGGTGTGGCATACTAGCGCCACATACAAAAGGATCGATTGTACCGTGACCGCCAACAGCAGTCTTTCTGCTATATCCACTAGACTAGGTTTCATCGAGGGCTGTGTCTGCATATGTTGCAACTGTCTCCCTAGTTATGCTTGTCACAGCGATTGCTAGGTCGTCTGCAAAAACTACCTCCTCATACTATCCGGTAAGTTCATGCGCAGTACACCGTCGCACACCACACCCCACAGGGTTGGCCCCAGTAGTGAGCCCTGTGGCACCTCTGGCGATAGCTGCTTGTTCACACCTTTCTGTATATGTATGGCTCTTTTTCTGAAGTAAACTGTCCGCATTCTTTTAATTTTTCTAGAATGTGATCCCGTGATATTACATCGAAGGCATTTTTTACGTCCAATGCTATAATAATTGCTTCTAACTGTCCTAATCCTTTCTTGTATAGTGTCGACGGCGGACCTGCCCTTACGAAAGCCGAATTGCATGTTATTAAGCGTCCGCCTGTCGTCCAACTCTGACTTTAGTTGTCTCTATCATGCTCTCATAGAGCTTTCCAATTGTATTCGGAAGATATATGCGTCTGAATTTTCTAGTGTCCTTCTTTGGTATTGATGTATTTTTTGTAAGTTTTCACTGAGCCGGGTACACCTGCCTTTCCAGTAAACTGTTAACCATCTCTAACATCCATTCATCAACTATTTTTCCAAATATTTTAAACGTCTTTGGTGGTATTGCATTAGACCCTGTTGCCGTTCTATTTCTCGAGGTTAAACTGTGTTTAAGTTCCATCATGCTAAAAGGTAGGGTGCAATATTATAAGCTGCGCTTCAAATCTGTAGATTATTCCAAAGTTCCTCAGTGTTGCCCGTTAGACCTATTTTTTAACTTTTTAAATTCTTTAAATTTGCTTTGTGCCTATTTCATGAACTTAGTAGTTTCTACTTGCCCACGGGACCTCCTTGCATTTGATTTGCATCGGTGTTGCTGTTTACTAACAAAAGAATGACACAAAAAAGACAATGTATTATTAAGATTTAATTTTTAACCGCAACCCAAGATATAAGCTAAAAATTAGATTCCGTAGTGATAAAGAATGAAAACAACAATTAAGATTGTATTCATTACCAGTATTAAAATTCTTTACAGTTACAAGCCAGGAGGGCACAATAACCAGTTACCAAATAGATCTTTGGAGTTAAGTTACTGGCACCGTACCGACAATTACTACCAACGAATCGGATATGCGAACTATTTTGATTAATATATATTTCTTATCTGGCTTTCATCCTAGCTAAGGCGAATGTCCTAACAGCATCAGCAGCATTAACAGCAAAATCCCAGCCCAATTTTAATGTCCTAGTCATGTGATGCCAAAGAAATATGGAATATATGCTCCTCAGCCCTCAGAATTGAAAGTAGTAGAATCTCCCTGCTATATATACTCCGATAGCTCCAGAATGATGAGCGCAAACGGGAATAATTTGATAATTAGCGAAAATACCCTAAAAGATTTATATGTACCAAAGATCACCTGAAGGTGGCTGCCTTATCTCCGGTGATCCAAGGTTCTCTAAATCAACGAATCAGAATAGTGTGCTTCCTTAATAGGACTGGTCTAAACCGCAACAATTTGTAATCCAACTGTAACAAATGAAATTAACTAGTTATCAATACGAATACGAGATTTGTCCTCTAAGATTTACGAAATGAAATAAACACAGTTCTTTCGTACTTCGCAAACGGATACCGATAGTCGAGGGGGAAGAATCTCTTTTTCGATGGACCACGCAAGTACGCACCGCCAGTAAAGACCTGGAAATTCAACAAAATACCAAGGATAACAGCAAATGCTGGAAGAAGATGAGTCTTGCTGGAAAGACGTAAATCGCATAAATACAGGGACGGTTGCAATAAACCCGTTACAACCATCTTCAACGATACATTGTATGCCTCTCTTATCTTGTTTAGATGTTTTTCATGAGTGGCTGTGCTTTCGTTCATAGTCACCCATTGGTTTTGTTATTTTCTTTTGTGCTGCTTTTCTCCTGTTCATCGACTTCGTAGTAGATGTAGTAATTATTATGATCCGTTGCGCTGTTTATTTATTGCCTCCCAGTCCCTCGCCAGCTGACCTATGTTCCTTCAAGCGATTATCAAATCAATGAATGACGATTTCCTCTTTCAAATGTTTGGGCATTTCCAGTTTTGACCACAACTACAATCCTTTTACAATACGGCTATAATTTTGTTGATTTCCAATATGTCGGAAATATGCTTGGTGGCGTGCAGTGTAAATTTTTGTTTAATGGTGAAATGAGGATATATACGAACTGTGGGTCCTCTTTAATCATACCMGCAATCGCGGTCATACAAAGTAGATAATTATCAAAGGCTTAACTTGAATTTGGATATCTGGCACTAAAACTACCTTTGAGTATGTTCAATCGGCCTGTTCATTATACTGAATTAGTTTCTGTTTACGAGAGGCAAATTGCTGTATGCAGTTGATTTTACACGTTTTCAATGTGTATTGATTTAAATGTTTATACACTGTGGTTCATCAATTTATCAAAAATGCTTTTCTACTAATTATTTTGCTTTTATTCTCCATCTCCTTGTCGCTTTAGTGATAAACTAATTATTTCAAAAGCTACGTATATGGTTCGTTTTTCAGTGTGCATTTTTGTTTTGGGATTTTCTACCCACCAATCTTCCCATAGCTCGCTATTTTATTTTGTTCCAGTCATTGTTCAAGCTGATGCATTCTGTAGTATTCTAAGTTCTTATCACCTACTGTTTTCAAAGTCATCGTAATTTAACATCAATATAACGTATAAAAGCGTTTAATATATCTAGCCTAAGACAATTCCTAGTTTCCAGAAGAAACAACCTCAGTCATTGGTTGTGCAAACGATACCTGAAACGTTTAAACTTAAACTCATTAACGTTATATGTACTCGCATACAAGTAAAATATGTTCTTCAAAAAAAAGTTAAGAAGAAGCACTCTTGTTCACTTCAAAAGACACGAACACGTAGAAAGACCGGAACTGTCAGTTAGCTCTTGAATGCATGGGAGAATAGGACAGATGCCCTCAGTACCATCTAAGCGGAACTCTGCGAGCTAGGCGATCTATAACTGTGATATACATCGGCCTAGTGCAGTTTCCTAGCGATGGCATCGAAAAGGCTACTCTGAAATCCACTAGTCCTCCCGCCGCGGATATAAGCGACGGTCTGCCGTGGTCAGTTTGCTCTCTACCCCTACCTGATGAACCCCAACAGGGCGACACTATTCGTAGGGTTTATTTTTTATAAAAAAAACTTTCAACATTTAGTTATTTATAGACTAGATGTAAACACTTTGTTAATTTGCATCAATGAGAACTATGCGGGTTTGATAGCACAACCTAAGTTTAACAAAATTTTTGCAGGTAACGTAAATTTAATTTTTTGAGCGCTCAGGTATCTCATTCTTTTTCCTTCAAGAGCTCTTATGTGTATAATCGTATGTGTAAAACTACAAGCATTTAGCATACTAAGCTTTGGTTTCGCCTTAGTATCAAACATAATTTAAATTTGTTTCTATGAAAATTTGATACTTGCATACTTGCAGACGAAACAGTAGTAGTAGCTTTATTTAAGGGTGAATTAACAAAGTTTGAGCGTTAAAATAACTTGCTAAACTTGAAAATATGTGATATGTAGTTCTTTTGTAATTTATGTTACTGCGTTACATATTTGATTTATCACCACAAATATACAAGTTTTTAAATAACCAGTTATTTACAGTTCTAAATTTCATCATTGCTTACCGTACGTGTTTCAGTTCATCAATCATCAGCATCTATCGTATAGAACTTACACCCTCTTCACAATAGTGTATCCAAAGCTGTCTTTCTTTACCTTTCATTTTTCCATTAACCTTAATGTATGCTTTTTGTACCTAAGTCCTTATAAGCCCAAGAAAGTCACGGCTGTTTTGAGAGAATATAAAACCGATATGAAGTGAATAAAAACATTCTATCTGTGGGTAGAAAAACGTATCCACATTATAAATTCACCCCAACGACCCACGCAAATCGCTTTCGCAATAATGCCTTCAAAAAAAAGGGGCGCTTGGAAATCCCATCCCTAGGAAACATCAAGATCTTTGACTTTCATGGCCCTTGAACGTTGCTCTCGGTTTAAGCAGAGTATCGTGTCATTCAATGATTGACGCAAATATCACGCCCACGAAGACGTCTCTTGGTTGTCTTGTTGCACGACATTTAAGATACCAACAGACAGCTGCAGTGTTATTGCTTCCTAACCCCTATTTACGGATCTGCGTTTCATCTAAACACAAGACTGTTCGTTGTTGCCAAGTGCATCTAAAAAGTTGTTTTTTCCATTCGCATGCGTTCTTAAAAAATTAAATGTCTGATGACTGTTTGTGCTGATACTGGATTAAGAATAAAAATGTCTACAAAAAATGTCTCTACAGTTTTTTTGTGTTTACATAGCTAACGAAGATGTTGAGAACTGAAGAAATGTTACATTTTTCAAAAGTTGGCTATGGCTTTAAAACAAAAGACGATACAAAAATGGCTATGGTACAGCTCAACTCACAACAAAAAAGTAATGCAGTAATGTCGAAACCACAACGCTCTAGCATTAATAGTTACCGAGATACCCTACAATTGCAATGAAAATGGGACATCCTGTACACTTTGTAAATGACGTGTACTTATTGCTTATTATATATTAATATATTAACCTCTCTCTTTTTCAAATTATGCCCGATAGATAGCCACTTTAGACTTGGATTACAAATTTTTGTTTGATTTACAGAACTTTTAACTATGTACATTCTCTGATGTTTATCTGACTAAGTCGTAGCATAAGCCCAGATTACAACTGTAATCAATTGTGAATGGAGTTAAAATAAAACAATTAAATGCGGAGAATGCAATCTTATTATAGTTTTATATAATATAAGTAATTGTATCTGCCGGTAACACTCACTTTAAACAATTTTTCTAATATTGTACAAAAGAAAATTAAAGTACAAGTTCATTTCTTTTATCCTCCTGGGACTCACCAAAATTGAATTGATAGATTTTACTTCCACATCCAACGGATGGGGTGTGTATCGCGAAAAAAAATTTTCAAAAATTTTTATTTGCTCATACGCTTTAAAAAAACCAAAATTTGAGCAAAAACAAATTTCTTGTCTGTGTCTGTGGTTTTGTTTGTGAACACGATAACTTTCGAAACACTTAATATATGCACTTGAAATTTGGCAAACGCATAAATCTCAACTACCCAAAGCGACCTACTGTTTGTGGGGTAAGTAGGATATCGGGAAGGGGGCGAAATTGGAGGGTAACCCTTTTTGCAAGTTTTTATTTTTGTTTCGTTTTAGTATGTGATTAGTAGTATAACTGCGAGTACTATTCGTTCGTATAAATTTTCAGTGCAGCAAACTGTTTAGAAGATATTAGCAAACAAGCGTCACTTAAAGAAAGCGGTTTTTCCTAAATATCTCCGAATATTTAATATATTCATAAAATGAAAATACCATCAGATAGGAAATAAAATTTCTCACAAAAAGTGTCTTCGAAAATTTATCCAAAATTTTGACATTTTCGAAATATTTCCAAAAAGCCTATTTTGGACGGTACACGTACGATATTTTTACATTTTGGTATTATATAAAAAAATCAAATTTTTGATCAGAAAACACTTTTGTAATTTTTTTGTCAAGTTAATAATTTTCGAGTTATTTGGAAAAACGATTTTAAAAATTTATATATTTTTGCTAATATCACGAGGACTGTTTGTCTTAGAAAAAATTTGCAGAGAAAAAAATGCTCAAAACCTGATTACTAATCGTATAGTATAATAAATAAAAACGTAAATGTCATTTTGACAATTGGATGTGGAAGTATTGATTCAATTTGCAGCGGTTTTTAAGAACATTGAGCCAGCCATTTTTTTAATACTTAAAAGCTAAATAATTTTTTTCCGCTTTTTCATACCTATAATTGATGAGGGCATTTTAAAGACATGAATCCTTGGATGGAGCAAAATGTGGTTTCGGTACCTAGTACCTACTATTAATATAAAAGAAACAAAATCTAAAAACATAATGAACCTGTATTTGGTAACTTAACTGTTAACGTGATATCTATAAAAACATTGTTGTTATGCGTAAATAAGGTTCACGCTTCACAACAGAATTTGATTTTCTTTTTGCAGTTTGTGAATTTGCACCTCATGGAATTCTTTACATTTAATAACTTCCTTTTTTGTCACTACCTACTACCTAATTAATGGCGTGAAAGGTTTTTTTAGCCGTTCCCTTTTTTGTTCTCACGGACATTCGATAGTAACTGATTGTGATGTGCAGGTGAGGTAGCAGTACGAATCTGAAGATAATTTCCTACAGTAGTTTCAAGATTCCGCAGCTATGGCAGTGAAAACTGTTAAAATACGTTTTTGAACATACCATTGTACAACATTAATTTTATCATTGCTCCTCCCTGTTAAGAAAATCTTCTTTTAAATTTCCTTATATATTCGCTTTTGTCAGATGGACTTCTTAAATATTTCATAATCGTTCCCATGCCTAAGATCCTTTTATTTAACAGCATTCCAATACTGGAAAATTTGTTTCGGCGTCCATTTGTAAAGCAAAGTATCTGGGGTATATTATTAACATTGCAAATAAGACATTTCTTGAAATGTCACTTTAAAAGCTTCAAAATGCTTAATAAACAACTGAATAATAAAACATCTAAAGCTTTCGCGCACATGGTTTGCATAAAAAATCTGTTTCTCGGGTTATTAGTTCGTCGTCGGTTTTTTCTATTGTAACCTGACTGACCTGACTGAATAGTAAAACCGTAACATCACCAGAACGTAATTATATATTACGCCGCCATTAAATCTAAACAAACAGCAATAGTTTCTACCCTGTGAAATTCCATCAACTGGACCATTTCCCCCCTTTGCTATCGTGCACGCAGTTACTAGTGATAAGTAACGGCTCTACTTTGTTAGAACAACGCTAAGAAACCTAATCGGAAGTTTGGCAACGCCGAAGTGGAAGCGGCCCTCAGAGTTGTTTGTTCGTTGATCCGGGGGCTACGAGACAGAAATAAGGATTACATAGTTCGTCAAGGACTTCTGAAAAGATAAATCGGAGCAGAAAGGGTTGAAGGGGCACCTTCGCTTGAAGTAGATGGATTTGCGGTGGAAATAATTCTGGATGTACAGGTGGGAAACGAAGCCGGTCCTTTATTTATGAGTTGCGTGAGATTAGCAAATAAGTAAAAGGCGGATTAATTAGATACAGTTCGTGGAACACAGTGGAATCGGGTGGAACGTAATCGAAAGGAACGGGGTTGGGGTTTTTTAGAAATATTTATCAGTTTACGTCTGGAAAACAGCAGCTAAATAGCGACTTTGCGGCGTAGTTGGAGTTTCTTTGAAGACAGTTTGTATCAAATTAGCAAGGGTTTATTTTGAAGGATCCAAGTTCGTGTTTACAAAAACGGGAAAATTGAATCGTGTGGCTACTTCTCTACCAGGTTTCTAAGATTTGGTTTGTCTCCATCTCTGCACCCATATGGCCATGTTTAAGGTAAAAACTAAATTAATAAACGATGCCTCACAATCAGAGCATAAATATGCCGATTCTATTCGGACGCAGTTTTTTTTGCTGCAATATTTAGGAGGAATCTTTTACTTTTTAGTATAAAATGAAAGATTTAGATTTTGTACTTCAGGTCGACCTATATCGTTTTGTTACTGACAAAGGCAAAGGCATTCTATTATACCAGTAGATCTTATTCGGTTACTTAGCATTTTTCGTTTTTTTTTATGGATAACCGTTTAATACTGCAGGGATCTGTCGTTAGGATAAACCACCAACAGCAAAGCCAATGTGCATATGCCAACAGGCATTAACTTAACAAAATATTGCTAGTAACACTAATATTTATATGTACGCTAAAATGTTATCAGTGGAAGAGCCACAGAGAGACCATTCAGAGATAACATCCCCTCAGATATCATGTATTCTTTTATATACCAAATTTTGACAGTAAATTCTACATAATTGGCTCAAGCAAGCTTGAATGAGGTATTGTAGCAATATGTTTAGTTTTAACCAAAATTAATTAGTTTACCTACGTAAGATCTGGTAATATTTCCATTGTTTGCTTTTACATGGAAGACCTTTAAGTTTAAAATGCGTCTAATCGGTGAAAATGATATGTTGTCTTTGTTCATTCGTATTGCACCAAAGACTAGCTGATCAATTTTCAACTATTAGAATTTAGTCTTTATATCTGTTGTTTTTTTTTATGCACAAGCGTTCCAGCGCATATGGGCTAAATGGGTCTTTATCTTTATATATATCTATTTTAATAATAAAGTCTGCACATTTTCTAATATAGGAACCTTCAAGGTTGAATATGTTAGAACCATACACCGTAAAATCTATAAATAAATTGGAAGAATTTGGTAGAATATTATAAGAATATCTGTTGAATTATGCTTCAAATGTGCAACTGGGTGAGGTTAGCAATGTTAAAGGTAACGTCAGATAATTATTATAAAAATGTCCCAATCTTAAGACCGTAGAAGGTAAACGAACTCAATTTGTACAGGTAATAACCCGGCTGTGCTTCGCAATCAGATTTTCCGTAATAGGAACGCGAAACCGAGAAAATACCTAATTTAAGAAAATAATGAACTTTCACTGAAGCCGAAATAAAACAGTTTGGCTGGTCGGTAGAAGTTGTACGGTGGAATACGCGTTCCAACTTTTTTTTTCTCGTTTTTGTTATTGAAATGATCCCAAGCGTGCCACACTGCAGCATCTCTTAATATAAAAATGACAAAGAGAAACTAGGGGAAGATAGCTCCTAAAGTGCCACCATCAAAATATTTAAGGTTCGTGCAAGCTAGTTTATTAACCAAGGGGGCGTTTAAAATTCTCAAGCACAACTTCGTGTCATCATTTACACCCTGCTCGTCTTGTATGTAAATAAATCGCGTTATCTTGGAAACTTTGAGGCACAAGTCTTTCAGTTTATACTTTAAAGGCAAGATCCTTGTAGAGCACATAGAATTACAGGAATAACATGTAATTGCAGTAATAGCTGCAGACTCTCGCAAGCTCATTTCCATAATGCCTGCAATGATTACTATAAAACGCGAGGTTTTTTTTATTACAATTGTGGCTGCTAGACTAGACTATACATGACTCTGCGCGTGCCTAGGTAGCTTCCTTGAAGATTTGTGTACTATGTAGAAACAAAGTTGAAATTTCACACAATTTTCAGTCATTGCGTTTAAAGTTACAATAGAAATCACCCCTCTCCATGTTCGCGAGCGCTTTGCGTGCTAATTTATTCCCCGATATCGGGAAAGCAAATTTGTATGGGACGGCACTCGGGTGTGGATTCACAAAAGACGGCAAACTTAATGGTAGACGTCGTTAAACGAGACTTTTAACGAGTTGAGCTGAACAAGGGATCTCCATCGAGCTGCGCCCAGTTTATTCTGCTGGATTACACAGCTCAGAGTTGACAAAACGAAGATTGCTTGCGTGGGCGGTGCAAGGACTCCTTGGAGTTACTAATAAACAGGGCAATGTCGTAGTGTGGTCGTAAATTTCAAGTTGATGTATTAAGAGAAGAAAATTTGGAATTGGAAAATTAAACGATTATATTGCAGTTAAAACTGAGTGCATCCGCAACTTCCGTGACTATTTTAAATGTATAGTTCGAGTAGGAAATATAAATAATTAATTAAATGCGTACTGTCGTTTCTATCCCACTCTTTTTATTAACATTTACTTCATGTTATTAGTACAACAAAGATTACTTTGATTTAAACCCATTAAAGTATTCTGTTGTACGTAATTTGAACATTTTATTTATTATTATCTTTTAGATCTTTGTGATGGACACGTGATTTAAGGATCACATATTAATATACCACATTGGGACCTTTATGATTTATGGCACTTAAATTATTAAACCTTTGAGAGTTTATTTTAGATTTATTCAAGTTTTTGTCAAGTTATTATTTCTGGCATTTTGCTAATTTATACACATGAGCCGCTTTCTAACAGAATCTCACACCTAAAAGATTTTAATTCATTTATAAACTTCCATTAATGTTGTGATTTATTTACGTTTTACCCATAATTACATTCTTTTCTAATGAGATGTGCAAAATGTAGAGATTGTTTCTGTATTAATAATGACGTACAAATGTACATGTTGAATATTCATTTAATATAGGTAACAAGGTTTTGTATTACGAACGCGCGTTGTTTTCGGTCCGTGCTTTCGCGAACAAGCTTTGTTCCAGGTTTTATACTAATTTGTTATTCGCTAACTTGCAATCTTCGGAATAGTGAACTGCATTTTATGTGGAGGCAAACTGCCTGATTTTTTTTATTTTTCGTCTAATCTGCGACACTGTTCGAGGCTTCTTGAAGTTTGACGAGTGAACGGTTTGAATTTCGTGACTTGAAATGTGACTGAGAAATGTCATACGGTACACCCCTTGTGTTTATACATAGGCAACTTCGTTATTTTAAGAACTATAAATTGAGAAAAATTGATTAACTTAGATGTTTTCTAATGCAGTTTTTGTGAAGGTTGATTTTTTTAAATCGCTTGTAACCTTTCGAGAAAGATAAAACGTGCGAGCACTTTTTCGGTGGATTTTAATTCAGATACAATATTTTTTTACGTCATTTGAAAAACTTGTAACCATCAACAAGTTTATTTTTCTTGTGGGACCTTACAATTATTTCGCACTGTCATAGCGCTCTCTTACTAACTGCTTCTTTCTGTTCTTGTCACTATGATTTTTTCTKTCAGCTTTTCTTCTTATTTATCTTGGGCGGTTTTTGTGTTCTTATTGGGTAATGTTTCCTCGTACATTTGGTAACTCAATGTTAAAGCGGTTGCCGTCTCTCGAGATTTTCTGCACCACAATTGTGTAGGATTTCTTGTATACATTTTTTTAATGCACGGAACTACTTCACTGTTATTTCACCAACAATAACAACAACACAAGAACCTAACACTAGAACACATTATGAAGAGATCTAAGAGTTCATAGCAATTGTTCGCTATGTCGCCGATCCTGACTTAACCACAAGCTGTATTAATATTTGGGCTTATACTCGTATACATTGGCAGCATATTCCCTTTTCCTTATATATCTATCTTATTGTGTTCTTTCGTTGTTACCGCGGAGACTTTTTATGTTTGTTTTTCTGAAAGAACGTCTGAAAAGACGAAATAGTTTTTATTATTTTGCTGGTAAGATTTTCGTTCTATACTTGTTCCTGCTGCGGTATGTATTTTTTTTGACAAGTCGACATAATTACATTTAATCTAATTTTGGACATGCCGGTTTCTCTACGTTTTACTATACCCTTCCCTATTGTTGATTTGTTTTTACTGTAAGAACGTCTAAAGGGACGAAAGCCGTTATTCTTGTTTTKTGGGTTAGTTGTTTATTCTCTACTTGTTAATACTACGGCGTTWAAGTTTATTATTACTATTATTTCTCTTTAAGATCTTACTTATGTTCTATTATCGCGCGTAAGGCAGATCGGGGTATCTACGTTTGGTCTATTTTTAGCTGTATTGGTTTTACTCCGTTCTTTTTACACTTTTAGAGCCTGTTCTTTGTCTATCTTCAAGGTTTAAAAATCTGGGGTGGTTCGTTTCTACGTGCGTTTGACCATTTCAGCCCCAAAATACGCTCGGTGTAGCGTTATATCGCACAAAATCCCGCACTTGGTTATACCAAGAGAGAGAAATAACACGTACTGTTGTTATTTATGCGCATGCAACATAATTAGTAATTATTACGTTAGTCAATTATTTTTCTACTGTCTTATCTTATTTTAGTTCTTGTTGCATTCGGTGTACCTGGTAGGGCGTTCCCTCACTTGGTCCAGCTACGCTCAGGTAACCTGGGTTCTCAGGTGTGCCACCATTTTTACCATGTTAAGCACTTGTCCCCACCTTATGACTGTGCAACACTCACTAAATATAGTTTAGTTGTTTATTAATTACACAAAAAGGAAGTAAAACTCAAAGAACCGTTCGAGTGCCCGTCCGTATCTGACCACCGCTCAAACCGAACTCCCTACTATTGAAAATCAACAACTGTCAATAAATATTACATATCGTTGAACAATAAACTTTTGATGATGGTTATAAGCTTACTAAACATTTGTAGAAAAAAATGTATCTGAATTAAAAACTTTTTAAAAAGTGTTCTAAAATGTTTTTTGTATTTTCAAAAAAGTCCAAACAATAAAGTTACAAGCGGTTTAAAATAACGACATATTCAGTTTTTTCATAATGTTGCAGATATCTTAAATTAGTTATTATATAGCTATTTTGTATCTCTTCAAATAACGAGGGGTGGAACACCCTACATATTGCAGAGTATCACCCCAAGACCAATTTTTGAGAATACCTGCTAGTTGTATTTTGACTAATGACAGTTAAATCAATCCAGTCAACTCCTTCACCTAAATTAATACTTCGTAACATGTAGCACTTATCACTAACAATCCTGAAGTTATCAGAAGTAACTAACCTTAGTTATAAATTACGTGCCTTAAATATTAATGGCTTTCACGGTTCGATGGTTTTACTTTAACCGCACTCCCCATCTAATTTACTAATATATACGCCGTCTGTTCATGTTCTTATATCTATTTTTATAAATTTCTACACTTTCTAAACTATCTAGAATGTATTTAGTTACATCCCTTAAAAATTGTAAGTTATCCAGATTTATTTTATGATCTAGAAGCGAGATATGTTTGGCTGGGCTAGACTTTTCAACTCTCTGTTTAAGGGAGATATGTGTCCTTGATAACTTGTATGTATTAATCATCTGGTTTGACTAAMATATTACTTATCGTAGTCCTCACTACTAATTTCATAAATCGCTGACTTTTCCGTGTAGTCTAACATATCATTGGGGTCCCTAACAAAGACTGACGTGTGGTTCTAGACAAAAATACCACTTTTAGGCCGAAGCGTTAGAAAATTCTCCGGAGACAAGGCGTTCATTTGGACTCGAAAGGAATGACAGCATATTTTGCCGGTGCAGTCTATATACCGGAAGTTGTGGATTCGGTGAGACATTCTCATGTTTATGTTTATTAACTAACTTGTCGGTTAATGAAAAGCTGTTACCGTTATTTCTGTTATATTTTCATATTCTCGAATAATAGCAATTAAAAAAAAACAAAGATATTTGGCTCTTTTGAGCTGAATGGAATGGTGAAAGTATTACGATATGCAGCGAGATGAAGTGGGTTCCTTGGAGTATACATCAAATTAACGTTTGTTGTTGTTATTTCTAATTATTACAGTATCTAAAAATTTCCACAGTAAACTTGATTATCGAAAATCTCTTATTTAATCTCGCTAGGAAATCTCCCATTGATCATGTCGGATAATACAGGTATATGGCGAACACATCTTTTATTACTTCGCCGGAGGTAGTCAGTATCACCTCAAAACTTCTCATAAAAAGGATTAGCAATTACGGGCGAGAGGATTATTGATATACCTTCACATCGTCTGTAAATAGGGTGTTCAAATGGAAACAATTATATTCCACGCCTGTTCTTGACTGGGAAATCCCAGATGTAAGGTGAGACGCAAACTATGGGGCACATGGAGAAAACACATCGAAAGAAATCAGTATTTTTTCACCGTCCTTCAAAGTGATGTCAATTTTTGATGGAAAAAATTTCTTGTTGGATCGGTAGCCTACTAAATTTTATATTTTAAAAGTAACAATTGGCCATACAGCCCGGTTTATCAATTTTTGAACTGACGCACAGTATACTAACAACTGTCATTCAATATTTACGGTAACAAAGTTGTTACACTTATTAAAAACTTTGCTGCTTCACTAACCTTTTGCGGTAAGAGATTTTTTGACGATTTTGCGTTGACGCTTTCATACTAATTTTTTTTTTAATTGAAATTCCTTGTTCGCTTCTAAATAAAAACATTCTTATTTCATCAAACTTTCAACAACTTCATGGGTAGAAGTTAGTCTTGTCTTTGTGGGGTATCAAATTCTGAGATACTTGATACATTACTTGATACACTGCGTCTACCGCGTTCCTATACACGCTTCGAGAAGTTTAATGAAGCCCTGTGTTGATGAAATGACATCCTTCAAAGCGCGAGTCGAGCCGCCGTTAGCCAATTTCAGACCCGTTTGCAGTATACCCAACTTTGTGTTGTTAAAAATTTGGATAAACAAATTCTCTACAACGTTGGTTGTTTTTAGAGGAATACCATACTACATATACACTATAGATTGTATTGTGTATGGATACTTTTTTTATACAGTTCACTGGAAACACTCAAGACAGATTTATTTTAAAGGTACTCCATCCCTCTTACTCTAGATTCATTAATTTATAAGTTAATTTTTAAACAACGTGTGTGTTTGAACTACTTCAGGGGTCTTCCAATTTGACGATCCTTAAAAAAGTATCAATGGATCAACCTGTTTGCAGTTATGTATGGTTCATTGCGCTCTACAAGCAGCTGAGGATAATGCAAAGCAAGGCTATAATCACTGGGCAGCATTATTTATTACAACTACACCTAGATTCATAAATTTCCACCGTTTGAAGATACATGAAAGATGTAGGCAAGAAAACACTTTAAGTGGCAAATGAACTAATCAGCTAAAGGCACCAAAGAGAAAAATCATCCTAAATACACCCTGCAAAGCCAGGAAATGCATCATACAATTTCTATTAATAAACCTGTCCATTAATTTTAAAATCAATATCTTTTCTTGGTACTACCTGTTACTAAAAGTGATTAGAGGTTTAATCTTGTCGCTTCTGAAGTTTGAGAAGTTCATTACTTTAACGAATCTCGGCATCGCATTTTGTCTGCTTCTCGTAAGTCGGCCGTTATATAGCGAATTCACCGCATAAAGCTGGAAACTTCATAAAGAGCTGATGAAAGTCAAGGATAGAGGAAGGATATTGTAGTGAAATACGCAACATCCATTTTCATTGATTCTTCCCATCTATATTTTTACATTATCAATTGATATTTGGTGATAAGTACATTTTACAGAGAAAAAATTATTCTTAGTTAGTCGCAACTATTTTTACGTAATGAGCAGTTTGCATCGGGGGTAATCATAAGGAGTATTATACCTTTTACTAAACGATCTCCCAACATTTACTTGACTCTGTTGCAGTGTTAGTTTAGGCTGATGAATTTGCATTGGGATAAACCCTTGCCAGTTTTCTTATTCCCTCACAGAGATGAATAATTACCAATAGTTGCCTAAATAACGAACACAATCAAGTTTTTCTAGAACTGGTAAAAGCGATCTGAATTATGACGGAAATGAATGTGTCAAAATCATCTCAAATGCACTTTTAATATCCGAACTGAGGTACATTTTACTACATGCCAATTAATGTAAGTTATCAGTTAGTTATGCCTGTCCAACATTATACAGGGTGGGMCAAGTGAACATATTTCTTCCATAAMTCCACAACTATTGAAAATATGAAAAACTTTTTTGTATAAAAGTGATCTAGGTTTATATGCTGCATATTGTAAAAATATTTTTGAAAACAGTTCACTTCCGGTTATACTGGAAATGCATACCAACTTACCTGATAAACTTAACTTACTCGGCACGCAAACCGCAGTCTTCTATAGATGTCTCATATTGAAAAATATTTAAAATGGCGGGGAGCGCTGCAAACGACGATTTTTTGTTTTAGCGCTTATTTTTTGGAAAACGTTACATTTTAGAGGTATGGTATGTTATACAAAATAACCTTAAAATTCAACAAGGAATACAAAAATGTAAAAATATACGGGGTGTTCTATTTAAAATAAGGAAGTTGGTGTGCGTTTCCGGTATAACCGGAAGTGAACTGTTTTCAAAAATATTTTTACAATATGCAGCATATAAACCTGGATCACTTTTATATAAAAAAAGTTTCTCAAATTTTCAATAGTTGTGGAGTTATGGAAGAAACACGTTCGAATATCGAGACTACACTACTACTGCACAGGGTGTGAACTAGCGAAGATAGCTGAAGGTTAACTGGTGAAAGATTTACGGTTTTGTGAGCCTAATTAAATGCACCTTTTGGATATTAAAAAAAACTAAATTTGGGCGGTCTTCTTATTACTTTAACGTCGCTTTTTTATTTCACACAAAAGATTTAAATACAAAAGTTCTAGAAAGTGATGTGCTCAAGCAGATATTCTCATTCAGTTTTGTAATCGGCTATTTTTTAAGCTTCGCAACGTTATGGCCATTTCTCTGCTTTATTCTTACTTTAAGGTAGTTAGCCATGGACAAATGAATTAAATACCATTTCTTTATACTTTGAGCAGTTAGTTGGGAAATTAGTTTTATTTAATGAATTATTCATATTTTGAGAAGTTCGATATTGTCGAGTGTTACATACGGTGTAATGCTGGTGACTCTGAGAGGCGCATAAAATTATAAAGATCGTTTAAGAATATGTGTAGAGGTGATCCACAATTTTCATTAAAAGGTCTTTGAGGTAATGAAACACGACTTACAAGCTACGGTATGTTCAAAAGGCATAACAAACACGGCCGGATGCAGGAAAACCCTCATAATGTTGGACAGCGGAGTCCTAATTGAATTTCGGGTATAATGTGCAGTGTGGCATCATAGGGCCAATAGTTTTTGGTCCGTATATTTTTGATGGGTGTCTAATTAGTGCAGGTTATCTCAGTTTCCTCCACAACGAATTCTAAGATAGTTGGATGAGCTAAATTTAGACTCGCGCAATACTTCAGTGGTTTCAACAAGACCTACAGCTCCCTCATAACAATAATTTGAATGAAGTTTTTCCCAAATCTTGGATTGGAAGAACCGGACCAGTTCCATTGCCTCCTAGATCTTTACTCCCGAAGTTATGAAAGAGTGTAACAGCTTAGGGAAGCCGTTGAAGAAGCTTTCATGCTAATCAATAGGCCTTCGATTAGAAAAACTCCGGTTTTGAAACGGTGCATTAATTATACATTATTTGTAATCATTTACGAGGGTGGATCAAAAAAGTACCCTACCTGAGCAAGAAAAACGCAACATAATGTCTCAATTATTTTTATTTTTGAACATAATTTGCTTGCAACACAATACATTTTTCCACTGTTTTTCCAACCCCTTCATACCCTCAAAAAAAAATAATTCGTCCTGCTCGTCAAAAAACGCTTCCACAGCCACTTTCACTTCGGCATTCGTCAAAAACTTCTCCCCTCCGAGGTAAACCTTCAGCTTAGGGCACAGGAAAAAGTCACAGGGGGGCAGGTCTGGAGAATACGGTGGATGGCCCATCAATTCGTAGTGCAGGTCATGCAATTTTGCCATCACACGGGCGCAGATGTGGACGGGCGCATTGTCGTGATGAAAGAACACCTTTTTTTCTTCATTTTCGGGCGTTTCTCCTTGATAGCGGCATCGAGGCGGTCCAAAATTCCGCAGTAACACTCACCATTGATTGTTTTTTGTTTCGTCAAGGAAATCGACGAGAATGATGCCTGCATTATCCCAAAAAACAGTGGCCATAACTTTTCCCGCCAAACAAACGGTTTTCGCCTTTTCGGAGCAGGTTCCCCGCGTTTGTCCATTGCATGGACTGCCGTTTTGTTTCTGGGGTGTHATAATGGACCTAGGTTTCGTACCCAGTAATAAATCGGCGAAAAAAGTCTTTGGGATTCTTCGAATACGTCAAGCGACGAGGATGACGTCACCGCACGAAGACGCTTTTGGTCGTTCACTGTTTCGTCAGTTATTACAGTTTTGGGCCTTCCAGAACGCGCGTCATCCAAAATGCTCGTGCGGCCGCGTTTGAACTCCGAAACCCACCATTGTATAGGAAGGTGAGGCTTCCTTGTACACGAGATCACTCTGGGCTTTGAACTCCTTAGGTGTTTTCTGCTTCAAAAAGAACTTGATGACAGCACCCTCGTATTATGTGCTTTGTTTTTAAACATGCACAAATCCTTAATAGTACTTGGTTACAGAAATACAATTCAATGAATTCATAGCGACATTATAAGAAGCGATCGTCAAAATTAGGGCTACATTACTGTAAATCTTTCTCCATTTAACCTTCCTTCATTCTTCGCTGGTTTTCAAAGTCGTCATGCTAAGTATCGAGAAAAATCACCCTGTATAAGCTAGAAGCTTCAAAAAAGGATTGAATATTATGTACACCAATAGAAAATCTTCAAAGATGATCTGCCGACTGTTCATGCCGGTAAAGAATATATAGTTCGAAAAATTTTTAATGACAAAATTTGATCTCTATTATTGTCGATACGTTTTTTTAAATATCTATAATAATATATACCTCACATATTAGTCGTTATAATTCTGAAAGTCTTTGATATTCACTTGGAGCTAACTAAACTTCCATTTACATTACCTTTATAAATGAATTTATATAAAGCTTACCTTTTTACTTTACCTTCTTAGATGTATGAAAATATGACAGGTATAGTATCTTTCTTACATTAGGCTTTATTTTCACTAATTCTACTACATACTTGTTAGCGTTAAGCAGATACAGACAATTATTTTAACCAAACAAAGCAATAAGTCTCACTCATCCCTTCCAGAAAGATACGTCTCCATCGATTTCTTGCACCAACAATTTAAAATAACTGAACCGCCGGGCACATAGTGTACACAACCCGGTGATGGTGGCGGCAAGTGCAGAACATCGTTGTGGGTTCTGGGTGTGATGCGCTTGCTTACGTGGAACTCCCTCATCATGTTCGACATAGTGTTCGTGTTCTTCCTCTTCCTAATAGGGGTCACTTGTCTGGTGTACTACCTACCGGGCAGGCGACCCGTTGACACGGAGGACCGACCGCTGCAGTGTTACGTGACGGTGACGTCGGCAGGAGTACAGACGTCGCCAGTCGATCACGTCTAGAAGATGAGTAGTAGGTACCTAATTTTTACATTATATGCATCATCTTATGTTCGACTGCTTTACAGACTAAGTCCGGGAAGCAGTGTATTTAAGAGTGGTTATTATATCCAAGCGAGTTATGCAATAATGCTTTCCAGACATGTATCGTGCAAAATTTTATTTCATACCTTCCATGATTTTAAATAGAAATGTCATAATTGTAAATGTGCGATTTGTGATTTTGATATAAATTTTTGCGATTTTGGAACAGCAATACAAAAAACGGAAGGAATCAAGGCAATGATGGTAATAACCGGGGCATCGGTCTCAAGAAAGGCAAATATGTTCTTTAACTCAAAAGTTACACGAAAAAAAACAATATTTGTAGAAAATGGCCATTTCTACCGAGATTTTCAAGAAAATTATTGCTGCAAAACCTTCTCAAAGTATGCAAGGCCGAAGGTGGTGTTAATGAAGAAGTGATGTTGGAATACTTTTTGGACTGGATAAGATGATTTTCTTTTTCAGGAGGTGACCCTCGAACTTCTAAAGTTTTATCTTTCAATCAAATTTATCAAGTAGTTCCACATTGTAGTCCAACTATTCGATGCTGAAGTCAGTGTTGATGCCAATGAGAATGTCAACATATTTTTACTTTTTTTTATAAAAGAAATCTGAAAATTCGCATTCCAATTAGTCGTAGTGCTGACTAGGTATGATTTGTAAAATTTTGTGAGGAAAGCATCTACAAAGAAGTATTTAGTAATCTCCTTGCTATGAGTATGCAGAGGATGTACAAGTAAAAATAATCTATAATCTAACTGTGAACGACGTGTATGATATCGGGTCCCAATTAGTGGTTCTTATTAACAAACCAAAAACAAACACGAGTGTTTACTGTAACTGACAGCAACAACAAGGAGTCGTAATGTACGACCTTCACGCTATACGTCTATATACGTCTATAATAGGCTGTAGACAAGGTAAATGCATAAACCAAAGTTGCTATTGACATTTTATCTGAATATCCTAAACTTCAACATCTTAATCAGTATACATGCCACTGCTTTAATGCAACGTCAGCAACACTATCGACCGATGCAGGGGCGAATATGTATACTGAACGGCAGGATGCATGCAGAAGCTTTACAATGTAAAAGTTCAGGCCTCAAAAAATGAATTAAAACCACGTCTCTAAAATACAGTGACTCTATGAGCACAGTTTGGCGATACTTACTAAGGAAAATTTTAAAATCGTTTTTGATGCTATTAACTTCAGAAAACTTACACTTCTGGCTAATGTTTAAGCTCTCAAATCGTAGACACCACCTTAATAACTCGGACATAAAAGATTATTAAACCGAACATTTTTCGTTAAAAAAAACATTGCAAACTTTGTAAACATGCGTTTTTCGAAAACTTGACGTGACTGCTAGAAGTGGATTTCAGATTCGTGTTCAGGAGGCCATTTTCTAGCAGCAAGCAAAATTTCAGCTCGATAGGGGATGGTACATTATAATAAATAGTTATCCTACCTTATAATTAATTGCCCACGTACCTAGCACTTTGCTGTAAGTGACGAAACCTATAAAGCCAAAAGAGTTAGATAAAACACCAATCGCCTAGAAGATAATGATAATCTCCAAGACGTTTATTTCAAATTGAAGTAAACGCCAGATTTAGTTAAAATATGGCAGATCCGATAATCCGATCTAGTTGAAATGTGGAGCACTATATTTCCGCACTGTTATTATATAGTCACTACTAAACTGTGGAGCATAACTATAGCCCCACCTTGAATGATCAGTTTTTCTTAGCCAAATGCAAACGTAATTTAATATAACTTACAAGAGGGACAAAAGAAGTAAAATATTAGAAACTAGACTATTTAGAGTAGTTTATTGATAATTTCCATAATTTAATGAAATAATTTCTAAAATTTGCATAACTATAGCGCCACTTAAAAAAACTTTAAGGTGGCTATGATCAAACGTTAAAAATATGTTTATACTTTGTTATTATTTATTAACTGTCACTGTGTTGTAACAATTGTGATAAAAATGCCTCATGTAGGGTGACATGAAAAAAGGTAAATTTTGGCTGTTTGGGATGAAGGCTTTAGTCGCCGAAAAATTGCTCAAAGAATAAACCGGTCTCGTAAAGTTGTCGCCAATTAATTACGAAACCCTGAAGAAAGGTGGCGCTAAGAAAAAAAATTCGCCCAGAGCTGCAAGAAGAATTATTCCTACAGCGAGTAACACTTTAAAAAAGTTGAAAAAGAGTTGCCCAAGAGTGGAGGCCTGACCTTGGACCATAGGGAGGGTTCTGAAGAAAAATATGCTGAAAACTAAGAAAATGTCCAAGACTTCTTCCTCTCCATAAAACAGTCCGTTTGGAATTTGCTCGTGAGAATATAAATCGAAATTGGCAAATGTAAACCAAAACTTTGCAATTTAACCTCGAATTACACCATGATATTTTTTAAAAATTTTCCGTTTATCTTTTCTGAAGAAAAAAAATAATTGATGACCCAGATGGTTTCAGTTATTATTGGTGAGATTTGAGGAGAGAACCTGAGTATCTTTCAAAACGAAACTTTGGAGGTGGTACGTTAATAGTTTGGGGTGCCTTTACAAAAGCATGCGTTTTAACATTGGCTTATCGTCCATCAACACCAATGAACAGTCGAGAGTACATTCAAGTTCTTGAGACAAATTTAATGCTTTTTTAAATAACAATACGAACAAGATATCATTTTCCAACAAGATAATGCGAGGATTCATTTCAGTAGAGAGTCGATGGTTTGGTTTGCCATCCAAAATATTCAATTAATTGTTAGAGTGGCCCTCGTGTTCACCTGACATGAACTCAAAAATTAATTAGAAGAGGTTTGGGCCAATTTCGAACCAAGAATATTAAATAATTTGATTGGAAGCATGAATTCTAGAATTTTTAAGCTAACTAGGAATAATGGAGGACAAACCCATTATTAAATTACGAATGTTTTGTTAAAATTTGTTCAATTCTGTGTGAATATGTTAATAAATGACTCTGAATAGTCTATTTCTTATTATTTTCGTTTCTTTTATCCCTCTTATTAGTTACATTAGTTTACGTTTGCATTTGACGAAGAAAAACGTAAAATTTAGGATGGAGCTAGAATTATGCTCCCCAGTGTATAATAGTATATTAAAAAACTAGTTTCATATGGCGCCATTTTTTATCACGCCATTTTGCCGCAAGTATCATTGCTTGAACCAGAACGACATCAAAGTCCTACATTGCGAAGAAAAGTAAAACTTTTAAAAGATTTGGAAATTAAAAAAGTAAAACAGAAAAAAAAATACATTTGGCAAATATGAAAATTAGTGCATTAAAAAACTAGTTACATAAGGGGCCATTTTGTCCCATGTTTAATGTTCCCTCATAGTTGTTTGCTAATACCAACAGCGTCCCCGTATCATGATTCCATACGATACGTTGCTGTTCAGCTATTGCTTTTACCCTACGGATGACATGGGCAGTTTTGTGTAGGTTCATGAGATGTGATACTTCCAAGCGAGCTGAATATTCGCCCAGATCAAACTGCAATGTCTCCGTTTTAGAAGTATTAACCTTTAGTTTATTTGGAGCAAATTTTCTCTTTACAACCCGTTCCAAGCGCGATTGACCACTCACTATTATTATCATTATATCGTTCGCTTATAGAGCCGTTGACATTGCTGTGGCCGTACAAGGTAAATCGGTAATGCAAATTTCAAATAGAATGGGTCGCAGTATCGTTACCTGCTGAACCCCACAGCTTATTGGAAGCATTTGAGATTTTTTCTCGCCGCTTTGCACTATATGCTCGCCCAGACAGATATGATTTGAGCAAGTCATTTGCCATCCCTCTGTTCCCATAAAAAATTAATTTAACGAGTAGTACTTCGTGTACTACAGAATCAAAAGCCTTACTTATGTCATACATAGTAAGGCATGCAAGATAATGGTCATAAATATAGAGGTAATTAAACCGATCACATATCCATGTTGATGTTCATTAACGGAATTTGTGTTGCGTATAAAAACCAACAATTCAAGTCTCAATATTCGTTTCAAAAATTTTTTAACAACGCAGGATGGATGTAGATAGATAATTCAATTCTGCTTTAATGTCTGCTTTTTTTAAATAGTGGTACGACTCTAGCTATATACAATCGATTTGGAAACCATCTTCAATGCATTTATTCACACTAAGCGATTGGCGGGTCTCCTGTATCTGGGATTTTTATAGCTATTTTCACGTCCGCAGAGCTAAAATATTTGTGTAATTCGTTTATATCTAAATTTGTCGGTGTAAAATCATCTTTACGTATACTTGACACCTCGCGTTTTATTTTTGACCGAATTGCTTTTCGTTTATTTTATGAACATAGTTATTTGTATATTCTTTACATTTTCTCAGTTTTATCATAATTGCTTACTTAAAAATTAAATACAATTTTATGTGTAAGTGTACCCTTTTTTAGGACCTTGACTAGACCTACACTGAGTTTGCTTATGATAAAACATTATTTAATTATTATCGTGGCATTAATTCTAAATCCTCTTTTAGTACTATATTATCCTGAATTAACAGCAAAACCCGTGTTTATTTTAATTATCTCTTTAAGTTTAAATTGGTTGTTTTTTCTGCAAACGAAAATTGTAAAAATGAGTAAGTATTATATGTAATTTAGTCTGATATTTATTAATTTAGCCTGCTATTTAAATATAACCAATAGATATTTGAATTACAAGGGATCGTGCTTTGATTCAATTCGTTATACAGAATTGAAAAAAGTAATAAAATTACGAATATAGATGAAGTATCAAATAAGGAATTCAAATACCTTTGGAGGTGAGCTGCTCTGGATAAGTAGACAAAATCAGAAGATACTGTTTTTTGATTGGTATTTGTTGCAATATTATTTCTTTGAATCTAATTTAATTAAACCCTAGAAACTCAACGGCAGTTTAATAAATACTTAATAATTCTAGATCCTTGCCAGGATAACAACGCTCTTTTCGTTATAATGTTGCAACATGCAATAATGTATGAATATAAGGTAATATTATAACACAGTGCCGTGTCTTAGACTCAAGTTTGTTTGGTGTCACGTAAGGATTTTCCCTAAACATATTGCTTTAACTAACTGAATTATGGAATAGAGCTCCAACTTGCGTCGTAACATGAAGTACACAGACTTAGAAGATTACTGCAGTGGAAAGCCTTTATTAGTAAGACTAGAGCTTGCGATACAGTACTGAATGCAACAAACGCAGAATTGTCCAATGGCTCCTCTCTCTTACGGGAGTTAATAAACTTTAAATCCACCTACCACCAATCATAAAAATTCCCAGTTATAAAGTGGATAACTTGATGGAAACCGCCTAAAATTGGATTACGGGTAGTGGTCGAGTAACAGTTCGTTGGCGACCGGTTATCGATGAGGACGTACTTGTCCATTAGGAACTTTCGATCGAGTAAAATACGAACCACTAAACCCGAAACTTTTCCTCAACTCATCGTCCACGCTTTCCTCTCGTCTCTACAGCCCTTGCAGGGCGGTTTCAGCAATCGCAAAATTACTGTATTGTTCCCATGCAGAGAGTGTCATTGTTTCAATCCGGGTTCATCCAGCCTCTCGGGCCTCTAAATTAAGCATAAGCAAGGCGATGTTGCCCAGTATTACTGCGCCGTAGTTTTTTAGGTTACTTTATAGTGTATACAGAACAGATAATTTCCTGTATAAAATTACATTTCGTAGACTTAACAAAGAAGTTGCATATTCATTAGCCGTTCTCAGTTATCTTTTGCTTCGCCTGTACTTCTTTTGCCTTTATTCACGTAAAATATTTAATGTAATAACTACAGTTCTTGTAGATACTGTTTCAATTATGTACTCGATTGTTAACGGCACTATAAACTGGATGATTTGCAGTGTACTAATTTTATTTACGTACTTTTACATCCTAGCTAAAGAAATTCCCAAACAGCAGCTCTACGAGAGATAAATTCAGGTTATACTTTTTGAAAGTGCAAAGTTTATGTGAATAAAAATCAAACCAGATCTTGATGTTTATGTGGAAAGTGTTCCAGTAGCTTCTGTTAATCTTACAAAGTGCAATATACTTGGATCAGCCAATGTTGCTACATCACTATCTTCTACGCACATTTAGAGACTTCTGTAGTAATCGGCAGGGAACATTTTCTACAGGGACAGAGTGTGGTTCGGTCAAATCACCACCCCTAATGTACTGTTCAGGCGGTGAATGATGTAGCAACATAACTGGCCTAACTTAAAGAGATACTAATAATAATAATAATACCTTTATTACAATACACAAGACATAAACTATTACAAAATATTACATCATACAGATACTTTGCAAAATTAGTAGACTATAATATATCTAAAAATTACAGTATACAGACAACAGCTTTTTACACTCTTGAACAAAATTTAATATACCCCATCGAAAGATATCTATTTCTAAGGTTAAGGTATTGTAATTACGGCACATATTATTGAGTGGTGAAAAATAGTGTTGATTCGTACGGCAAACTCTAATATTAAATGTAATAGCACATCGACTGTTCTGACGAGGTACACGAAAGTCTATTTTACTTAGCAAATCACTGGAGTCTACAGATCCATGCAGTACTTTATAGAGGAAAACGTTACATGCTAAAATCCTTCTAACTTTCAGCGAATTTAAATTCATCTCGCACAACAAATCGGCGTTACGATAATGCCTCACTGAGTAGGCCCCATGCCTAACCATGTAAAGAAATTTGCAAAATCTACGCTGAATACGCTCCAGACACATAATATGGATATTGTAATGAGAGTCCCAAACAACTCAGCAATACTCAAGCTTGGAACGAACGTATGCATAGTACAGTGTTTTTAAAGATTCTATATTTTTAAATCCACGAGTGTTTCTAATGATAAAACTCAACATCTTGGCCGCGTGGATATGCTATGCTAACAGATATGTATAAACAGATCACGTAAAATAAAAAAAAACTGACGCGTGGCTGATAGAGTTGGGTCGTCCATGTCCAAGTCGTTCAAATTGAACGACTCATGTCTTGATTCGTTTGATTCGGCTCACAGGTTATTAATCTGCGTCGTTTATAGTTGACGGTTGACGAGACTACGCGACGAAAGCATAGCATATTTATATGATGTGAAGAGAGACTGTCGTTACTTTCAATCCACCATCTATAAGAACAACTATAAATCAATTAAGAACCACCACAAATCAATTAGGAACATCCGACCTATACCGTTTGAGAGGTGTAGGACTGTAAGTCTTATTTAGCCGTGTTCTACGAGAGCAAACCTGTTTTGAATAATTGCGATTTCTAACGAATATTAAAGCTGTATGTATGTATGTATGTATGTATGTATGTATGTATAAAGCTGTCCTGAATTTATTTCACCATATTCTCTATTGAAGTGGTCGAAATTCGCAGTACTAACTTTTATTTCTTAGAGCAGCTAAAAATTCACCGAATGGTTCGCTTTCTCGGCGTGTTTTATTAAACGTGCGCGTGTTTTTAAACGTGCGCGTGTTTTATTAAACGGATATCTTTCGTTTAATTTTGGCATAAAGTATTTGACAAAATATTTTTCTATTAATTTTGTTTTTTCTTTCTTCTTGACTCTGGTTAAACGTGTTATAAATTTCAGCTGCGTCAGATCCTATATCGGCCATGAAGATTGGAGTTAGCTCTTTTGAAGATAAGCTGATAGCGGTTGCGTAATATTGCAATTTTTGAAACCACCCTTCCTGTTTTTTTTTGTTTAGCCGATTGTTTATATAGCTATGTGTTTAGGATATTTTAAACTAACGCAACTTTCTCGTCCACGTGTCGCTTGTATCGCTTCATCTTGATTTGCATCAGCGTTCGGTATTTTGCAGCAACACTAGTGACGGCTTCGTTTTCGAGATCTACTTTAGTACCTGGCTTGTTAGGTTGATTTCGGCATCATGTAAGCTAGTTACTTTGAATATTATGTTAACTTAAGCACTTTACATATTTTGTGTGAACAACAGCAGATAGCATTACCTAATTCAAATTTATAATATAATCGCAACCTCCATGAGCATTGAAAGATAATCGATTTGTTAACCCTTTTTTATAGTAACATATGGTCACATGTCCTAAAATGCCTACAATTGACACTGCAACACTGCTACTGTTACGGGTCACACGACACACGTTGCAACAGTCTAACAACTCGGTAACTTATTCTCGGTAATGATCCTTGAACTACTTGAATGATCCGAACCCATGCAATTGATTGAACACTTTAAATTGAACGGAATGTCCCAGTTCTAGTGACTGTCGTTAGTTTGTTTTGACAGGTGCCCCTCGACAGCCACTTCAAAAGTCACATGTTTTAAAAAGTCTAATGAGCAATAAATTAAACTTGAAAGTTCAGTAACGGACCCATATTTTTATCAAAGGTTTTAGATTCGATAATAATTAATCCCTTGCGTTGACACAAATCAGACAGGCTCACAATATCGTTTGTCTCGAATACTTTGATTGAAATTTTACAACACGAGAACAGTCGTTTCCAAGTTTGTACACACTGATATATTTTAGCAGAGGGCCGTTGAAACCGTAAAAATTTAGTTTTGCTGCTAATTAAATCCTGCTTGATAACGTAAATAAAATCCATAAGTAACACTTGACATTATCTATTTGTTTTGCAATACGTTGATTACTTTAGTGCTGACATAGTGCTGTGGTTAGAGCCAAATTCTGCTAGGTAGGATATTAAATTGTTTTATGTGTTACATATTTTTAACAAATTTAGAGTCATCAGACCTGAAACCTAAAATCTGGCTCCGTTATGTCCACGACATTTTTATTATATGACTTCACGGCTCGAACATCCCAAAAACCTTCTTAGGTCACCTCAACGCTGAACATTTCGATATTAAATTCACGATTGAAATCGAAAACAATAATTATTTCTCATTTTTGATGTCTTTGTCAGTCGTCTACCGGATTGTTGTTTGGGCCACTCTGTCTATCGCTAAGCCACCCACACAGATCGGTAATTTCATGCGTCTTCTCACTACCATACGTCACAAAAAAGTTATGTCCTAAACTCTTGTTAACCATGCTATATCTGTACCAGACAAACTTCGAAGTGAATTGTAATACTTGCGCATGAGACTGGCCAACAACTGGTGTAATAGCCGTGAGATACAATTTGCAATTAATCGTCATCTTTACCCCAAATCCAAACTAGCTCTCGAACTTCCCCAAATTATAGATTGACTGCTTTACTTCCCTATGTTAAAGGTGTCACAGACAGAATTGACAAAATTCTTAAGAGCCCCCTTCGAAAATGTCAAAGATTCTTCCATTTCCGAAGGACAAAGTAAATCCTCTATCTTCTATAGGTATTTACAGAAGCTCTTGTTCGCGCGGTGCCGTGTATATCGGCGAAACAGATAGATCAGCATGAAACCAGTCACAATATTTTGTTTGGCAATGTGTCAGTACTAGTGAAAGTCCACTTTTTCACAAGGAAAATTCCGAAAAGCCATAGAAATTTCCAAACATCCCAATAATATAAACCGCGAAGATGGTTATCATCTCTCCACTATTTGGTACCGAATCACGCGACGGATATCCCCACTTCACAATCTACCACCTTTGCCGTCCAAGCATCCCCACTCCCTCGTAACGCCAGGTAGAACGTTAACAATCGTTTTCATCCCTTTTCTCCTTGGGATTTGGTTCAGTTCTTTAGACACTTTGCATATGTCTTCAAGTCCCACAGGTAACTGATATGCGTATTTTCATTGAGAACGCTGCAGTCGTTGTTTGATAATTCAGGGTCAATGTTAGAGTAAAATACAAGGACAGAGTGAGCATTGATACTATTCACGTTTCTTGCATCCTTTATTTTCCGCATATTACATATTTTAATAAATTTTAGTATTATTTTAAATCGTACCTTACTGTGACTAACACAATCAAGGTGTTGTTATTTTACGTTGTTTTTGTTTTTTTTTTAAGATATATCTATATTTTAAGAGAATGTGAAATAATACCGAAATATTACAAGGACAACAGGAAATCCATGAATGGTTTATTTAGAATAAACAATTAGATTTAGTTGACGATTAATTTAACATAAATAATATCTCCTGAAAGAAATTTGTGTCTTTTGAGGGTAACTTATTTATATAATTGCGTAATCTATTTGGTTCTGCCCCAAAGGAATTGGTTGCGACTCGTTACTGTGCTGTTTGTTCATCTGCTTGCATTTTCATCATCGGCTAAAACCCAATCTCGGCAACCGCGCGCAAAATCCAGCCCACGGCTAATCCGAGTCCCACTCTTCAGTTTTTAATGCCCTAGATGCACCCAGAGTCTGGATGAGCTTCCGTATTAGCTGGTTAACGTCGCGTCTACGCAGCCCCGGGCCACTTTTTACATCCGGCATCCACCAGGAGGTCGTGTCCGCTTTTATTGGTTTTGTTCCCGTGCCAGCGCGGGTGGCATTCACTTATTTTCCGGCGTGCATGTGTCTAATTAAACKTCGAGCGCCTGTTTGTTTCGCGTGATTCTGTTTGCCGACGAGGGAGGCCTGCGGATACTTCGATGAATGTTATTGGGTGAAAGAATTTAAAGACAGTTTAAAAGAATGTCGTATTGTTTTTATTTACTCTTTTACTCTAAGTTTCTTAATACATACACTAAAAAAAGTGTTTCTATAATAATATAACAATGCAAGAATAATAGTTTCGAACAGGAGAAGTTGTATCGATGTTTTCGAATGGACATCGTAATATACAGGGTGTCCCGCATTATGAGGGCAACCTTTCGGAATCTGAAAACTGGTGCAAAAATAACACCATTTTATAGTATAACTTTTTTTGAAATAATGCCCGCCTACTAAGATATATAGAGAAACATTTTAAAAAAAATCTAGACCGGTTGATGTAATTTCATCAAATTTTGGCTATTATTGTTTGAAGTGGAAGCCGTTAAAATGATGTGCACATTTTTTAATAAATGTTTTGGGGGGACCGGGAGAGGGCCAACCCCACATTTTATACCTTAACGTTAAAACTTTTAAGTATTTTTTTTAATGTGTGTTATTTTAATCCTTGGTCGTTGTAAACAAGAAAAGGTACTCTTTGTTCATACGGCTAATATTAACTTTCCGAGAAAATTGAGTTGAACGTTAGGATTCACACTTTCACTGCCTAACTAAATCAATCCTTTTATCAAATTGGCCCTGACAAATAATAAAACTGTGTTGATATCACTGTTACATTTTTTCAGAATTTTTGCAACAAGTAATGTAAAATATTGTCAAAATGTCAATGTAACAGTGACATCAAACGCAGTTTTATTATTTATCATGGCCAATTTGGTAAAAAATGATTTAGTTGAAAATATGAATCGTAACATTCCACTGCAATTTTTTTGAAAGGGTCACGTTTAGCCGTACGAACAAAGAGTTTTTTTTGTTTACAAAGCCCAACGAGAAAAAAACATATTTTTGAAAAAAATCTTAACCGTTTAAAAATTAAGGGCTGAAACGTGGGAGGGTTGGTCTCCTCCTGCCACCCCCAAACATTTATTAAAAAATGTGTACATCATTTTAACGGGTTCCACTTCAAATAATAATAGCCAAAATTTGATGATTTTATATCGACCGGTCTAAGAGATATTTCTGAAGAACTGTTTCTCTTGCCTCGTGTTTAAGAGTCAATATCTCAGTAGGCGGACGTTATCTCAAAAAAGTTATACTGTAAGATTGTGTTATTTTTGCACCAGTTTTCCGATCCCGAGAGGTTGCCGACATAATGCGGGACACCCTGTATAAATTCAGGTTGCACGGCAAGCCAAGCACCTTGGCAAGATAAAGTGAAGCTAAACTTGCTTTTGCAGTGTTTCATACGTTCTGCTGGTTATGAAAATTTGACAATAATTCATCGCATCTATCGATTGGCGTAAAAACGCACCGTATTCCATTCTCAAGTTAAAATGGATCTGTTAGTTTGTATTGATAGCTAAAAAACCTCTGTAATAAAATGTATAATTATTGTATTCATTCACTCTTCCGCTGTAAGATTTACGGATAAAATTGATATATTTAATGAGAAATTAACTAAATCTTAACGTATTCATGCCTTATTCTCAATATAGATTCTTTGTAAGAATATCCCGGTTGAGTCATTCACCATTTCAGATAATCCGTAAAAATGAAACCTGCTCATAGCTTTTCTAGCAGGCACTATTATCAAATATTTTTAATATTATCAACCGGAACTGTATCGACTAACATCAAAGTAGTGGCCTTGTGAAAACGTTAACAGATACGAAAAAACTTACTGAGACAAAAAAAGGTCAATAAAGTTTGCTGTAAGAAAGTCTAGGATGTCATAAACGTATCTGAATTTGTTTAGGCAAGGCATAGGTTCAAAATGACGCCATTTTTATAGAAATAAACGTCGATTAGTAACCAATTTATTCAAATATGCGGATGGTTACAATATTTTTACGCTGCTACAGAGGTGTCTGTAATAACAGAATAAAGAAGGACGTTTATTGTGACACAGACTAACATGCAGATTATCCAAACAGTGTATAGGTAAGCACTGACAAAAAAGGTATGGACTAAAATTGTTTTTAAGTAACATAAGTAGGTATTAAAAAATAACAATAACAAGAAAAATAAAAAGCTTTCTTCTAAAATTAAAGTAATAATGCGTGGGCACAACAGTATGTGGTAGCACTGAAACTAAGTTAATTGAAACTGAAAGGAATTAAATACTGCAAATACCTTGGAATTTTGGCGGAATTTAGCGATTTTAAACTTTTACCTCTTATTCGTTGGCTTATCGGGCTTAACGTTATTTTACAGCATATTCTTAAAAGGAGCAGCCTGCTGCGACTGTATGAGTACGTCAGCAATACTAACAGCCCTAAAAGAGGACGACGAATTACTAAATGCTTTTTAAATTACAATTCAAATCCTTAATTTCTTTCACAAATTGCATGCTACCCCATAAGACACCGTATATTACACTCAGCTGTTAGTTTGACTACACCTTAGAGTAACAACACTACCTATATTAAGGTAACGACAAAGAAATTTTGTGAACAGCTCAATGGGAGCCACACCCCATAACAAACCCTCAGTAAAGCTCACACAATTTCTCGTATCGCTTGACTTTATATGTGTAATAGACGAATTTTGGTCTTTGGAGAAAGACGTTCCTAAAAACATTGCTCTGCGCGGTTGCAACAATTTATTTCCAAACTATACAACTTTGTTACGAAACATACTTTTGCATTAAGTTATAATTAGATATTATTTGGGCATTACTATCTGTGATTTCAATTAGAAAGCTATCTTTCGCAAATAAACGCTAATAAATCGACACTAACTGCATACTCTGACATAAATATCAATAACATGTACAACATGGCATAACTAGCTGTCGCGTTTCTAGCATGCGCGAGCGTGCTCCTCAGACATATTTCTTGGGTTAAATTTACACAACGACTGATCAGTTACAGCAGTATACAAGCATACTATTGGTTGTTCTCCGCGTGGAGACTGGCTCGCTACTTTGGCAACGAACGCGCACGATTTAGCATAGTGTAAACAAAAAGATATGCATGCCTACTAGGAACTGGTGGTACTGGTGAAGCGGGAACGTCACGTTTACGTAGATTGAGGTTAAATCAAAATCAATACCGACATACATAATAACAAAGCAGGAAAACATGTTTAGTAATCAAACTTGTTGGCGTCCTTTGAAAATCTCTACAAAGAAACTCCCATTTTCGATATCGAAGGGCAGCTCTTCACAATACAAATATTTGCTGGCATGATTACATGAAACCGTGCAGATGAAAACGAATCAAAAACACAACATTAACAAATTACAAACACGTAAACCGCTTTTATAACCGCCTACGCCCCATACCAACGGTCAGGATTGTCACATTGACAGATTTATTGGCGCATAGGTCTGTAATATACACGTAAACTGCTCACAGTAGTCACTAATTGTTCATAACAATTAATGGTCTATAAACGTAAAATTTTAAAACTAATAATAATAGGAATCACGATATACTGTGCGTATAGCAACAAGTACAGGTAACGCTGAACTAAAATTGCCCATACTGGCAATACCGCGAAATTGACTGTTTATTGTAAACAAGGCTTGGTGCCAGTGCTGTGAGCAATCAGAGCGCAACTTTCTGCTAAGCTTGAAAATGTTTATCAGAAATCTGAGCCCTCTAGATCAAAGGTACCGACAAAGAGTGAATATACTGGTTCMTTTATTATACTATGATTCAGACAAGTATCGATTACCTCTGAACATTAAAGTTGAACAAAGTGTTTCAAACCCAGATTTTACTTTTCTGAGACTTGCGCCTGTTTTGATTTCATTGGGCTATTAGTAAACGTTTTTGTAAAAGTATGGTTATGAAACATATACAAATGACAGTATTTGGAAAAAGACCTATGTTCATGTTTGCTGCATATCAACCCCTTCCAAACGTCGAGCAAACGTCTCTGCGCAAAGTAAAAGTACTTGTGGAAATGCATCTGCTATAACTCACACCATTAATGAATACATCTGCGTAAAACAGTTCCAAATTAAGGAGTATACAGAAGTTGAAAACGCTTCAGGGCGACAATCAGTGAGTTCAACAGATTAACTCTGAAAGCGATTCGCCCCGTTTTAAAAGTCTGACGGATTGTCGGATGAAAGCAAACCGCATGGATGTAGGCTGGTCAAATTCAGCTTCGATTGTTTTGCACTGATACTTCATGAATAGATCACGCCCTCGGCGGTACCATCCTGAATACCTTTCCAACAAAAAGCGTACCCTTGTCGTCAGCGTAACGCACCTATTAATAGCAGTTTTGTTGTCCCGTTTCCGGTAAGCGTCGTTAACGTTGTCCAACTTTCCCCTTCTGTCGGCTGGGCTTGTCCCAGTTTTCCGAAGGTGGGCTTTATGCCTAACCGGAAGTTTGTGAAGTTCGATGCAGATAACGTTTAGTTCCGTAAGCATAGCATCTACATTAACGTAGACGGTTTTTAGTGTCGCGATAGCGGCTGCTTGCCGTTGTTTTCAGACCACGGGGATTGCGGCGCTGTAGCTGATGTGTGTAGGTGTGTGAACGTGACGAGAATCTTTCCATTCAACCCCTATTAAGAGGCATCTGACTGTCGTCCTGATGCCTACGCATAGTTACGTGATATTACAGAGCATTGAGAGTACTTCGAGCATGTCTGTTTGGCTTGAGAAACAAAAGCATCTCGTATTATGTTCGAGGCAAATCTTATGGTATATTATACGTCCGGAATGCCAGGGTGTAGGGTTAAATAGTTACAGTTAATTTATAGACGCACCGGAGTAAATTTTCTGTTTTTTATTTTTTTTAGATAGACAAAACTGAAATATTTTTTCGCTCTGAATGGAATTTGAACACGGTTTTACGCCCTGCCACACTAACCACTGCATCATCAGGTGCCCAGATTGGAATTTTTAGCACAGGATTTTATTAGTATTGGATTTTTCTGGATTGCAAACTGTAGACACTCCTTGGAGTGACCCTAGATACGTCTCTAACGTACAAGAAACATCTAGAAAACGTCAGTAAAAAATTACAGACTAGAAATAACATTCTGCATAAGCTTTTCTGGTACAAGTTGGGGTCCAAATGCAAATGTACTCCGTACTTCTGCAACTGCCTTGCTTTATAGCACTGCTGAGTACTGCTGTCCTGTTTGGAAAAACAGTCATCACACAGGAAAAATTGACACTCAGTTAAATACTGCAATGCGACTAAATACTGGAACAATTAAGTCAACTCCATTACCTTGGCTTCCGATTCTTTCAAACATTGCTCCTCCGGAGATTCGGAGACAGTTTGCTACATATAAAGCTTGGCAAAAATATCAATAAGCTCCTAATGAGTTTCTGATTTCCCGAGATCTGCAAGAGCTACCTACAACTCGGCTAACTTCTAGAAAACCTCTGTGGACAGAAGATTTCCTTCGTGCTCCTTATACCATTGAAGATGGATGGTGTTCTGTTTGGCAACTTAAGAAACATGATATATTCAATCAACTATAGACAATCCTAAGAAAGAGGTAACAGGAACTGACCTCCCAAGAAGGTCTTGGGTCACTCTAAATCGCCTTCGCACTGGTCATGGGAAATGTAAGTTTTTTCTTAATAAATGGGATTCATCTATCAACCCTTCTTGTGAATGTGGAGATCCCCTCCAAACAATTGGACATATGGTCAACAGATGCCCCCTTACAGCATGGCCTAGTGGTTTTGCGTCTATCCATCGTGTTGATGAAGGTGTTAAAGACTGGCTTAAGACAAAGAGATCTGATTGGAGTTTTCTGCGGTTTTCTTCAATACTCTATCCAGAATAAATACATACATGTATGTATCTATTATGGATAAAGCGCAAATGCGAGATCTCTTATCGTTGAATGAAAATATTTTTTTTCTTTCAACACTTTTATAAAAGTCGACCGTAGTCGCATGAAATTAACAGTACTGTGGAATGTATTAATGATTTTCATAAGAATATATATATATATATACTATTGTGCTCCGTTTTAATCCTGATATAGCAATAATGTGTTTCAGCAATCAGGCTATTGGTGGCTGACAGCGTTAGGTTAACTCAATTTTAATATAAATTGTAATGATGTTAATGCCTGTATGCAGTTATGATATTTAAATTTAACGCATTTTGTGCAAATTTATTGAAAAGTATTTTTCGCTATGGGCTTCATCAAACTCTTCATAAATTTCTCCGAGCTGTAGCAAAATTTTAAATATTACAAAGTATTTCTGTTTATACAGTTAAATAAAACTTTGTTAAAAACGTTTAAATTAAAATTATCAGTTATAATATATCACAAGATAGTCAGAATAAATTGAAAATAATTTGACAGCCTCGAGAGCTGTAGGCTCGAATGGATATTGCCAAATAGAGAAAGATCAAGGGACCGCATGGTAAAATCACACAGGAAGTACAGCAATAAAAGGCAGAAAGTAGTATTTGATTTCATTTTCCATTGTGATCAAAATATATATCGAGGTAGACTTCAAATAACTTATTTACATTTTCAACAGACTTCGTCCATGTTTTTGTGGTGTTTTGTTTTTAAGATATTGTTTTCCGTTTATGTACTCACCATAGATAGAAGACAGTATGAAAGCACATGCAAGAGACATGTTTCATCTAACTGGACATTGTTTTGTAAAATGTAATCAAGTTTTCTGAAAACTAGATAAACATTGACCATGTTTAAATAGTGATTTCGTGTTCTTCTTTCAGATAGATAAGATTAAGGTAAAATATTTTCTTGTTAAGACATTTATCATTTCGTATGATTTGCTCCTCACTTTTCATGTTATACAAATGTAATAATGTTATGTTACAATATCACATTAAACTATCGCAAAATTTACATAACATAATGATGATTTTGCAAAAAATATGATTAATAACTCAAAAGTGCCATGCTTTAATAAATATCATGTACAAAAACTTAATCAAACAGAACGACAATGAGGAAACACATTCAATCCCTTCGAAATATACGGAGTATTCATTTAAAATGAGAAAATTATGTGCATTCGTAGCTGCGATCCTGTATTAACAGAAGTGGGAATATCGTTATGGCAAGAAAGTGCCTGAAATAAAATATTTAGTGTAGACGGGTGTAATTTGATAATTTTGAATAGAGATTTAAATAAATAGCATAATTGGTGCTTTAAAGTAACGGAACATGAGAATATATTTAAAAAACTAATGCACAGTTTTGTTCGCTTCCACTAGGTATGTGACAAATTTCTGTATTGTATGTATTAAAAGCACCAGGGAATGATTCGCATTGTGTATACATTTCGCTAAGTTTATTTTCTATATTCAACAGTAGGCTAACTTATTAAATATCATTTACTAAAAGATATACGCAAACTTGCACACATATAATACCGATAACCATATAATACTTCTATATTCTTAAATCTAAAATACAGAATTTTATATATTGTTGTAGATACTTATAAATCATCTGCAAGTCAGAATTGCAGCTTATAAAGAAAGTGCGTAATATATCTGCACTAAATTACATTAAACGAGAGACAAATTGTATTAATAAAGTCCCTTGAAAGTATTAGAAATGAAATGCCTGTTGAAAGCGAAATGCTACTAAATCCAATTTTTTCAAAGTAGTGGCCTAATATCATTGTCAGCATTACGTCAGCTAGCGAAGGTACTACACTGATTATCATCCAGTGCTTATTTCAACCCAGGATGTTTATTTACCGCATAACCTGTTTTGAGCTGAATTTTATTTACGGGAGTAGAAGCCATTACTTATGATAGTACTCATAACACGAGCTAGCACTTGATAATGATATCGGCGTCTCTAAGTTGTAGTTTCAAACTGCTCCGCTGCTCTTGCATGGAAATGGTTCTAAAAATAGCCTGGGAAGTTCAGCCCCGAAGTATGAAGGAAGTTTGTTGGTGGTAAAAGCATTTCAGAAATTCAAATGAGGCTGTTATATCTCGGGAGCATTGTAAGTGGTAGGAAATCAAGACAAAAGTATGGATTAGACATTCGAGTTGTGGATGTGTTGAAAGGCAAAAAATAATGTCTGCAGAAGATTTATATACCGAGTGTTTCAAAATGGGTAGAATTGTTCTCAGTTTCAAATAACAAGTCATACGACCTTACTTATTTCATATAATATAAATGTTAATTTATAGAGAAACATATGCACATAGTTTTTGTCATAAATTTGCAAAAATAATGAAAATTAAGGTTAACTTTAAGACTACTACTTTCTTTGTTATTTATCATATAGGATCTAGGTTTCGGAAAACATGCAGAAGTTCCTTAAGCCTAAAGCTTTTTGCTCTTAAGTATTCCATCTATTATGGTAGTCATTTTTATATTAACTTGGTGGAATAAAAGGGATCCTTACACTCCCAAAAGTCTCTTTATTAGATAGCTACCTAAATATTATATTTAATAAAGAAACATTTGAGTGTGTAAGTACGTATTATAATCAACCAATTCAATATAAAGCTTCTTGACATATCTAATTATGTGTGTAAACTTGACACAAACAAACCGAAGAAATACATTATAACCTTTTTTCCTAATTACTTCCTCAACTTTTCTAACTTTTGAGCGTATAAGACTGGTGTTAAATATGTACGAAATTGTCCACCGCAAATCTAATCCACAATTTACTATCAGATTCATACTTATACACAGAAACACGTTACTCTATTTGGAATGGTGCTTTCTGCAGTTCTAATTATTAATAAACCTCTTTGACAAAGATAGGACCTAGGGCTTCGTTGGTATAGCGGTAAGCACATCAAAGAGAAAATCTGGGTAGCCGGGGAGAAACATCTTTTCCATAAGAATTGGTGTGCCAAACCAACAAAATTATAAATAACAATATTTTTTTAAATACCCAGCAGCAATTTTTGTCTCTTTTTTAGCAGCTAGTATAGGGCGCTGTACCCTTGCTTACTAATGTTCGATACTAATGGGATGGGTATCATGTATATTCTCCTCCTCTATTAATGACACTGCTCTCGTTAGGCAACTTGTCCAATGGGCCTGTACAGGAAATTTTACTTTTATATCAGGTGCACTGATATTGGTGATATTGATTTTAAATGAATTATATTTTTTTATAAAGTTTGTGTGCTAAGTAGAGGCTAGAAAACAACCCTTCGCTACGAGGCTAGGCGTGTGACGTAGCTGCCCATAGGATGTCATAAGTAAATAAAAGTATTTATCTTTAAGACAATAAAGCATGCAACACCTGCATCACAGCTTATTAAATGAAATTAAAAGGGCTTGTACAAGGGTCAATTTCACCTGATTTCGTTGAAAATTGCAAATTTTACACTTATCCTACTTTGGTTTTCTACGTCACGCACTAGCCTCATCGCAGGATATCGTTTTCTAGTATCACCGTTTTGAACGAACTTTGTATTTAATTTATGTAAGAATTTAGATGGCAATGCTATCTGACAGCATTACACTGACATGATGACAAAGCCATCTAGCTGCCATTATAGGATCTACTTGCTAAACGAAATGACCTGATAACGAAATAGATCTATCTGCAGTTGGTTGCGGTGCAGACAGCACGGCATAGACATGCATTTTATTTGTATTAAATTTATTTAAATGTTACTCAAAATTTTGAGGTTTGTTGTGTTGCGATGGGTATGTAGGCATATTTACTAACGTAATAATCTATTAAAACCAAAACTTAAAAGATTTCGAACACCCCTTTTATTTCCATATAGGACAGACCTGTTTACTTAACAGTATTTTTCTTCGCTCACCAAGTAAAGTTCCTCCAAGAAATTAAACAAGTAATGGTTGCTTTATCAACATATACAATGGTGTACTTCAGTAAAGTTGTTTTAATTGATTACATTTAGAAGCGAAGAAACTAAAAAATATACAGGGTGAGTTGTTTTCTGAAACTACATCGGAAGGTTAAATGAGGAAAGGTTTGCAATTTTGTGAACCTAATTTAATGCATGCACGTTTTGCATCATAGTTGGTTTTGGCGTCAATGCCCGCGAAAGCTTCTTCAACGGCTTCTCTAAGGTCTCCCACTCTTTCATAACTCCGAGAGTAAAAAAATTGGGAGATCGAAGAATTACAGATCCGTTTCTTCCAATCCAGGAGTTGGAAAATAATAAATTTTCACTTCTCTCATGTTATGAGAAGAACCATAGAAGCATTGCACGAGACTCTAAATTCAGTTCTTCGAACATATCTTGGAACTCGTTCTGGACGAAACTCATTCCTTTGTTTATTTATTTCTTGTCATCTTTCCATGGGTAGCTACATTATAACCAGAGCAAAACAGAAAAATGGCCATACCTCCTATTTATATTTTTTAATAATAATATTTAGTTTCACATTGTTGGGAAGCTTGAGAACTGGTCAATTTGGTGTGTGTTTAAAAAAAGGTAAGTATATTTCATATCTCAAGAATAACAGCTTACTTGCAAAACTGAATGACATTATTATTTTATACAATTTTTGTATTTACACTTTTTATGTCAAATTAAAAACGGCGACTGTAAACAAATAAAAAGATATCGGCTTTTTTTCAAAATGTTATCTGTAGCATTTTGTTAAAATCCAGACGAGCATTAAATTAGGCTCACAAAACTGCAAATATTTCCCCCTTTAACCTTTCTTATTTTCTTCTCTCTCAACTAGTATATAATTAAAAGCGAAGCTATCCTAACTTTTTTACGTACCTTTCCATGTAATCCGTATAAAATATCCTTTTCAGTTGCTTTAAATTTTAATAGACAACTCCTCCCCATATCTAGTTTAGTGCTTGTTGCTCGTAAATGATGTGTTTCGCTCAAAAGTCACTAAATGCGATTGCGCTTGATCCTCAGAAATCCTTTTCGCGCTGGAAGCGTTTAAAGTGCCATTTCTCGACAACCGTAAATCCACTTCTGTAACAATCGCGCATTTAATCTTTTTAAACTCTCGTCTTCGACCCTCAGATTCAATTATTCACACGCCGCCTCTTCATATTTCAGCGTGAACATCCCGTTTCCGCTGTTCGGGCGTCCAGCGGGCATTCGTCATCCGGTCGTCTGGAAACCATACCGTCTAACGAGCATTTTTAACAAAGCGTTATTAATTCACGAATGGGAGTTTTGTACTTGCTGCCTGGAAAGAACAAGATTGATTTCCGTGCAGGCGCGGCCGCCTTCCTCGTTTTGGTTTGTTTGGTTTCTGCCCTGATGGGAGACTGCAAACACGAATTCGATTCCAGGAATGTGCACTGGGGCCAGGGTGGTTTGCTTGTTGATATCATTGGAAATAGTTCGATATTGAACTTGTTCCTTGCTTGTGTAACGAGATTATGTGCATTTTTATTCCAGATTGATGTTGGAAGTATTGTGGGCTATTTTATTCGAAAAATACGTGTTATGCTACAGGAAAGGAGGGAAACTCGGCCACAATTAGAATAGTTGCTGCAACGAGTTTCCATTAAGGCGCCTTAAGTGTGTTTGTCATAATAATAATATATGGGATACACTCCCAATTACGGGAAATATAAAGAAAAGCCTAGGGTACACAGTAACATAAAAAAAAGATAAACATACCATAGCTAATCCACTAACTATTATGAGATTACAATATTAATATACAGTTTGTGCCATAAATTGTTGACATTTAAAAAATTGTGTACTACGTATTTGCACGGTTGCCGTAACAGTCCAAAAATTTCCTTTAACGGGAGTTATTGATTTAGATTTTTGAGTTTTTTTAACTATTTTAACTAACTCATGTGGATCAACTTCGCTTGGTCAGCTCAGTCAGAATATTTTTTTGCAATTGTGGACGATTTTATAAAGTTATAGGAATTGTTGTAACATTGAGATGTCATCAAAACGTCAATTTTCAACGTCTTTAGCGAGACGGTTTCGGCAATGTGCCACACCTAAGGGTTGTTTCGTTTAGTGATGAATTTTCCAGAATGTTCTATAACCTTCTCAAGATGTCGATTTTCGACTATTTAATTGGGAAACAGTATCGCGATCTACCACACTTGAGGGTTTTCTAGTCTTGATAAAATTTTCTAGAATGTTCTGTAGCCTTCTCGAAACATCGACCCCCTTCCAACCATTATATCTCCTAAATTACTGCAGGCACCTACACGCAACCACCATAGTGCATGATTGGAGACTCGAGACTAGCACCTAAGACAAACACCATTGCTATGGAACTTGTGTGATTACAAATGAAGCTCGGGTTAACGTCCTAGGCATTTGCAACCACTCACTTTTTTACACACATTCGTAGTGTTTCTATCCCACTAGTAATTTAAAAATAACTTAAGTATTCAGTTCATTTAACCTCAAAAGGAAAGCTTGTTCTATACTTGCTATGTGAGATAAACTTCGTCAGAGAGTATTTAAATACATTGATATAAATAAACTACAAAAAGCGCCGTGGTATGACAGTAGGGAAATGGAAAACCTTAATTCCTTCCAACGTTGGTACTTCATTATTGTCATACACACGATAGATTATTGCCTTAATGTGCTGGATTTCCCCTTCAATCTATTTTTCTATAATAGGAATTTTATGTTTGCTGTTGGTTGCCACTGAATCTTCTTCGTTATAATTAACAATTTTTGACAATGTGCTCAAGGGAAGCTGTGTTGCCTCGCTAGTTAGATTTAATGCAGCCTTCATTCCTTGGTTTAAAAAATAATTGTAGATATTTCGTAGAATCACTTTTGCCTCAATAGGCAAATGAAGTCGCGTTTTTTTGGTTGTAGATGGATTTTGTATAAAAAAATATTTAATGTTAATAATCTGAATAATACCTATAATGTCTTAGAATAAAGTAAAAATAACCAAATTTCTTAAATGGAGTAAAATTGTTTATGTTCATATTTGCATCCGTTTCATTAAATTGAATATTATATGCAGGTTCTACGACTTGAAATTGTTATGATTTTGACCTAAACAACAAACACTGTTAAAGAGCTTAACGCAACTAGTTGCATCTGAATTGTATGACGCCGAACAAGGACCGAAGCATGTAAGGAGAACTCTTCAACGACTAATCCTTATCGGCAAAGCGTAATCACCAGATTGGGTATCTCCCCAAGTAATCTACTATAAAAATTATTTAAGATTTTAGTCAAATTTTCTTACAAAAATGCATGGGCTATACCGGTTAATATAATGGCGAAATTGAAGAGTAACGGTGTTAGACTGAATATCCAAGATAGATGTTAATTATTTCATAGCTAAACTCAAATATTGTTTCTTTTTTGTAAGAAACTTATATTGTGTGTCACCAGCACCCGTTGTTTTAAAACATCCCACGCGCCACAGCGATATCGGTCTGCCCCACATGCCTTTATATCACGAGCTCCCTGCGTGGGACTATGAATAACCTCACGGTTGCAAACAACCCTATAATCCAGTTACAATACGGCATCGCAATATAAAGTGAATGAGAAGATAAAACGTTAACTTATAACTGCGTCACTGGCACCCTAAATTGAATGTTTTATTCGATTTATCGATTAACAGTGAGTGTAATTAATGGGATGGGATTGTTCAATGGGAACCGTGGCGGGGTGGGTCGCTTATTTTACACCGTCTTAAAGGGTTCATTTAATATTTTTTTATAAATTCTGAAGATCTATTGCTTTTCTTGTATATTCGAATAAAAAATTTAACACGGAGCAACTAACATTACAATTCGCTTTCAAAATGGTTAAATTCTGTATATTTACAAAATTTATAAATAATGTAATTTTGAATTATTTGTTACAAATGTTTAACTAATTTAAATTGTTCAAGGTAGCTGTGTGTTTGTGTAATAATAAATGATTAGCCAACGACAAATTTGTTGTAACTACAGTATTTTTATATTTTTTAAATGGTTTAAGATACTCAGTTCAAATAATTAAAAATGATCTTGCGGTTTGTCCGATATAAACAGAACTGCAATCGTTACATGAAAAACAATAATATATCTTGGTAGATTCAAATTACTTACAAAGAGAGAAAACATATTTTCTGTTTTGGAAATATACAAAATTATAAGTGGCGAAAATTTATAACCATTTTGAATGATTTTTGTAATTTTAGTTGCTCTATATTAAACTGTTATTCGGTCAGTGAAGTTTTTGTGTTGCTGACATCTAGACTTCATTTTTTTGTTTGGGACGACGTCATATTTTCTTGTAAATTTATTTGAATAATAATGGTAAATCGTACTGACGATGGCTATATTTTAGCTGAAAGCGCTTTTTTTCCACAGAGTATTTGCGATTAAGATTGACAGATTATTGAGTAGTAATAGTAATTGTTGCATTGTCTAAACTTATGACTCGGCTTCTAGTTATTTTTATAATTGTACGAGAATTTTAAAACTCATATCTATAAGCCAAAACTATATCAGCCTATATCGTGCTGTGTGCTTTAAAGATAGAGATAATGGAGTTTTTTCACAAACAAATGTCCATTACGTTTCGAATAAATCTCGAATCCAAACACATCCATTTGTCGCGTCCCGTAAACCATCATTTGTGAATGTGTCCGTTCGAATAAGAGATCCCAAGGGCCTGTATCCAGACGAAGTTTATTCTGTGAATAAAGTCCCCTGAGGGGCCACGTGCTTCGATGCTTAATTAGAATCATGGCTATAGTGAGATTATTTTATCGTATCCAAGATGTAAACAACGCTAAACATGCACGTCCGTATTTATTCGTTCTCACTCATTCAGCACACAAATAAAGTGTACGGCAGATACTAGTTAAAGTTGTGGTAAAGCAGATGTCGTCTATTATAGAAGACAATTTCGATTTTATAAACCAAAGGACCTTATGAACCAATATGACCTCCCAAAAACCAGGGATCCTCAATAAAAAATATTAAAACCTCATATTAAAATACAATATAGAACTAAGTATTTACTAATTAGTATTATGTTATAAAATTTTATTAAAAGAAAAATAATATTAAAAAGGATAACAGTAGTTATAGTCAGATGTGCTCGATGAATCAGAGTCGTCCTCTGTGTACATTAATAATGAACTGATTTTATCTGTCGTAGAACATATTTATCGGAGTCCTCTTATATTAACTTTTCACGGTTAAGCACACAATTTTTACATATTTCGGTCATAATTGTTGAAAGAGCTTCCCTCCTCATTTTTAACTGTCTGGTTTTGACGGTCGTAGTAATTTTTATCAATTACCCAAATACATATATTCAATCGGATTGTGTTGACAATGGTAAGGTGATCGTGGCTGCTGCATAATTCATCTATTACATCATATTTCTGTAGTTTTGTGCTGATTTACAATATTTAATGCATTAATGCCTTGATCACCTATCCAAGATTTGATGTACCGTTTCAGCCATTTTGAAAACGACTTTTTTAAAATTGTTTAGAATCAATTTTTCAAACAGTAAAGCATCCATATTGTTAGTATAATTTTTCGATTTGTTTTTGGAATAAAAAATCAAACTCTCCATTTTCAGTTTGCACAAACCTGCCGTCTCCTCCTGCATCCAAAATGATGTATCTTTTCCAGTTGCCGCTTTTGGCGATCTCCAAGAAAGTCATCTTCCATGTGCATTTATTTTCCCCTTTTGAAAAGTATAGGTTTTGTCAAGGATATAAAAGTTTCATACACTCTTTGCTTGTGTAACTCTTAAAAAAAATGTTTTTTGTCACGACAATATCAGGCTTTTTGCAAGGCAATCACCGATTGCAATGTACCTAACTAGTATATTTGAAACCTAGAGATTTTACCAAATTCTTCAAATGCAATACACTACCATCGCAAAGAAATCTTGCTTTCAAATTAAGTTTCAAAAAGTTCATTGCCACTGGAAAATTAGCTTTGTTCAGCTCGAAAACCTGTTGTCTAAGTTAAACCTTGTTGGAAATTAATAAGTCAACCCTTTTTAGCTTTTTTCTTATCTAATTAAAAGCTGGCGTTAGCTTTTCACCATCCATTTCTTGTATAAAGGTTATCGGACTGTTTTTCGGAAACGCGAGTGCTTTAGTACTACCTTTCATATAAGATTCCACAAGAATTATAGGTCTCAAATTTTTGGTCTTTTATGTATGCAATAACTTTCATTGCCAAATTACGACCTTTTCCGTGCAACATAGTCACTTTAACAAGTCATAACGCAAAAAATCACTTTCATATAGAACTAAACACAAACGCGTTGTTTCACTCAACGGTCAAAGCAAGACTGAAATCTCCCATATAGTTACAGTGGTTTGCAGATAAATAATAAATGTGTGATTTATTTTAATGTCATTTCCTAATCTTCATAAGGATTAGTCAAATGTTTGTATAGGTACTTATTTATTTTCAAGAAAGATGTAAGCAATTATTGAAGTACCTCGGCAAACATAAACCTTTAACATGATTACCTGGAATTTTGACAGTAGCTAATGGAGATAATCTGTGCAATTTACTAGATGTTATATAACGTTATTGCTTGTATTATTTGTATTCTGCCATGTAGATAACCCTGATTTATCCAACACACCATATAGTGGATAAGTAGTGATGTATAATTTTTTTACAAATGAACAAATAAAACTGTTTTATATCGTGCTTTATTATGAGTTTTCTTTCGTTTGAAAATTCCTGGTTTCTGGGCGGAAGCCCATCCTCTGGTCCATCTGGTTTACCACTGCTTTAAGTGTTATCTGTCGTACTCTTTATATCGTGTGCTAAATGAGAGAACGAGTATGATAGGGGATGTGCTTAGCATGATTTATAATATCTTGGAGCTGGTAAAATTTCTTAAATGAAAATAAAGGTAATGAAATCATACGTCTTCAGACTACGAAGTTATGTAGCACTAAGTAGTTGTGTTTAAGGTGCCAAAATTTCAAATCGCAGACTTTAAAGCATAATAAGATAGAACTGTAAACAATTTTCACATATTTTGTGTACAGCTTACATTTTTTCCTGAAGCATGCTGTTTTGATTGAGAAAATATGAAACAGATGTACTAAGGTATTATTATTATTGTTTTATAAAAAGAGGTAAGCGTTAAATACTTAATACTTAAGAAAAACCAACAAATGGGAGAGTCTATTTGTAGGTAACGTGTGTATAATATAGGTGCGGAATGGGACATTATTGGTAATTAACTAATGTAGGTATGACAGTCTTATTTTTCAACAATTCATTGGCTAAAACAGATTAAAAACTTCTAGGTACGTTTCGATCCATAATTCCATTACCGCGAATTGAGTTACAGATGCGTTAATTGGCGTGTGATGATGAATGTCGAAATTTAATTTTGAGTGATCCTCTCGTGTTCACATATCGCATTGTTAGTGTCGCATTTGCATGGATCATTCATCACTCTCAGCTACACGCGGCAAGTAGTCCTTCATTAAGTTTGCGGTGAAAAAATGCGCCAGCCCTTGTCATATCGTCCGAATTTAATGAAGACACATTAGCTGGAAAAGTCTGACCATGGGTTACTGTTGTGCGAGGTAGTGGTGGACATGTGATGTCAAGTTAGCAGATCAAAAAGTTTTTGTTTTGTTGCTTAGATTTACTGGTATTATTTTTATTGCTTGTTATAGCACATTACTGACGGTTTGTATGTGTTGCGATGTTTCGGTAATCGCTTAAGCTCTCTTAGTTGCGTGTCGATATAAAGCTGCAAATTATCGTTGCGTGATAAAATCTGAGTTCAGTAACTAGTATATAGTAGCTCCATTTTTGAAGCTATTGAATCATCCGACTAATTTTCGAATATATGAAACAGGATAATGCTTTTTAAATCAGACTGGATGCCAATGTCGGTTGCCTCTTGTAGGTCCTCAAAGACTTACCGAAACAGTCGAAATAAATTTGCAACTGTTCAGATTAATCAAAATCGATTCTTTATTTTTTAAACATGTGTCTTATTTAGGCCTTGCCCATTTGTTTCGTTGTGTATTACAGTAGAGAATACTTAGACCTTCTAAATAATTACATTGCTAAAGCAGATATTTTTTTGTAAATGAAAATATATTCGTAGCATTCATGTGCAGAGCTGAGCTGTAAAGTTATAGAAATTATAAATGCCAAAAAAATTATATTGACTAACTGGTTAAGGCTTTCGCGGCTAGGTGATGAACTGTTGTCCTGATTCGGGCCTAAAGGCCGTCGTCGGTTGGAATTGCTTCCTAACGTTTCGCTTGCACGAGTGGCAAGCTTCTTCAGAGGTCCCTTTCATCTCCGATGCTGCATCAGTCTACATCCAGCACCGGAGATTGAAGGACCTCTGAAGAAGCTTGCCACTCGTGTTAGCGAAACGTTAGGAAGCAATTCCCACCGACGACGGCCTTTAGGCTCGAACCAGGACAACAGTTCAATTTTTATATTGTTATAGCATGTTATTTACTTACTCATATATTACATAATCATAACGTAAACATGCACACGTTAATGCTGTTACATTGGCATTTTAGAAAACGTACAACCTTCGTCTTCCAATATCTACCATTGTATGTTTTTAAATCATCCAGTCAGTTCTGCCGCACCGACAAGCACATTCTAAGAGAAATCGGGAGACCTAACTACGAGGCTTATCCAGGATTAATATTCTGTTGACGTAAACATTTTTGTTCAAGACGAGATGAAAACTATCATGAGTACAAGTCAAAGCGAGACTTATTACGTCAATTGTATGTACTTTTCTCTATTAAGTGACATGTATTTACAGGAATTAGTCTTCAATATTAGTCTGATGCGGGCATCTACGCTTAGTGTTTTAAGTTTAGCAATAATTATAGGGAACCCATAAAATTATTGATTTTTGTCGAATTTGAGGAGTGTATTTGTGAATTACAATTACTTCATTAATTATTATTTCGACACAAGGGTTCAGCTTTGATAAGCAGTCGTTCGGAATATCGTAATTTTCCTTTTTGCCAGCCCTATTTATCACGTATTAACACGGCAGCCAAGAAAACGCTCGCCTTTCAGAAAAGCTCCGAACGGAATTAATTACTGCCTTCAGAATGAAGTTAAACGAAGGCCAGGAATGAAACATTAATTTCCTGCATTTCTTCTTGGCGATGTAAGATTAATAGCGTGAAAAATGGTTGGGTAATCGCGACTGGCCTAGGAATAAATATCAGTTAGCTCAGACTAGAGGCGCTAAATCGAATTGGTCGAAATGGTGATGAATTTGTTAGTGCTTTCAAACTAACCTAAAGGATCGATGGAAGAGCAGAATAATGACATTGTACATACATAACACGGATGTACCAATTTATTAGCTTGATATACAAGGTGTTCTTAATCTTAATGGCATAATTATAGTTGACTAAGGAACAAGTTAAAACACGACAAATACTTAAGTTTCGTAGTCGTAAAACAAAGAGTTAATATTGTAAGTATACCAAAGCAGTTTAGTTACTGCAATTTTCACGACAGTAGCTTTATATTTTGCGAGCTATATTGGCCCTTGCCATAATTATTGAAGTTTGTTTGATTCTGTAAAAATTTTAGATTACATTGTTCTTTACACTGCACCTATATGATATTTGCATATCATACATATTATGTAGGATACATGAAATACCACCGATAGTTACAAGCACCTAAACTATACATAATTGTTGTAGACTTCGAATAGTCAAGTTAATTTGCAATGGTACGATTTATGAAATGGCTAATACTCTTGGTAGCAAAGTGTTTAACTTATTTGTCACCATATAAACTGTAATTTTTACCTTAAGAAAGAGCATGGAGAACTTTAAGGTTTATATCAATAAAGTATTTGTAATTCTTTTTATTAGAATTAGAATATCCCAAAACAATTTTAAGAACATTTACAACTAGCTGGTGCTAGCCGACTTCGCTCAGGAAGTGATGATAATGATAAAATGTAAAATACCAGAGGCATTTTTTTTATTGAAAACATGTTCGAACTATTTACAATACTTGTAACAACATTTTTTATTTTGTTATCCGAGGTATGTACTAATATGTACAAGTATTTTCCTACTCTAGAGCAAGCTACGTATAGTTGACCGTGAGAAAAACAGGAGTCCGCGGTTGATGCCTCAATGTTTTAGAATTTGTCTTTGTGCTTTATTAATGGCAAACTAGGCAAATTTGATTGCAAATTGCAGACGTTTAAGTTGGAATGATAGTTCAGTAGAGATCAGTAATATTCTGGCGATAAATACGTCTGCCCCTTCGGTTTCGATGACGTTATTTTATAGCTGTTTGATCATAATCTCCAATTCTCTTGCATAGTTTTGGTAAATTGAGATTTCTGATTGGTATGATAGGAGATCCAATTTTCAGTCGAAGGCAGTGTAACGGAATTCCTGTAGTTGCAAATAGTTTAAAAGTTATGTAGGGAAGTTGACACTCTTCATCGTGTCGATCGATTTCTTTTGAATGTTAAGGTTGATACAGTCGACGAGTTTTTGTCGATGAGTACGTTTTGAGTAGTGGCTGTGTTGCAGAAATCACTATTTAGTTCAATGAAGCCGATCGCTTGGTCAGTAGGACATGTGCCTTCGCCTATTTGTGAGAGCTTTTTTTTTGAACAATTGCTGTTTCGTCTTTCGATAGTTCAGCTCTCAGAACAGACTTGTTAATCGCAGTATTTGTATGTCTGACCAGAGAAGTAATTTTTTAAGCATACATTGATTTCGTCTACTGTTGTTGACTTGGGGATAACTCAAAGTGTTTGTCGAAAATCTCCTGAGACTACGAGTAGAGCTCCTCCCATCAGTTCAGAGTGTCCTCGCAATTTTTTAAGCATACATTGATTTCGTCTACTGTTGTTGACTTGAGGATAACTCAAAGTGTTTGTCGAAAATCTCCTGAGACTACGAGTAGAGCTCCTCCCATCAGTTCAGAGTGTCCTCGCCAGTCTTCTAACGCTCTGTCCATGGCTTGGAGTGAGTGAGTTATGTGCCATACATTGATTTCGTCTACTGTTGTTGACTTGGGGATAACTCAAAGTGTTTGTCGAAAATCTCCTGAGACTACGAGTAGAGCTCCTCCCATCAGTTCAGAGTGTCCTCGCCAGTCTTCTAACGCTCTGGCCATGGCTTGGAGTGAGTGAGTTATGTGCCATCATGCAATCGTTCGAGAAGATAATTTTAACTTCTTTTAGAAGTTCACCTTATCCAGATGCTCTTGAGATTTTACATATTTGGATTATATTCATTGATAGTTGTGGGGTGCAATGGGCAGATTGTCTTCCTCCCATAAGTGCTGCGGCAATGCCGCGGGTGATGCAATTGCAACTGCGATGTGTTGTTTAGCAGGTATTACTGCCAGCAATAGATTTTTTATAAAAAATTTCCCTGTGCTGTCTGGTGCGTCAACGTAAATAAAGCCTTCAGCGTTCTTGTTGATCCGGTCCATGATAACGTTCTAAAAAAATTTTATTGCCATTGCGGAGTGGTTTCTTGTGAGCATTGTGTTGAAGTAGTTCGTTGATGTTCCGGGATGTTCAGGAATGTTGTGGAATGATCTCGAATACTCTCGAATGTTGTAGACTGTTCTAGAAATGTCTAGAGTGCGAAACTTCCAGCACTTATATTTTCAAACGTACGTGCTTAAGCTAAAAACGGGAACCATTTTTATAGATACGGATAGAGGGCTACAACACCATATAACTCCAAACTCCCTTGATCGCACTGGGATTCGTTTCTGGGTTTTAGCGGCACTTGATTTTATAATATACATTGAATAACAACCTAGCATTATGATACACCGGCGACTGGCGTGTTTGTGCCATTAACTGTCGTAGAATGAATACGGCAGTGTGCCACAGAAGGAATAGAGCGAAACTTACCCATGTAAATGTGTATTACTTGATAGGAGCTTTGTTCGTGATTACGAGTGTAGCGTTGCACGAATTCGCTAAACAGATGCACAATAAGTATCGTACGACGGAAGTGTGGCGAACATTCGACATTAMCGCAAGTCTGATAACACWCTGTGTAAATGTCTGCTTTGAAACTCGTGTTAGTACACTTATATGGGTTATAATTCAGAACTTGCTTACTTGTAACTGTTAGGACCTTAGAGTAAAGTTGTTATGTGTACCTAGTCAGGTGTATGTACAGGGTGATTCACTAAGGGTAGGTAGCGGCTGTCTGTTGAAAACCTCTCACGCTATTCCTTTGAAGAAAAAATTCTTTCGTTAAAATCGTACTAGAAAAATTTACTAAGAAYATTTTGAAGTTCCCAAATTTACGCACTAGGGGGCGTATTTGACATTACGTTACAGATAATTACAAATAAATCCAAAATTTGCAAAATTTTTTGAATCTCTGTTTATTACCTAAAAGTTTTGTTACACTTTTTCTCTGGTTGCCATGGTAATGGCACTACAAAACAAAATAGCCTCGGACGAACTAGTACACAAATCTCTTTTTCATTTCTAAAGAAAAACTGGATAGGACGACATACGTCTTCACTCAGTTTTGTGGGCTATTATTTGAGAACAACTGCTAACAACCTGAGGTTGATAGTTTTTCTCCTTTTGTAGCTGTTGTCAAAATACAAAAAAATACGTTACAAAGAAACAAGTTTTGCGATTAGCGAGTAGATAATAAATAAATTATACTGTATTAATAATATGAAAATAAAAAAGCTTGCGTGTAGACAATGTAGACAATAAAATGAAACAGAAATAGTCTCATAATAAAATATATAATTATATATATATATAATTATTTATCACATAAATAACAAACAAACACCACGTAATTTAATATTAAAATAACTTTGTTCTTTATACAACGTTTGTACAACAGGATCTTAGATACAGTAAATGTTAATATTAAATCTACTTATTTGCTCAGTTTATATGGAACTGCAAATTACACGTACACACTTACAAGAAATCTCAACTATCAAACATAACTTCCAATATCCCATTTTCTACATTGTCTACGTATACTCTAGTCTTCGCCTAGTCTCATTGTCTACATCAGTCTACACGTAGATGTAGACAATATAAAGTCGATAAGTAGACGCACATTTCTGCCTATGGGACGTATTTAGTGTATCAAAATGCACTTATGAAAGTGTTGCAAAGTGGAACGGAAATGACTTGCTTAGGTAAATAAGGTCCATATCGCCTCTATAACTATTTTAAATGCTACAAGACGCGATGATTCTGTGATTATACCGGCAATTAGTTCTTTTTATCGCTGCAAGGAACACAGAGAGACATGTACGAAGAGTAGCTGTTAAAGCAAAACATCGAATTGAATTTATGTTGTTAAATTTCGCGTGTAAAATGTTCGTATTCGTAAGAAATATTAGAAATTATTGTTAACAAAAAAAGTGCATAAAATAAAACAAACAAAAGTCCAAGTGTGTGCTTACGATTTCGCTGCTACTACGAATTGAGTGTCCCGCGCCGTCGTTCCCGCTTTGTTGTTCATGCTCCCGCTTTTGGTGTTCTATTCGCATCCCATACAACCTCGTTCGCTGCACCATACCTTAAGGTAAGCGACGAACCAGTTCCTTTAGAACATTTATTTTCTAAATTCATAACAGTAGCTTAATTATAGATTTGCCAGAACATAAAAGATACTGTGTCTATATAATGGTATCGCTGAACTCAAATTTTGATGTGTTTTTAAAGATGAGCCCATATATTTTAGCCGCATAAATACGTATGTTCTTTTTGTAAATTGAGACTTTAGAATTAGTATTATAACTAAAGATAAACAGCTGTTTATTTCTTCATTTCTGTAACTGTTTCTTGGTGAGTCCATATAATTAACACCACTCTTATAATTCACAACGCATTCTATTACATTTCCTGAAGTTTTAATCCCGTACTTCTTTGTTTCCTAACAGAAGATAAAATTTCACAATACGAGCACAGTCAACTTTCTGACAAAATAAGTTCGGATGCATTTTATTCACCTTGAAATAAGAGATTTTAAAATGTTACTGCGGAATACAAGACGGTTTCCTTAACTAAGGATTATGCTTCCTTTTCATACGCCGTTGGAAATCGGAAGCACGTCAGAAGTTTTCAGAAGTTAACCGTTTTCTGTCGTTTGAATGAACGTAAATACAATAGCCACGCTTTCCATTCCAGAGTTTTGCATATTTATCCACCGAATAGAATCGACTAAGTTTTGAAGTCGGGTTTAAACAACGGTTTCAGATGTGCCAGGCCGCTGATAAAGGGCAACCGGGGTGACTAACGACTAACACCAACTGAACGTTAACAGCTCCGGTGGCTGAAAACTTGTGCTTGCACAGTTTAAAGGGGAGGCGCTTGACGACCACAAACTACCAGTTCACGGGAGGATGCGGCTTACTCCCAGCGGTCTCGAGTAATCCTGATGGATTGACACGTCATTAAAAGGAATAGCAACTTTTACACGGCATTAAAAGCAGAATGAATCGTTTTCACTGGAGATATTTCATGGCATGGATACAGCAAGTCCTGCTCGAGGAAAAGATTCTTGAATATAATAAGGCAGATCGTGATTGGCCGACCTTACTAAGTAACTCCTATATTTTTATTGTTTTTCCTTCTATACGGCGGGAGATTATAAATCCACCTTTTTCTCGATCTCCTCGGGTATATTCTTTCAAGCTAATGTGTCTTCTTCCAATAAATAACTCCGTGCTCGTTATAAATTTTTATGGCATTGCAATTGAAAGATCGTGAAAATAACAAAATTCGGAAACCAGCTACTGACGATAACGTTGTTAGATGTAATAATGTTATATTCCAAAGTTTAGTTTATCGTTTGTGAAGTTTCTGATGCAGCGAATACATAAACATGGAATATCTTAATAGCTGTGATCAATTTTTAAAGCATTATTAGCATTAAGATGCGGCGTATTTATACCGATATCCAAACATGCAACACTGTTGTCAAACATTCACAAACAATTAAAACTATACCACGCAGTTAAAATTCAAAGTAAATATCTGCCTTATGAGCACAAATGAAAGGAGATTTCGAGGAATGTGTACACAAGTTTCTAGAGACCTCTTTCCTTATTAAATTGAAAAAGCTTCTCTTAGTGTTATATATTCTTATTTTACTTTTTATTTCGTTTAATTGTGATCTGCTAATCATTTTTTGGATACAAACACTGCTGTATGTTCCGCATATACAACTACTCATTTGTGACATTTCATTGCTTGTAAAGTATCAACTTTGATTATTCCAACGAGCAAAATCATTTGTGAAAGATGTGGCGATGTAGATGGACATTTAACAGGGGTAAACAGGGTAATTATCTACTAGCCAACGCTTACCTGGAAGTACATACGTAGTGCTATGGTAGTCGGTTTTGCTGGAAGCTTTTTGTTGTGCGTTCTATTGATGATTTATCATCATTGATGATTTATGCGCAACGTCGGTTTTGAAAATTATGACAGTACATTCTGATAGTTAATGTCATGTCATTGAAGATCCTCTCGCATTTAGGTATAAAATTATCTTGAAGCACTAAACAAAATTCGTTAAAGACACCAGCGGTAATAGGGTCGTCCCGCATATTAAAATTTGATAGTTTTAACCTATGCCTTTTATTGCTTACATCATGAATACTAGTGCCACGCATCTATTTTGCTTTCAGACTAATTCAACTCATAACAAACGGCGGTAGAAAAATTACCCTGTTTCAAACATTTTCTTAAATCCGCCAAAAACTACGCAAAAGATTCCTAATTTCCCCCATGTGCACTGTTACAGCCCCCTAGATAACTAAATGCTCACTGTTGTCAGTTTTATAAATAGCCAGAGAAATACAAATAATGCAATGGGAGTGAGAGAGAGGGGCGAAGGTATAAGTATAACCGTCAACGTCAATATTATAATGTAAACATAGGAATAACCTGTAACTGTTCATCAGAAGTAGTATTCTTACAACACGGAACAAAATACTTCTTAACGTAAGCCATTCTGACATTAAAAAAAAACAACAGATTACCCAAATACTTCGACATCTTGCTCCACTACTTAATCTGACAAATACAAAACTCGAAAGTTTGACCAAACTATGTAAACAAAAACGCATAGTTAGAGTTGTTAGGGTTATTCGTTACACGAACGTGCAATGTTGTCAGCGGTACTTTACCGTTTTCTTCCTAACGACGGCCAGAGATCGTTCTGACAATTTCAAATTTTATCATATCGTCATACGAAAGTATACAAACTAAACACTATCAAGCTTCAAGCGTCGTTTAGTTCCTCATAATAAAAACATTAGTTCTAAAGCAGGTTCGATGGTTAAAGTGCTTTCGTATTTCAGCAAAAGGCCAGTGAATGCGCTTATTATATTGAACTATTCATTATAGAATAAAGTGACTGAAGGATGATTTAAGTTATTTTCACAAATACGCCTTAAGTTGACCTAGCTGTCAATGTCACAATGCTAGTTTACGAGTACATTCCTCACGGTATCGCGAAAATTTGCCCACATTGGCAACGCGACGCAGCTCAAAAAAATATAAACAAATATTACTTGCAATGTCGCTAGAGCGCTGGCTATTATTGGTGTTTCTCGCTTTCGTCAGCATACGAACCTTTTACGTCATCTCCGAGCCATTTGAAACTGATATTGAAAAATCCATACTTTCGCATTTTTTTTCGGCAAAGAAGAACCGGAAAAAACCGCAAAAAATGTCTTTGTGCTTCAATTTTTATGTACATTTTAAATGTAGAATTAAAAAAATGCTTATTTGTAACATTCTTTATATTCAAACGAAAAATGTACTTGTGTACTTAGTGTTAATTCGTTAGTTACTAATTGTACACTAAAGCCTTTTTTATCATTTTTCGTAATTTCTTTATTATTTTAGTTACTGTAGGTTAGTCATTTTCAGCAAAAATTGCTCCATCTTTGTCGTATTATAATTATTGTTTTGTTACCCTGTTTTATGTTTTATGCTTCCTCCAAAATATTATTGTTCTTTTCTACCCCTTTCGTGTTTTGCTTTCTATTGGTATACCATCAAATTCCACGACTGTTTCCCACATATCCGGATTTAGTTTTCCTCACTCACGATAAGAGTGCAGGATGGTAAGAACGAAGAATACTTTTTCAACATAAAAAATATTTCAGCGTTATTATTGGGTATGTCTATTAGCTGCGCAGTTTCTTTGCTTGCTTTCGGCATTCTGGAAAAATGTTTTCGCTTCAGGGAAGTGTATTTGATTGTTTTGATCATCATTAGAATCTATTCTGACCATCTCCAAATTAAAGTTTGGAAACATCATGTACACAAATACTCAGTGTGATGAATGTTTTATGGCAGAAGGCTAGAATGTTCCGAATATTTTAGAATATTTTGCTAGGCACAGAGTGAAGCAGATTTCAAAGCAACTTCATACAAATACCGATCGCGACGCATTCCTTTAATATCTCAAATGCATTGTCGCCTCTGCTGAACCTCATTAAATTCCCAGCTGAATGCGTTTGTATTTTTGTTGTGAGGCTTTTATCCCGACCTCCATAAGCTAACGCTCCCTCGGTGTTGCCGTCGAATTGTATCAGTGGCAGCAGGTGCTCCCTCAAAGGCCCATCAAGGGCCATCGGCTGGTTTATTTTTAGGAATCGCATTGTCGCCGGCGCCGCTTTTGCCTCCTTTGTTTAATTCAATAGATGTTCTCCTGGGACGCTGTGCCAAGTAAGCATCTTTATTACTTTATTTCGCGCCATTGTTTGACGGCGGAAAATTTACCGCAGCTGGGCCGGAGAGAATTATGGGGGGTGATTTTCTTATTATCTACCCCCGAAAAGTATCGGGAGTTTCACATGAATTGGCAGTTTTCCGTCAGGAAAAGGGATGAAAGCCTTTTTCAGCAAGACACAATTTGTGATAAGTTATGGTAGAATATCATATTATATCGTTGCGCGAAATTTGTAATTCAAATCCTTAATAGGGATTATTAAATATGAGAAATATTTTTGCCTCATGCAGAGTTTGTAGGTATTTTGATCTCAATATCCTAACATGTTGTATTAATATGTACTTTGTGTAACACTGATAATTATTTTTAAAAAAATGCTAATACGACCCTGAGGTGATGAGGTAGGTACCCGAAGAGGATGTGAAAAGTCAATATAAGGAAATATATACAGCTTGTCCCGAAATTACACCGACAACGCTTAGCTGTAGATTCGGGGGATCGAATGAGCACGATTTATCGAAAAAAGTTAAATACAGAGTTGAGTTACAGCCGTCCAAAGTTTGACAGAAAAATTAATTGGGTTTTTGTTAATAACTCCGTAGACAATTCACATACGATAACGCATTTTTGCAGTTGACTGTGATTCATTTAGACACACTATTCGTGGTTATTCCAAGTGTATCCTGGAAGCGAAAAAACCACTTCCGGTTAGCGAAATTGTTGAAATTTTTCACGAATAGTGTGTCAAAATTAATCTTAGTCAACTGCAAAATTTCGTTATTGTTCGTTAATTGTTTACGGAATTATTAAACATCCAATGGCTGTTTAATTATCTAAAGGTCTGTTAACAACAATTTTCTCTAGTTACCATGGTAACGATACTGCAAAGCAAAATAGCCTCGAAACTTCTATAGGTATGCTATACCTTTTTAACCCCTCAACTAAATGTAACGAACTGAGACTCATTTTTGAGGGAGTTTCAAGAAGATTGATATTAATAGTCAATTGTTCCAAACTTGGTTTCTCTAAATTGCAGTAAAGGCTACCATTTGGAAAATTGTCATACTTTCCTCGATTTCTCTAAAATCTCAATAGGACTGTATAATTTTTTTCACTTCTTTTTGTAGGTGTTAGGTTAGACAGAATGCAGTGAAAACCCTAGTCTATGCCTTTTTTAGTTTTGAGTTACTGCCAAAACAGTACATACAAGGCTTTTCTTCTTGATTTCGGAAGAAAATTTAACAGGAGAACATACTTTTTACACTTTATTTTATAGACTATTATTATATAAAGAACTTTGGTAAAAACGTAAACTTGATAGCTTTTCTAATTTTCTATAGCTATAGCCAAAATAGTACACTTGATACACACAAAATTACTATAAAGTAAAATTGTTTCTTTTTGTAAAAAATTAAACAGATTGTATTGTATGCTATTATATAGCATGTACTGTGGTAAAAACCCAAGGTTGGTAGCTTTTCTCGGTTTGAGATTATTGGCAGAACAGTATACACATCACATAGCAAGTAATTTCCTAATTCCGTAAATACTAGTTCAGTTTTATTTGAATTTCTAGTAACTCATACAAATTATATTTGTAATAGATTAATATTTTTTCCAAAACAATAATCAACAACTACCAAAAAACAATTAATATCGTTGACGCATTGGCATTTGGCTCAATTGTCAAAGAGCAAGGCCTACTTTATTCCAATCTACCATGGTGAAGGTAAAGTAATATCTAATTTTAATCACTAGAAATAAAAAAGAATATATTGTGAATAAGTTAAAGTTAAGTTAAAAATTAGTAATTATACTAGTCACTGGAAAGCAAATTACAGTTACAGGATAAATGTATGTATACTATTTTATACTGTCCTATTAAAAATTTTTTGTAAATCGAGGAAAGTATGACAAAATTTTTGCAATAAGCGCCCTCTACTGCTGTTTAAAGGAATCATGTTTTGAACAGTTTACGATAAATTCTAATCTGGTTGAAAATCGCTGTAAAATGGATCCTAGTTGGTGGAATTTGGTTGAGGCGTTTTTAAGATACAGCATCCAGAAGTTTCAAGGTTATTTTTTTGTAGTATCGCTACCAGAGAAAAAATGTGGTAACGAAACTTTTACGTAATTAAACAGTTTCTAAAAATAGAAAAAAAAACACGGTCTGAATTTTACAAGAGAAGCCAAAGACTTTTGTTATATGTGAAGCAACATCGAACTTAAGTATAGATAATCCTAAAACATTGACTGAAATTTTGTTACTTGATTTCCATAACCACAAAGTCTAATGTGGACAACCAAAAATAAATTTCTTTGTTAAAGAAAGCAAGTAAAACACGAATTGTATCAAATTACAACCCGAATTGCGAAGTGTGTTTACAAAAAAGAGGATGACCGAAAGTTTCCTGGTTATAAGCACCGTCATATGAATGAGCTATGCGAGGATCAAGGGAATGATGTTAGAGACCTGGGTGGTGTTTTTAATTCCACATCGCAACTCAAACCTGCGGATACGTAGAAGGAATTCCAGGCAAAAACTTGCACAGGGATTCATGCCGAAACCCAGACAAACAAATCTTGCAAGCTCTGGTAGAACCCTTAAAATGTAGAAATGCTCACCGTCCTAAGGGCTTCGTTCAATTTCGAGAAGCACGTTAGCACGTTTGAAACAAGTTTTGCTCCAAAATCCCAAAAGAGGGTGGTGAAGTTCCAAAAAACAAACGGTGCAACAACTAAAGAAAGTCACCGCAGCTGTTGGAAAAGGAAATCCCTTAACGAAGTATAAGACTTCAAAATCAATCAAGTTTTTGCCGCAGTTCCCGCAAATCCAAACAGTCTTGCTCAGTCTTACACAATATGTTAATTCGATCTACCTGGCATAGGTGACACACACTGTCCAGACTAACCAAATAAATAAAAATTTAAATCCCAAAAATTTCTTTGCAACGTTTTTTTATTTATTTAAACATAAAGCAATTCAACAAGAACAGTACGTTGCCACTTACAGAGTTGCATGCAATATAGCCAAATATAATAGTGATTTAAAAAACACCATTAGTAGTAGCAAAGAAATGATCAACGAATAAAAAATAAAATCAGGTATATAATAAGGAGAATTCATTGAAACTCCAAAAATGCTCTTAAAATGGAAAAATATTAAGACTATAAGGAGGAGCAAAGTCAGAGACAGCAAGCTTCTTGGTTTTTTGGACCCGGAGGCGATAATGCAGTAATATCAGCATGCGAAAAACGCGTTTATATTTACTCCCAATCCACACATGATGCGCATTAATTTAAAACGCGATAAATGAGTTTTATAAGGAAGAAACAAATCCCTGTTAAAACGGTAGTTCATATTTTTATAAATTTATCATTAATTGGTATATGTACTTATTAGTGTAGCAAGGATTCGAGGCCAGACAAGCATATACTTAAGAGATTTGTTAATCATATTATCCTTATGTGCTTCAAATCTTAGTTTGAAATCTGCCATCATACCTAAATCATTCACGGAATCCACCCTTTCCAGTTTTATGTTGTTTATTTGATAAATACAATTAAATTACGATTGCAATAAATTTGTTTTACTCAACGTTCAAAAACAGTTTACTGAGTTTACACTTAGAGAGGTAATTTGGAATGGATAGACCTATTAATTTTTTAGTCATCTGCGTGTATGAAAAAGTCGGAATCCTTAAAGCGCAGTATTAATATTGATAATAAAAATAAGAAAAAGGAGTGGGCTTAAGTATAACCCCTGCGGAATACCCGAAGTGGAAGTTATATACGATAGATTTAAGAAGGCTCTTTGATTTTCCTTACTATGAGCAAAAGGACTAAAGGGCTCCTATATCTGCTCGCAAATGGGTTCCCTATGATATCTATGTATTCAGTATAGTCCAGCCTAAAAGACTGTTTCAACTCTCTACGCAGGGCAGAGAAAATATTATAATCAGCGTAATTTTTAATCTTCTTCAATCCGATATGACATTTATAATTTTGTCGCATTCGATTTTAATAATGTATTTAATAGGTCTACTTTTGCAGAGGCTTTGAATATCAAATTAATCTACACAAATAGCTCTAACATTACTTAACAGTTAAGCACCAGTTTTATATGACACGATCGAATTTTACATGTTGGTACTGAAAAATGACGGACATTTTGTCAGGATGCGATGCAAATAAAAAACCAGCGACTCCCATTAATATAGATCAGATAATGTGCGTGAGCTACGGTGATTAACGAGACCAACGTAACAGGTGTTTTATTTCTACACGGGGTTGGTAATACAATTTAAACCTCGCCGTTGAGCGTAGGCTTCGCATAACAGCTTTGGGGTATTTTTTGTGTACAGGGTTGGAAAGAAAGGCTGGATTTTGTTACGCGGTTTTACAATCCATTGAGCACCCAAATCAAAACCCCAGATTATTTTTAGGATGAAAAGTTATGTCAACAGAAATATGTTGTTACTACTCAACAGCGGAATATTGCTCTAGAATATTCGAACTTTATTGATATAATTCCGAGAGGTGTTCGAGTTTTTCTTTTTATTTCGTATGCACTAAGTCTTTTCAAGAATTATCTTTCGTTGTGTTATAAAAAGCTTTGAGACAATTGATCGCATGCTGGGCTAGTTATTGGCCTTTATGCAATCGGATATGTCATCATTACGTTTTCAATGAATTTAAAGTATATACATAATTATTGAATTCAAAATGCTTGAAAGTAGTTTAAAATATAGTAATTCGTTTCCAAATAACTTTTTCCATAAACACTTGCACAGCGGCTTGCACTGAAGTATTCTTAAGAAAAGTTAGTTGAAAATTACGTTGACTTGACAGCAGGTAGCCACAGTTTCCTCCTCTGAGACATTTTCTTTAGAAAAAGTTCCTTTTATTTGACACAATGCATGCGTTACTTGTCTGATTGTTCACTCTTTCAGAAAATAGCAGCATTGATGTAATTCGACATGGATTGCAAATGTGCCTGCCATGGATCTAATGATTATTTTCTGAAACATAGATTTTCATAACCTTTTAAATAGGAAAGCGGCGTGCATATGTAGAAATATAAATGAGTATTTCTATAATCTACCATTTAAAGCTAAATAAATTAGATCTTTTCGTAATTTGTGATTGTTACAATTTTTTAACAATTAGATTATTTTTGTAATGTATACAATTGGATGATTGTTGTATCTTGAAGAAAAAAAATGTTTTTTTTTGAATGCAGTAGAATAAGAACTGTATATACTTAGCAAAGAAATATTTTATTKTTGTTCAACAGCATGCGRCACAGTTTGCTCGTAGAGTAAAGTATATCTATGTCAATTTTATATTTACTCATATCTCGTTTCGAGCGACTTCTTAGTAAAGCTGTTGCTTGCTTAACATAAACCAATCTTTATCGTAGAGGTTCGGCGCTGTGGCGGTCTCGGTGTAATTGAGCCTGCAAAATAGCGTTACCGAACGTAATGGGGTAAAAAGCTGTTACAAACGTCACTTCCTAAACTCCAGATTAAGATTAATGGCCGTAGCGAAGCAGAGAAAGATTTGCCAATTAGGGGCTCCACACAGGTGACTTCTTAAGTTGAATTTATCTCGCCTAAATTCCCTAGAAACCCTTTTTAATTAAGGTTTATCTTGAAGTAAGTTTGAAGTGATCAGGGATTGACGTAATAGTATTGTAAGTGCTGTAACACATTATTACGCTAGGAATAAGTGTAAAATATAAATAAATAAAATATAAAGTCCTTTGGGGTTAGACTGCGTCTGATTTAGGAAAAAGGTCGACGTTTCGCCCGCACTTGTAAGGGGCATCATCAGGACAGAAATACCGAACGGCTATCTCCACCTTCACAATCTCCCACCTATGCCGTCCAAGCATCCCCACCCCTTCGTAGCGCCAGGTAAAACGATATCTATTGTTTACATACTCTTTCTTCCTTGGAATTTGGTTCAGTTCGGACGCGTTTCTCGCGTCAGGTTTACACCATATTTCATACACCTCATTCTTGTCCTGATGATGCCACTTACAAGTGCGGGCGAAACCTTATTCCTAAATCAGACGTGGTCTAACCCCAAAAGACTAAGATTTCAATCTAACTCTGGCGGCGAAAGCCTATACGTTCTTACAAATATCAAAATGTTGATATTTCATATCGTATATAGCAAAATATCTTAACAAAAGCTTACGATATATAGATTTTACAAAAAGGGTGGATAACGAATTTTGTAGTTTACAAGGAAATAATAAATAAAACCAAAGTTTTTTATCATATAGTTTATAAACAGCAACTGTACTTTGTGTATAAATTTTAGGCGGGAATTGCAAAGCTACCGATGTATTTAGCATCATTGAGACATTCCTATGTTTTCTTTGTCAAAGCTGATACCTAGTTAAAATCATTCCAGTAACCACGGCATTAGGTGATTGAGTGAGACTTTAATTACACAGTTAACATTGGCTTAAAATGAAGAATGGGAACCGGCCGCGGCCCATTGATTACCTACATCTCCCCATTAACATTACTAGATATTACAGTCTAAACATAACCATTAGCATTGACATGATTGTTCTAAGTAGGCTCGCCACCTATTAGAAAAGCTTATACAGAAGAAAGTTGAAAATTGAATAATGAAGGTCACACCTTTAGATGGGGAAATGTAGGGATACGCATTACGTGTTACTAAACACGAACGGTCGCCATTTTAAAGGTGTCTAACGAGATTTGTCAACCGCAGCAGATTTTGCCCAATGTTCTGCAGTATTGAAGGGTTTTCCCAAACAAAAGCATTTAGACAAATGGTTTCTTAATGCGCAACTTGCAACTGTAAAGGCTGGAGTGAAGAAATCGGCTTCCACATGAAATCCAAGGCAAGCATCGAGTGGCGTAGGTCAATGCAATTTATTTTTGCTAGCTAGGTACCCTAGTTACATGATAGCACGCCACTGGTGGATGGTATTAGATGGTATAACACTTTGGCTTATTACGTGTGGTATCCACTTCAGTGCTGGAAATCATGTGGGGGCGTCTGGGCAAGAGATGCTGTTGGGAGCCTCCGTGAGAAAAAGGGGATACCTAAGTAATACAACCAGAACGCAAAAAGGAAGATCACAGATATATTATGTATATATAGGTACCTATGTACATTGCAAATTACATTATACATATTATACTGGTATCTATATATAAAATTTACATTATTTGTACAATGTATTTTATTTAAGCAATGAATTTACATTTAAATATCTGGCACTTTTGGCCATTTTTGACTAGCAAAATCACCTAATAATGCGGAGGCATCTACATTCACTTTCTGTGTCCATAATCACAATATGTTTTAAAAGCTCATGTTTGATTGAAGTCCGAAGTGATTTTTAATAACATGAAATATGGGGGCCTAGGGACAGTTTGCCCTCCCATTACTCCGGCAATGATTAAGTTTTTTCGTTGTCTAAGGTTACTACACCATTCAGTTTGAGATTGAGGACAATATTTCAACTAAAAAATTACTCTTCATTTAATGTACCTAATAATGATTATATACTAGGCCGTTCATAAGTACAGGCCGGCAGGCGGTGAATGTGACGTCACAAGACCGGACCCATTTTCTGCAGTGGCTGCGTGCAGCACTTTACTTCGCTCTGCCTAAAATACAATTTGCGAATAATTCAAGCTTATCTTCACTAAGCAAGGCAATTCCTTATATAGTATGTCTAGCATTGCCTTAAGAAGAAGCATCTGGACGATTGTTTAAGTACACAACCATCAACATTAGTTATCAGTAAATAAGGCCTAAGCTTGAATCTATTTATGACGCGAAAAGTTTAAACGTGGCTGGCGATCGCACAAAATCCTTGATAATAATAATTGTGCAGATGCGAAGTTGTAAATAATTTGCAGTTACCTATGTCATAACAAATCAGACTATTTTAAAGAACGTGTAATTCATGAATTATACCATCCAAAATTAAAATCCGGTGTGTGTACCTCACACGTAAAACAAATTAAGCAACTAACATCATAGAGATTGCTTCAAATTAACCGTGTTTTATTCAGTCAGATGTTTAAATGAATAAATAAAATAGGTACAATCCAAGAACTCGAGCTAAAATGCTCAACTACAAAAACTATTATAACCATCATACGAATTTCCGACCTTAGTTGATAGTACCACTCTTGATTTACTGGTTAAAGAGCTCGTACGAAATAGTGACATAAGTCGTATGTCAAAGTGAATCCAACCCATCAGTTGTTTAATTTGAAAGCACGTAACGGTACGTATTATGGTACATAAATACCTATATTATCGGATCAATGTAGATAATGTAACAGACAAATGAAATTTAAAAAAAAACTGTTATACAATAATTAAATGTATATTCTGAATAAAAACAGGTACATATATATAAATGGACTTAACATAGCCCATACATTTAAGAAAACTAAAATAAAATGCAAAGCACAAAATGTAACTAGTAATATTAAAAAAGATTAAAAACGCCATTTTCGACGAAAAACTAGCACATTTCACTTGTATCGTCCAGATATATTTTATTTATTTCTTATATTTAGAAAGCAAAAGGATAAATACATGTTAATCATTGATATCCAGACATCCAGACGGACAAAGTGCAGACAGTAGCGTCTTTGAAATATGGGCTAAAATGAAACACAAATGCATAAATGTTGATATTTTGGAAAAGATAGTTATCTAGAAAGGATGTGGGTATTTATAAAAGTGCCCCAACATTTTCACTTTCTACTCTATGTATATGGGTACCCTAATGCTTTTTACACCTAAGAATTTGTTTTTATTTCTTCAGTAGAGTTTCAAGTGATTGAAATAAAATTTGGTATCGAGATTCGAAGCAACATAAAGACCAAAGCTATATACGGGCTACTTATTTTAAATTATATTGATGTAACTAAGGAAATGATAGATTTAAGAAAGAACATTCTACAAACGAGGCATTTTGATTTTTAATTACCTATTCATTATTTACATGACTTATATTGACTTGTAGAGCTAGCGGTTGCTCAATATTCCGCACTTTATAAAAAAATATAAGAAAACTTTAAACACTTGATAGATTAGCTATACTTTTTTATCTTTTGATGCCTACGAACGTGTCCTAAATTCGTCATTTTTAATACTAATCCTGGGAAACATCACCGCGACGACGTTTTCGGTTTTTATTGTGATACAGAGTATAAAGCAATTAAATGTAGAGCAGTGCTTAATGAGCGGTATCAGCAGTTTCCTACTATTCTCTCGTAATAAGTGCATAGGAATATGGAAGTAGGTAAGTCAGCAAGTTGCAGTGGCAGATTGACTGATTTGTCAAACAAAACAGCATTGGTACAATATTAATTATTTGTGAAAAGGACTATCCGATGTTTAAAAATGTTATAACGGACATTTTCGTTAAAACAACTGGTAGGGGAGTTACATTTACTCATACAAGTTGTTATGCGCATGTATGGTACAGAGTGTGTAGTGCGCTTAAGAAGTGTTTTGCAGTCAGGGGGCGTAGCTCAGATGGTAGAGCGCTCGCTTAGCATGCGAGAGGTACCGGGATCGATACCCGGCGCCTCCAGAAACTTTTAAATATTTTTATATGAATATTTTGAATTATTGTTTTTTTTATATTTTATAAATACAGCAATTTGCGATACAGTTTCTTTTTTAAATGTGCGCGAAGAGATTTTATTTTATTACTATATCTACATATAAATCCGTTACAGCATAATCTGAATCATGGGGCAATTCTACATTCACCTAATTTTTTTTTTACTACTGTCTGCAACTGGTTTATAATAAAACTAAATCTGTGGTGTTCGTTCCGTGCAAGTCTGGAGGAGATAGCTGAAACGATTGTAGCGCTCAATGTGGTGAAACGAGAAACGTTAGCGCACCTAATCCTATGTTTTTATATTTAAATAATAAATAAAATGTGCCATAACGTTTGTTGTGTAATCTTATTTTGTAAATCCGTTCAGCTTCTTTAATTTAATTAAAAAAAAATACAGACTTGGTTAAAACATAAAGCGATACCTATTAGCTGAAGATATGAGGATAGAACAGTACGTCGACTTTTTTGTACACCAAGACATACTAGAGATAGTTTTTACGCTCTGGATAAACCATATAACACCATACATATAAGGACATTTGTCCGAGTTAATCTAAAGACTATTAAAACATAAATCCACTTAAAAGCTAATTGAATACTGAAAGTTGTGGGCAAACAGCTATACCCTATTTCTTTCTGTGGTTTTTGGCATCTTATCGATGGTTAATTTGCTTAATGGAGTCAATGTGTACGTTATGTACGTCTAAAACGAAATACATCACTTATTATCAGTTATTAACAAATGGAAATGAACAGTCGAGTGTGTAATTTAACTATTATATATGTACACTTTCCCAATCAACTGAAATAGAATACCACAAAATTTTTTATAATGAGCAGCGGATCTTAACGTCTCATCAAAGTTAAACTAACAGAAATGCTTATAACTGAATGCAGAATAATGATTTTCTATTATTGCTTCTGATGGAAATGAAAGTAAGCTTGGTTTCTCATTACTCATGATAATAATCTGTGCTAGTGTGCAGTGCTATTCTGATTTATGGCGCATCTTTTGTAATCATTAACGCGGATTAACTTTCATCCACTTAGTCCTAAATTCATCCAATCTAACTTTAAATACCCCTAATGTGCGTTCTACTGAAGCCTTGCTGGCACCTGTGGCAACACAGTTGGCTCGTGCATAATTAATCGTACTTCAATTTCAATCGCTGTGTTTTAACGACCCAACTCGACTCTGTCGATTTAAATTTAAATGGCATCAGCATTTTGCATCGGGAAATTATAATTTTTTAGGACAGTACAAAATTGCTGGTGTGCTCGCATCGTTAGTCAAAAAATGATGGATGGCGCAATATTTATGATTTATACACTATAGTTTCAACTTTCATGCTTAAAGGAGATAGTAAACCGAAGTGGGAACGATAAAACTGAAATTCTCGTGTGACCTTATTGCGGAACAAAGAGATGTGTTTCATTTTAATACACATCGGGCTTTCAGCATTTTCATTCTGAACAATACCTACACAATTTTACGATCATGATAACTATAGCAAGCGGTCCTAGACAGCGCAATCTGCTAAAAGCTCCTGCCGTTTGGTACAAAAAAGCTTTTCCAGKTTATAACWCGGTTTAAATATAGCGTTGTATATTCAACATTTTTTGTCTAGCATACGTGAAATTGAAACCACCTATCAGCTACATCCATCAGARTACCTAGCGCTTATCACTCTTCATCGTACATTCTTTTGTTAGAAATTGGTGTATCTTATAAAGCAAACAATATGAAAAATCAAGAATTTTAACAATTTCCACAGTCCGAGGGATTAGTAATAGTAGGTACAAGACAACAGCTGTAGAAGAATTGCGCTATCTAAATGTCAATGTAAATCGGGAGACTAAGAATAGAGGCAGTGATCTGCCACAGCCAGTCTCAAATCTGGTGCATTATCATTTTCAGAGCAAAGCTGCATGAAACGGCTTGCGTCATTTTACTTTCAGACTAATAAATTCGCTGCTGTTGTATTTAGCAAGCAGACATACTCTAAGCTATACTAGCTATATTACTGAGTACTCATTAATATCCTTGGAGAAGCAGATTTTTAATGTGTGTCTGGTTCTTGACACTTGTCGGTCTTGCTGGTTGAGTGTAATCAGTTTGCTCTATTTTATCGGCGGTCCCATTTGGCATTTTAGATTATTCTAAAAACCTAGCTTTAGATAATAGTTATTTGCTCAACAAAATCACTTACTTAATTATACCTTGATTAGCATGCGTATTCTGGACTAGCAAAACCAGTCCTCCGCAGATGCATTTAACACAACGTCGCAGTTAAAAACAAAATATTTCTGTGGTAGGTGTTTACACCCAGTAAATACGACAATGGAAGCACTTCTTTGTAACGTATTCGATTTTTCCTGAGTAAATAATATTGTTACGTGTTCGAAAAGTGCTGATTTCTAACTGAACTTTATTTACACTTGTACCGAAATACACTAAATCCAAACACTAGTATTATAACACTACCAGTTTTGTAAACAACTATTCTGCACTCACTAGCACTTAAAACACCTGGTTCGCTTTTCCTCGCTTGCCTCGCCTTGAAATTATACTTGCTCTGCGGTCTTTTTTATCGGGCTTAAATACTGCCGTCGAAAATGCTCGAACGCGCGTCGTCTTCGCGGTTGTTTAATCCGCAGGCACTGGCTAGAACAGATCCTAATATTACTACCCTCCTTACAAATGATCGTCCGGTCAGTTTCATTATTCGGGATCTCCTCGCATAAGCGATTTATCTTTGAACTTGGGTTACGCTGGATTCTGTAGACTACGTCTTAATCCTTTTCAGTTCTCTGTAAGGTCCTGCAGAGAATGGCGACAAGTTTGGCGAAAGTCGTTTCTTTTTTTGAGGGTTATTAAAGCCCCACTACATCTCCTTCCTTAAACTGAATATGATTGGTTGCCCTAAGTATTCATAATTACATCGTTGAGATAATATTGATAAAGGTTAAAATGTCTGTTATAGTCATAGAACTAGCATTTGACACATTGAGTTTAAAATATGAACCGCACTGAAGTAAATAAAGTAAATACTAGAATAAAAATGTGCAGCATCCATTGAATTAGAATATTTTAGTATAGGTAACTTAATAACCTACTTCTGTTTGCAATTCATTCCACATTCTGCGGCAGTCATGGCACATGCATAATTAAGGTTAACACAAGTTAATTGGTTTTCAGGTGCCAGTATAATATACTCCTCGTCTATGCTGAAGAAAAACTAGATACTTAAATAACTTGAATATTACTAGTTTAACAAAAATTGCAAAGCTTTAGTTCATCCGGTCATCGATACACTCCAATAGACAGACCATTTTGTAACAATAAAACTGTATACCTATTGGTATCTACCAAAGATTACTATTACACACAGTGTGATATAATGACTAACCCGTATTTTTTTTATTACGTTACAGTTTCAAATTTAGTATTGCGTTCACAGGATGTTATCCCATATCGCTTAATCGTTAAAAATATCACAAGAAATAGTTCATATTTGTACATTATCATGAAAGTGCAGACTTTTAGTTGATGGTTTCGCCTTTCGAAAGGTATTTAGATTATACCTAAATAGCATTAAATTAGAATTAAAACGTTCCAACTATTGTATGCCGTGCTTGTGCGCTAAGTGATTATATCCGATGAACTCCATTCTCCAAGTAGATCTGACGTTTGTCAATATTTTGTTGTGACTGTCATTTACTGTCATTAACCATTCATTTTTGCTGAAAAAGGCAATATGGTTCTAATCAATTGAAAGCTGGTGTCAGATTTTTTCAGTGGCGTGCTGTTTAACGGGCTACAAATTATACATAATGCGTGTTGCTGGTGGCGCATGTGTAAGGGGCAAGCTCTGGATATTACACCTTACCCATCAATTCCTCGCACCCGTTGCTGCCAAGAGTTAATCAGTTGCTTTAGGTGCTGGATAAATGAACACCAGCGTTCGGGAGTGCACTCCTCCAGTGCACGTGCCCACTTGGCCAACACATGTGCTTCAGCATTGCCTTCTTCGCCAATGTTTTTATCATAATACTGCTTTGCCTATGAACAACATTCCATGAGCCTCGGGTACAAACAACAATTAACGCGTTGTCTTTTCTGTGCCCAGATCGGATCAGTAGCACTGAAATTGCAGTGGTACAGCGGCAGCCGAATCGCATGCTCCCTAAGGTACTCATCTGCTATATATTGCTTAGCCGAAGCATGTTCTTTAAACAATGCCAGCAGCTCTGCCTTAAGTAAAGCGTTGGCCACGAGGATGCCACGCATCTCCAACCATTCAGGGATCCGTGCTCAAGTCCATGCAGCAGTTATGTGCTTCACCCTTTTGGAACACCCAAGTTTCATGTATAAACACCAACTCTCGTTTGATGGGTGAAAACGCCAACTTACACAAGTTCTTTTATTATAAACTGCACTCACTAAAGGTTAAATAAAATGTTTAAATGTTTGCAAAAATACAAAACAAACTACGAGGCAATCACTACAATACAAATAATTTATTTATTTATTTAATCGTGTCTGAGCTACACTTTTTACATCAATAACTAGAGAGTAAGTAAACATAATAACATATAGACAGAAATAGGTATAAATAAAAACACATAAAAGTATAAAACACATAAAAACCACATAAAAGTATACGACGTTCACAAGCGTCACAAGTCAGGTTGGTTGGTTAGATAGCTCATATCTCCTTCCAGTGTCTGGCACATTGCACTGCCGCATCATTCGCCTCCCACAGGTCCTGAATAGTGCAAGGAGTCTGTAGGGATGGACAGGACAGAAGGTGTTCCATCGTTTGTGTCTCTCCACAGACGCATGAGTCGTCCTCGGCATATCCCCATCTTAGCAAGTTATCTCCGGATCTTCCCATTTGGCATCTGATTCTGTTGAGGTTTTTCCAGGTCTTCCAGTCTAGTTGGGATCCGGCAGGAAGATGTTCTGTTGGGTTCCATGGGGAGATGTTGTTTTCTACCAGCCGCTGTCTCCACATTGCTTCTTTGGCAGCCGATTTGGAGTCTGTCATTGGGTTGGTGGACCTTATGAAACTCTTCCGGGATTTGAGTCTAGAGGGTGGGGTCTCATGTCCGTATAGTGGGTGTCTTTCATCCAATGCCTGTCTACTTCGTTCTGCCATGCATAAGGCCTGTCGCCTGATTTGAGGGGGAGCTATTCCCGCTAACATATATAGGTGGTCCAGATTAGATGGTTTTAGGCAGCCTGTGATCAATCTGCAAGAGTCATTTAGGATGGGATCTATTTTGCTGGCATGTGTCGATCTAGACCATACAGGGCATGCATATTCGGCCKGGGCMAAACAAAGGGCAAGGGATGTTGATCGKAATACATCCGGTTGGGCCCCCCAGTGGGAACTGACGAGCTTACGGACAACACCATTCCTTGTATTAACTTTTGCTCTAGTTTTCTCCACGTGTTTCTTGTAGGTCAGGGTCCTATCTAAGGTCACCCCAAGATAGACTGGGTTTGAGCTGTGCTGCAGTTTTATCAAGTTCCATTCTATCTGCAGCTCCCTATTTGCTTGCCGGTTGTCGAGGTGGAATAAGCATGTCTGAGTCTTCCCTGGGTTTGGCCGGAGCTGGTTTGACCTGTAGTATTCCGACATATTTGTTAGAGACTCTGTCAGCTTTCTTTCAATCTCCTCGATGTGTTGGGATTGACATGTAATGGCCACATCATCAGCATAGATAAAGCTGTTTGTAAAAGGGCCGACAGGTTGATCGTTTGTATACAGATTAAACAGGAGGGGCGCCAATACGCTGCCCTGGGGAAGCCCGTTCCTCTGATTCCTCCAGCGACTCCTTTGTCCCTGGAACTCCACGCAAAATCTCCTGTTACACAACATTGATCTTAGGACCTCTGTCAGGTGGTAGTCTCCTGTGGTCCTGAAGATTTTTTCGAGGAGGATTTTGTGATTTATGGTGTCGTAAGCAGCCGAGAGGTCCACGAACACCACGCCCGTCTTTTTTCACCTTTCAAACCCGTCCTCTATGTGTTGGGTGAGGTTCAATACCTGACCAGTGCAGGATTTTCCGGGTCTGAAACCAGCTTGTTGAGGAATTAATTGGTTTTCCGCGTGTGGTCCTATTTTATTCAGGATGAGTCGTTCGTAGAGCTTGAAGGGACAGCAGAGAAGGGATATCGGTCGGTAACTCTTGGCATCTTCGCGAGGTTTTCCCGGTTTAGGGACAGCGACCACCCTGGCTTTCAGCCAAAGTTTTGGGATTGACCTTTCGGCCCAGCAGGTATTATATAGTTCAAGGAGCCAGGACATCGCCAGTGGCCCGAGGTTTCGGAGAAACTCATTGGTTATATCAKCCGGGCCAGGAGCCTTTCTGGGTTTCAGTGACTTAATTGCCAGTTCTAATTCTGGTAAGGCAAAATGTGGGTCTTGATTATTTTCCGATATTTGGGCTCTTTTATAGGTGGTGGTCACTCTGATCTTTCGGTCTGGCTTTCCGTTCACGAGGAGTTGGTGGGCAATTTGGTTAGCGGTTACATTAGCCCTATCTTTTGGGGCTGCTGGGTCGCCGGATAGTTTGCGGATGAGGCTCCAGGCTTTCCTGGAAATAATGCAACGCCACTGATGAAATGTCAATGATGACATTAGTTGACGACATACGTTCGCACAGCAACCACATCATGACCGCTACTATTAGAAAGAGAGAGAAATGGGCACGTATGTCTAATCCGTAGGAGACGTACGTCCTAAATACCACTTCATATAAGCAACGAAGGAACGAACGGCACAACAGTAAAATCAGTTGTCAGTGCTTGATTCGCGAAATCGTGACGCGAGGCTCAACTTTCATCTCACAAACTTTACCTATGATTGACGATTATTTGATTCATGTAATCGATGTGTTTTTGTTGATGATTTGAAAAGACACTATGTGTTGGGTATTCCATAATGGCTAGCTAACAATATGCCATACATTTTACACATACTGAAACGATATGTAAATTTCTAGTAAATCTCCTACATTAAGATTTCCCCTTGTTTTAGCATGCCTCGAGACCGCTTCGGTGCAGACGTCTGCAGTACCAAAGAACCAAGTCTTAGTGATCTCTTGACGGCACGTCCTGTCGGTCTGACAGAATCGGAGTCATGGGCCATCCTGTGTCAGGCTGTCCAGGCCCTCCAAGATCTCTTCCTGTCTGGTAAGCGTCACATCCTCATCTCTGTATAGTGTACTAAAAATAACCGCAGCCTATTTTTGTCAACGTCCTGCCGACAAAGTGTAATTTCTCGCATGAACAATCGGGATTCGCGCACTAACCGTCCCCCATGGCCGTCTGCTCGCTCACTCATGTAAGATCTCAGACGTAATCTATGGAACAAGCTAAGCGAAAGCCGATCCGCAGTATCACAATTTCTGCAGCACGACTGACATTTCAAAACATCAGTACCGAACGGAGCAGCTCTTTATTACATCCGCTGAGCGAAACAATCAAACACGGGAACCGCCTTATTTCTTCTGCCCTAGACATATGTCATGCCGTTTTTATTATGCAAACTGCTGGGCCGCGACGAAACGGTAATACCAGATATATAGAGGAGGTCGTTTGATAAAGTAGTGGTGTTTACAAGCTTACAAATCGAAACTGTTACCAGGTTTACCAGTTAGTTGAATATAATAATAATAAGAGGTGCATTTACTTGGGGGCATTTACTTGGAGCGATCGGGCAAAATGTAAACTATGCAACCCATGTTACCAGCGGGACATGGGACGTAAGAGGTTAGCCGATAGGTTGAAATTACGCAAAGATCAGACGGGCTAACTAATATTCGGAAAATTGCTGACTGTAGCGTGTGCATAAAAAAGTAAGCATGATATTAGTAACTTACTATGATATTATACCAGGTTATTCAAAATATGTAATAGCCCATTTATTTCTGTAAATATGAACTATATAACATTTCATTCTAACTGCATGTCGACTATGATTTTTGGAGGAACTTTTATAATAATTTTCATTCCGCCTCCCCATTGCTTCGGCAGATAGTAAATTAATGTGAAAGAGCTTTTAACATTACACTTGTCACGTGTATTTAGACATAAAAGCTTAGAAATCCGGTCATATCGGAATAAATCGTATACCGCACGATCATTCCCGACAGGTTTGCATCTTAGCCTCACTGTTCTCTGGATACCACGCGACGGATCTGGTGGGGATGGGCATTCGCATTCCGCTCTCTCGTGCGAAAGGGTTTGCGGTTTTAGATTTTTTGAATGTTTTTACTTATTTATCGTGCTCATGTTTTTGGTAGTGTACAAAGAAATATGTAGCTACAACGTGGAGTTCGAATTTTTCGTTTATGTGCCTTAGTTTTCGAGATATAACTCGCATTACCGTACCAAATTCAGAAAAAACTCGAACTCTACGTTGTAGCTACATCTTTTGTCATTGCCGTGTCGAAATTTCACTTCGAAAAAGTTTCGAATAACTCGGTAAAATGTAAAACGGTAGGTGCTTAAAATGACCCGATTCGCTCTAGGTAAACGCCCCTCTTAATTGGATGAGGTGATGGCGATCTTCACTTGGCTTCAGAGCCGAGTTCGTCGGGGACGTAATTGTCTCCGAGCGAACACAAACTGGCTCCCTCATGTCCGCCGCTGGGTACTTGCGTGGTTGTCCGGGGTTGGACCACATACGCCACTGGATACCTACGTAGTCGTACCGGACCCGTCACTTAACCGCGGCAGATCAATCACGTGATCGGTATCCATCTGAGGTTGTGCTCCTCAAAAGCGGTATCGATGCCTCGTTTATTTTCAATGTTTCCTTCTTGCTGTTAAAGGTCTCGTGTTATTGCAGATCTCGTTGTAGTATTATAGGTGACCATAGCAGTGGTTGACAGTATCAAGAATCCTTGTTTGCGCGAAGTCAATATTATGTTCCTGTTAGAGAGCATGCAACAGCAGATCTGTCAGCTTGTCCAAGGCGGCAGCATCTCTCGTGTTTTTTTTATCCTAGTAACAACACTTTTTTCTGTTTCAATATACATTTTTTCACAACTGCCAGGTAAACTGTATATTCCTCTAGTAGATAACGGATTTTGCTTATCCTTCATAGAAGTGAAAATATGCTGTAGCTGTCATGTGGGTTTATATATGGGTGTGATGTTCATCCTTTACAGTATCTTCCAGTACGAGCGGTAACGTTCCTGCCTAGCGCCAATGGGAAGGGCCTATCTGCCTAATATCAGGAGCGGCACCGATCGCATTGAGAAGAGACTTTAAAGGATGTACATCACACCCATTTATAAACCTGCTGTTGTGGAAAAGTGTGTATTTGAGCCACTAAAAGAAATGCTGCTTAGTAGTGGATAAAAAGGAACATAATATTGACTTTGCCCAGACAAGGATTCTTGCTACTGCCAAACACCAAAATGCTCGCCTACAGCGTGAAGCTATTAAGATCTGCAAACACCAAGAGAAAGAACTTCAATCGCAAGGAGGAACCATTTAAAATAAATGGGGCATGGATATCGGAAAACAACACCAGATGGAAAACGAGCACGTGGCCTGTCACGGTTAAATGACGGAGCTCCGCGAATCAGGGACGACCACCTAAGCACCGAGTGGCGGACGCGGTCCAATGCGCGGCTCCGCCAACCCTAGACGACTACGTAAGTACCCAGCGACGGAGTCAGTTTGTTTTCGCTCCACGATAAACTCGGCTATAAAGATGTTCGTCACAGCAGTGGGTGAAGAGGAAATCGACACGACCACGGCAAACTAATCCGGATTCATTTACCAGCTACCTGCTATTTTTTATGCCATTATCCGTCTATATTAGATTTTTACATATCGTATAGCTAATGTAGGGGTTTCTTAGTCTAAATCTATAAATATATTGCTCTCTTGATGTATTCACATGCCTTTTTACCATTAGAGTGACTCATTTGGTGGATTGTCTCCGTTGCTATTTTTTTGTTATTCATCACTTTTTATCTGACGAAGCGTAGTTTATTTAAAGATTAATTGTTCTTTCTTGTAATTACATCGGAGGCTCGATTATCCGAGTCTCACAGGTGGTACGAGTGGTTTCCAATACGTGTTGGTTCCAGTAGTCTCTGCGTGCTTCTAGTGTTAAAGAGGTTAGTTCTTAATTCTGGCCTATTAGTTCATTAAAATCCAATCATGATTGTGTTACATTTTTATACTATGAATTACATATTTGCTTTAATTCTTGCTATTTCAATGAACCTCTATCAATATCGAAAGATATTCGCCTTCTTTGTTATTAACAGAAATAATATAAAATGTCATTTAAGCAGTTATCAAATTTCATATTTACAGCACAGCACAAATCTAAACGCGTCAGTGTCGTTGCATCAGTAATTTAAATTTGTAACCTTTATTACTATACTAATGAAATCGGCATTATAAAATATGACGCTATTTAGAAGCCTCAAACTTAGAAACGGCGCAATGTAATTTATAAGAAATACAGAAATACATTTGTTCCATCGTAATAATACACTGTTCCAACTTAAATGCAAAATAAATGAACTAGGAGTAATGTTCAATTTAATAAAGAGGATTTTATGTTTCGTAAGAGATAGGGCGCCTGCTCATAAAACCTGGAAGACCTCAGGWGTTTTACACAAGAACGAGCTTTGAATATCGTGTTCTCGAGAATATTGCAGACATTTTCCAAAGTTAACATGAAATTCGTGTATAGTATAGTATAGTTTACTTGATAAAAGGTTCATGCACTATCTGTTTATTCATAAACAGACAACAGTATACTGTAAAATTCGTGTACGTGGATGGATGATATAAACGTGTGATCGTTAATCGCGAAACCGTGTTTTCTGTCATTAGAATTTTATCTTGGACACCATTAAAGAAACTCACACCTGTTTTAAGATGAAGGCATGAAATGCTTTTCTATATACTTGCAGAAAAATATGCGAATATGCCGAACCTTTCTTAAACAGGCTTTTCTCAACAAACTTGCCAGCCATTTTTGCGGATATTCGTAGCTATAAATTGAAAAGATTACACAATCGTATCTGGAGGAGGCCGTAAAACCGACTAATGTTGAACTACGCGCAATTCCAGAGACTTTATTCGCTCGTAAAGTTCTGCTCTGAGTCGAATCAGTTTTGTAAAACCGACAAGCATTCAGATTTTAATTTTGCTTACTTTACTTTGTCAGAAGTTGGTTCGGGTGGTCTAATTGACCCGGATGAAATATGCAAACGAAGGAGTAAAACTCTCAACTTCCTCGCCTTCTCCTTCACTATTTAGTTGTTTTTGTAGACAAGAGGATCAAATTCGGGCGCTATTTGAAAGTTTTCTTACAATACTGACGATTAATCTGCCGCTTCACTTACAATAATTAGACACAAAAATGCATTAGAAGAAGTTACTTTTATTTTTAACGCAAAATTCTTAATAATTAATTAATTCTTAATCTTAAATGCAGTATGCTTTATTTATATAAGACCTTCTCGGGTACCCCTCACATTTTATTTACACATTAATTGATATAAAATGGCAGTAGTAATATGGAATGTCAAATTTTCTTTAAACTTATTAGGATAATGCTGGTTATTTGTGTTATTCGACATGCGACCTTACCCTGTATAGTAGAAGGTTCACTTATGAACCCTAAAATCATTATTGCATTACATTATTACATTAGTAAGTAAATCGACTGTAATGTATTGCAATATCTAAATGCATACCTTCAGCATATTGTAATTGATATTTAAATGTAACTGTTTTGTTGGAATTGTCGGAATCATGATTATTCGACTCAACTGACAAAAGTTTGATTCGATTTTGTGTAATGTTTAGTTTTGCGATAGTGTTATTGGATTAGGTTGATCTTGTCTAACCTGCTTCATTAATGCATTCGATGGACCAACTGCTATTGCTGTAAATGATAACATGTTGATTACGTTCAAATGTGTATTTAACGTCTACTTATATGAACACATTTAACAACTGTGACTAAACTAAATTGATAATAAATTGGATGTTACCTACTGAATGAAACTGCTGTCAAAAATGTTATGACTGAATGAATAATACTTATAAACCACGTACAACCACAGGAAGGTACCGTGACCTGTAGGCGCAAAGTGTATTGCAGGAAAAATCCTAAATCTGCAAAGAAAACAACTCCATTAATTTGGTCGTTTCTCGTGACGCTACCAAACTGTACCAATAAATACTATAAACTCAATTTTGCCACCATATAAACATATTACAGACCCTAGGAGGAACCTTACGTATTATGGAATTTATTCTGTATTACAGGAACAGCAAGGAACAGAATGATATTAACTGGTTATCCAGCCTGTTCATCGTGGATTAGACAGACTGATTTAGTAGCACAAACATGGCGCATGCTGATATATCCGCCATACGATAGACATGCTTGACCTGTTTCGTATAACGTTGATGGTTACAAGAGATTCTTGAATTTGTGTAGTGTATGTTGTGGGTTATAAACGGCAGCACATTAATGGGGTTGTATGTTTAAAATTCTGATTATCGGATTGTCAGAACCCTTATTCCTTTTTTTCAGTTACATGGTAAATTTACGTAATTTAACAACACACATTTATTGATAATAAGAGATTTGCTGATATTCTTGCTATTTAATTAAACATTTATTTAAGGATAAAACCTTGAACCTTATATCTAATGCTTGCAAAGTTTTATTTGTTAAAGTCTTATAACTCAATAATAACATTAATATTTCTCTGAATTGTCAGAAATATAAACTGATTAGAAGCAAAATACTAGAGTTTCAGAATCACTAATTCTACATTCACAGTGGCAAGTTAAATAACAAAAAATTTCTTTTACTGTCTGTGGTTTCGATTTTAGTAGCAATCTTTTGAAGTATACATTTTTCCTAATAAAAACGTTATCCTCAGTATACAGGTTGCTTTTGCTTGCCCAGGTACTTATATTTATATATTACATTTCTGGAAAACTTTGCCTAGATTTCATTCATCCTCATTATACAAGGATTTCGAATGCATCATCTACATTCAGAAAACGGTGACTGCGCATCTTATCTTTTAATATTGGGAATAAAAAGAAGTCACAGGTAGATGAGTCGAGGCTGCAGGGTGGATATTACAATAATTTCACATGTGACTCCTCCTAAAACTGCTCGTTTGCTGAGCTGTATGGGAGGAAGCATTATCATGATGCAAAACAATTTTGCTTTCTGGACGCAGTGAATGAAATTTTTCGAAACCAGAGTAAGAATAGGATAGAAACTATCGAAATTTAGTTTTACATTACTAGAACATGCATTACGAACCCTTGCCTACGTCCTAAATTTGGCGAGATAACAAATATATATGTTAGTTATATACCGAAATCGCATGTTTTAATAATTAAATTAATAGTGCACCTCCTATTCATAAACCATTTTAAAACAAAAAGCTAGTGTTTCCGCCCGGGATCGAACCGGGGACCTTCCGCGTGTTAGGCGGATGTGATAACCACTACACCACGGAAACAGCTGTTTCATTGCTTCCAAACTGCGAATGCTGTAGTCAAAGGCCAGCGATTATCAGCTATTTGACCATAAACTTGATATGTCTATTTTAAGAACCGGTTCAGAGATAAAACTTTTTAACGCCTATATTTGAATCGCACCTGCAATCCACAGATAGTCGATTGCGGTTGATTTATTGGGTCAATATCCCGCATACTTCGAGCGCGAACTTTTCAGCGGGTCCCGTAAATCACCACGCTACATTCGTAGCGCTCCGCGATTAATTTATTCGCAGACCGTCGAGGAAACTATTAATTTTTCGGGCATTGCACATAAAATATTTGCTTCTTTCCAAACCATTGCTCTGGAATTTCAAAATATACAGATTATAATACCCAGGAGCAATTTTACTGCATGACGGCACAAACAATTTTGACATACCTACAGTGTGTTCATGGACAGAAAGCGTCGATACGTCTCTTTTTACTTTTATATTAATTGTTCTGTACAAATTACGTCATCGGTAGTTTGTGTTTGTTTTTTATACAGGGTTTCTATAAATGATTCATGCATCCAGGCGCTTATGGAAATTATCGATTAAATCAATTCCCTCCTCTCATGAAAGTGAACACAACTATTGTTTTGACAGACACTTGTCGTCTGTCGATTCCCGAATTATTTGATATATTAGGATATAAAAAAGCGCGTGGGAGGGTGTGCTTTCAACATATGATGTAGTGTTTTGTAGGATAATTACCTTTAAAAGGTTGGAGAAAGACACAGTTTCGTATAACCTTTAAATTATGCATTGTAATTGTGCGGTTATGACTACAGTAAACCTGTTAAATTGAACTGTGCGGAAATAAAAGATGTTTTCAGCCTGCCGCTATGGAAAAATTCAGTTAGGAATTAGGATCTATACTAGTGGCAATGGGAACTTTCTAGACTAGAGATAGTAAACGTCTCAAATCTGGTGGTGCAATGCTACTTATAATAAAAGTACAAACATTCAAACAGGGAAAACGACTGGATTGACTGAGTACGCTTTCAAATTTGCTGAAAATAATTAAATTTATGAAGCCATGTCTGTTACTGGAACAAAATGGGTATTATGTATATTAATGTTGTGTAATTTCGTACAAACAAGTTGTTATTACTTACCTTTGAGGGGAAAATAGAAGCGTAAATTGCTGGTAAATCTTTGTAAAACCAACAATTTCCTAGCTAACTTTATCCGCAACCTTCAGTTATATGACAGTTGACCGTACCTATATTGTGTTTATTGTAACTTGGTAGCAGTTACAAAAAGATGGCACAAAGAATTTAGAAACACCAACAAAATTTTAAATATTTATAAAACAAACTGCGAACATTATATATAATGATCTTGGACTTTGAAGGCAACAGGATACTGCGATTAAAGCTACGAAATTACAAAGTTTAGTTAAAAAAATAATAAAATGAAAACCAACCATTTACAGCTTAACAGTATCTCAGCCGATAAAAAAATTCCGACTTAACTTTTTAATAGTATGTATCAAATGATATACCTTTAAGTCATCCATTTATGCAGTTCAGTTGTATTGTGTTGTATCATTTTGTACACACGCCAGAAACTTTAAATATATGCTTTCAGCAAGAAAACTAAGAGTCGATTGTCAGTATCTACTGCCATTGTCATATTGTTAACCCTAAACTTATCAACATGCTATGAACTAGGATAACTCCACCTAGGATACCGAACAAACGATGCGGCGTACCTGTTATTGCCGGCGATTTCAAGTTCTTCCGGATCACCATAAGTGGCGCCACTTGTTAAAAGTGTGATTTTCTAATAACAGGCACAATGTGACACCATTTCCTGTTTATTGGATAAACGTTAGGTTTTATTTCCATATCAAGTAACAAAACTGCAAATATTAACCAATGAGTTTTCTTTATATAGTGCAAAATTACTGTATCCTAATATAACGATTGAGAAGCTTTTGTAGTATATACACATTTATTTGTTTGTTTCCTCTAAGCTACGTTCAATTTCGTCTAATCGAATGTTAAACAACGAATTTAGTAAAACTCAAACTAAAATAAGTTCAAAAACACTTAGCACTTAAAGATAAATGCAGCTTGTAAAATAGTACCTACTTACCAATTGGTTAAGGCATTCGCTGCCAGGTGATGAGCTGTTGTCCTGATTCGGGTCTAAAGGTCGTCTACGGTTGGAATTGCTTCCTAACGTTTCGCTAACACGAGTGGCAAGCTTCTTCAGAGGTCCGTCTATGTGGACTGTCCAGCACCGGAGATGGAGGGACCGCTGAAGAAGCTTGCCACCTGTGCTAGCGAAACGGTTGGAAGCAATTCCAACCGACGACAGCCTTTAGACCCGAATCAGGACAACAGCTCAGTACCTACTTAATTAAAAAAATGAGCACGTATCATATTCCGTGTTGTGTTGTAACTGCTCAGAGCGCATTGAAAACTTATACATATTAAATATTCCTGTGATATCCTCTTATCGCATGATCGTTATATGTGTTTCACTCTTAAAATGATGATAATAAAGAGCAAAAAATGTAAAAATCATAGCCTTGTAAGTTGCCGCTATCAGCCAGTGACATTTGAAACCTTTATCCATACTCTTTCTAAAAAGAGCCACTTTTGTAGCATGACAGATGGTAAAGATCGTTATCCTTCTATGAAAGAAAGATACAGCTTTTTTTCAACAAAGAATGACGTTACGTCGTCAGTGAGTATGACGCTGCTTGATTTACCGCGTATGAAAAACAAACATAACCTGACATCTTCGGGCTCTCTCTCAAAGCATTTTATCAATGAAAGAACCATTTCCTTGGTCCTGCGATTTTACGGCTTTGGCCGTCTTGATGCCGGACGGACAAGCGATAAAGGAAATAATAGTGTATTTAATAATTTTTGTAATCGCTTCATTACTATTTACAGATCCCTGAGCATTTGCACAAATTTGTTGAATATTTTGTAGACATCTATGTAGTTTTCTCARAAGGTAGCCATTTCTCTAGCACTCCAAAAATCTGTCTTTAAACATCTACAAGCTGTAATTTTTGTAAAATTTCAAATTGAAAACTGGTCTTTTGAAGTGGTATATTATTTAGTCCAGGCTGCATGTTTTGTATTAGCTGGGTTTAGTCTTAGTTTACTCCCGCATAATCTATAAACAAAGTGGAAAATTAATGAAGTTAACTTGCATTACAGGAGAGCTTCTTTGGTACCTAATTGACAAAGCAGAGGATCGATGAACAGATTACGCAGCTGATTTAAGACTTTACGCTTTGAGACATCATACTACAATGCGTTACATTCAATTACACCGAACTGTTACAAAAAATTCTATTCTAGTGTTTTGAGTTTGCTAAATGGTGCTGTAGTCACTTCAAAATCTGAATGATAAAGATTCCAATTTGTGATATTTATGAAACAAATTAATGTTAGTTCATCCACAGGTGCTTAACATTTTAAATAAGAGTTTACCCGAAATAATAAATAGTTATGAAAAGGTGTAATTTGAATAATTACATCGGCATAGATACCCCTTGAATTGAGCAAGTTCGCTTCTGGGTCTGTATTCTATTTTTCGCTTTTTCCACGTTAGCAGCATCTGGTCTCGTAGAAACGGGCAATGTAATTAGAAAACTGTCGCGCAGCATCGTGAAAATTAATAGCCCTAATAGCAACTGGAATTTATGTTTAAGATTGTGTAATTGATTTCGGCGTATACGTTTACAGCAGAACTGTAATTACATGAATACGCAGAATTATGAGAGGAGGCATTCCCTCGTACCAGAGCTAGCATTCAAGGCACTGGCGTATCAGGGGCATATATGTAGACTAGCATAATGCGTCTGGTCGTCGATTCAATCCAACGGGTGATTTCCTTTTGATGAGCATGTGGAGGATGAAATATATCATGATACCCAATACGTGTTCAATGGGTGAAAGATCAGGAGATCTTTGTAAATGGACTTTGTTCAGAGTAGTCCAAACTTATATTGTTACAAATTCGCCAAAATAATTGAAGCATGTGTCATATCGCGTCAAAGGTTTTTAGATGCCCTTTCAAGAAACTGTGCCGCCAACTCGGTCTAGTACATTTTAGCAGCCTACTGGAACCTTTTCTTGATGACGAAGCCATGTCATGCCAAGATATAGAAATTACTGTTGCTATGTCCAGACTATACGATGGATGGACGACAACGTCACACATGAATTGTTTGAAAAGATCGTCATAGACGTTGACACAGTGAGGTCGTGCATTGTCGTAGATTAAAACAATGTCAAACGAAAGCATGCCTCTTCGTTTATTGTACTCGTAAATCGGTCGTCGCAGGCAACGTAATGTTTCACATTAACGTCCTTTGCGACCAAGGACAAGTTCCAGAAACTGTGCTATTTGCCCGATTTGGCCTATGACAAATGTTATATTGGTTTGGGCGATTTTGTAGAAAAATGAGAAAGACTTTGCTCAACATTTAATAATAAAATATTTTTCTTTCGGGTCTTTTGAATTAAATACTTTTATTATTGACGGAATCTGAATGAAACTGTACTAATCGAAAGGATGCCGGACCACCGATACTTGTACCGAATGACAAACAGTATAGAGAATGACAACATGAGACAACAGACATTAGAACGAAAGGCGATTAGTATTTTTAATAAAGCATTGTTATTGCTTTAAAGAACTTGACAATGCCATCTCTACCTCATTTCGTTATATCTACTATATGTATTACCAGAAAATACTCACAGCCACAGAGTGGCGACTTTGCGTGGCGTCTATGATATGGAAGCTACGTGCACAGCGTGTCTGCGCCGTAAAACTTGTGGTTCTAACTAATTCCTGAGTGTAATGTTGGACGATCATGTTGCCATGAGCTATTATCCTCTACACCACTACCCCGGCATGCTGTTTAATCAAAAAATGAGGATCGTGCCTTCTCCACGTTACCTTCTCACACTTGTACGACTACCATAAGTACCCCGAAGGAATCCACATTCGTCACTAAAGACAACATACTACAGGGCTGAGAAACTAATCGATTTTTATCTTAGTAAAAACGTGTGTACCAAAATTTATTATTGGTCGCATACCTTCTAACACTCTTGCAGCATTATTACCATTTTTCAATTATTAAATCTGATCAAAAACAATACAAACGTACCTCGTAAAATGCAAAGTTTCGGTTTTTAGCTACTTACGGAAATCAGGAGTTACGTTCTGGCTTGATCTCCGAGAGGTTGCGACACCGTTGTCCAGATATTGCCATTATTTACAAAATGCAATTTGACTTGACCACTCTGATCCCTTCCTGCTCCAAGGGTTCGCCAAGGCCCAGATGCGACAATATCTTTGCCAGCTAGTACATATTAGCGTACATAAACAGTATTGGCAGTTCAGGGCCTCTACTAAGTTAATCCACTTGCGCGTACTTACCTAACCTGAAGTAGAATTTTTAATTAATCTACTAGAATTACTAGGAATATTATAGAGGTACAGCTGGCAGTCCTACTTTTGATAATACTTAACAGGCTATTGCCACATATTAACAGGCAATTGCCAGTTAATAAGGCAACTACCAATTATTAAATAGTAGTTGACAGTTATTAACGGGCAATGCCAGATTTTGATTTTTTCTTCACAGGTCTTTCCTTCTAAGCTTTTTTCTATTTTGAGTTCTAAATGAAGCCATTACTAAATTTATTTTGGTTTCATATTAGAGCCATTTCAAAACGGAATTTTTATTTTCCAGTGTTGGTATCACTAATTTCCACCTCGTAACGTCGTACCTTTCATGGGTCTTATCAAAAATGACACTTACCCTACTGAAGCATTGTAAATCTACCTAAATTTTTGATTTTTATTGAATTTCTCACATTTTCTTATGTAGAAGACGGAAATCAAGCAAAATAAAAAAAATATAAAAAGCCCGTTTCATAAGGCTTTTTGTCGCGCTCATCCATCACAAGATTCGCCTTCGGTTCGTTTTGTATACGTTGGACTCCTGCGACAAAATGGCGCCTTGTGAAACTACTTTTCTAATATACTATTGTAGCATACAATTTGAGTTTAGTTGGTAATATTGAAGACAGCTTTTTACCTTCTATATTCACTGTCTGTATACTTATTTTTTAATATTTTACATGAATAGAACATAATGTCCAGACCTTGTAAATTAACTCGCTAGTATATAGTTAGATACCAGTTACGCCACTGTTTCCTGGTTCGTACAGGTGAAATAAAAGTACATCGACAACGTATTAGTGTGATTTAACATTCGTGCACGATAAAGGTATGATCACTCTCAACTTATGAGTCCTTGAGTGTTTAGGTTCATTAACAGAGCTATTTACTACTGTCAAAGTACTAGTGGCGCTTGTGGACTCAAGCACAATGAAAACTTGATTGGGTCTCATTGTTTTGGATTAATGACGCGTGATTTTGATTTAGATTGAAGTTCGATGCTGCAACAGATGGTGTGGTTTAGCGTTACGATTGCGGACTAGGAGATGTCCGTTGAATTTGGTGCGACGAGCTTAATTATGTATATGAATGAATGAAATAAGAAGGTAACTCAAATAATTTTATGACGAATATCAGTTCGTGCCAATTTGGATACTTGCAACTTCAAAATTAATAAACATAAGTGAACAGGTTGTGTGCAAAATGATTTCCTTTTGTCAAAATGCGAATGTGATCCTGATATCTAAGACCTCAAAGTCTCTTGCGACGGAAAAGTTACGATGTCACCCTACGCAAATAATAAATCAAAATCCTTGGACATCAATAGCTTAAAGTCCCGACTGACGACTCCGAGGGGGATGAAAACTCGACCTTAAAGAGCCGACCCGATTTCGATACCTTGTCAATAAAAGCGACGTAACTCACAAAATTTATTTCCTACTTAATACCATTAGGTTCTATCGTTTGAACGCTTATGGGGCGATAAACATAAAAACCAAATGGGGTCACCATAGTACTTATCAAAATTAGATTTGTAATAACCTGAAGGATTAAATTGTGGGAGGGCTTTACGAGGAAGTAGGGTTGAAAGTAGTTAAAGTACCTTTTTTTACAATGTGATTTTGTTGGCTTTTGCTTACACAGGTTATGAAATAATTAACACAGATTTATCTGAAGGACGATTCAGTAGCTGCTAATCGTAGTCTTCAGATCATCTTCACCATGCTCGCAATACTGTTGAGGGTATGATTTCGACTGTTACTGTGTTATTTTTTTTTAATATAAATTGATTTGAGATAATGCGCTGCTTTGCATACATTGGAGATACAGAAAGACAATAAACAATACTAAGCACGATTAAATTTGCGTTTATTATAGAAAACATGTAAAACAATAAATAAAATAGGATTCAATAGTCATATACTACTAAGAAAGCAAGTGGAATCACAATAAAAAGGAACATACAAAACAATAAAATACTTCACATTTCATTCAATTAAATTAAACACCGAATGTTATTACAACAGCATAATTTTAGGAATTACCTCCACTGTAACAGAAGCAAAGCAATAACACCTTGTTATGGAAGCACGTAACGACTACAACATATTTGCAATTACAAGGTCAACCTACTTGGCGAATGTTTAACACTTCATACTAATATGTGTAGTTCCATACGTATCTACCTATAAAAATACGTATGTACTACATACTTCGGCAAAATGGTACTATCAAGTTGATGACGTCAGCCACAGCTCTTATAAATCCTATAAAATTCGCCCTTCTGAACACTTCTTTACCAATGTTTTTAAAGGAAAGTGCGTAGGTGTTTCACCTTGACTAATTTCACATTGAATCATTATTATTCAGCTTTTCTTCTAATTCTTATATCAGACTTAATGACTAACACAAGTTTATCTTTGCCATACCAGGCGAACACGAGCGCGTTAACGTAACGCTCGTATCAAGTAAAAACCTCATTCCATTTTTATGAAGCATGAAAAATAACGATCTTAAGTGATTCCACTTGTTTTGGTCCTGTGGGTTTTTAAGGCATTATGCCTGTACCAAACCTTTTTCTAAACAATTAAGGTAGAAATATAGTATTTTCTTTTGAATCTGACCAATAATCCCTTATAATGTTGATACTAATTGCGTACATTGGAATAACAATTAAAAAACAACATTTCTTTGCAAAATGTGTATAATATACAGCAATGTTCACCTAACGTTCTCACTTCACTTACTCTACGCAGCTGAGCAAAATAGTAGTTCTATTAATAGCTCCATTCAGTTAGTTGAGCTCTTTGGAATCGGACTTTCAATAAGCTACGGGTTCCTTGGATCGATAGCGACTACGTGACTTGTCCACCAAAATCCGCTTCCGATGTGATGCGAATTCTAAATTGTAAATCCTTTCATAAACCTAGAACAAAAACAACCGATATCATCGCCTTTTTCGCGTTTCCTTTTTGTATCATTCGCCACACAATAGGCAAAAGTTTATCTACCTTAATAGGGCGTTTCTGCACAATTAATTTGCTGTTCCTAACGCTTGTCCGATCTCTTCTTTTTAGTTTTGCATATAAAAAGGAGAGCCTACTTTTACATGCATATGAAACAAATCCGCCGCTATTGCTGTTTTGCTCAAGCGCAGCCAAATTATATATCCTACGAAGTTTAGTTCCATCCATACACAACGTAGGTGAGCAAATGCAATGCAATTACTCATTTTTGTTTTCAAATTCCACCGCTCACGCCGTCCAACAACTGATTATGTTGCGATATATAAACTATATCTAATATTACTGGATCCTGAAAACGCTAAAGGTCTCAATAGGCATTAATAAGCATAGACAGTGCGTTCAGAAAGTCCATGATGAGTGTAAAAGAAATCTTGGTAGAAGTCACATCCACCATTTCTAAACTCGGCATGTCGTTTTTTAACAATAGGACATTATTCAACCGCATTTGCAAAAAAAGCATTTACAATAGACTGAACCTAATTCTTAATTGTGCAGGCATGTGCATTTAGCGATACGGCGGATTTGTTTCACTCGTTAGTAGATTCTTCCGGTGGACACATTTTTCTTTATCAATGAGGAACTCTTTGACCATTTGACTTCTTATTGTATTTCAATTAATTTTATCTTTCATCTATATATATCGCCAATGGGCACATATGAATAAGGGGATTCAATCACTGGGTTATTATCATTGTAATGTTTGCTACGCTAGTGGTTTAGCCATTTCAAATCGCGGAACTGGCGAAGATTATTTAGGAAATTTCTCCTTTACCTTTAGATGGATAGCTTCGAATACAACGGCATCCTTTTAACGTAACACCTTCGGCGGCAAGAGTGTTTGCATTTCCTCTCCAAGAATTGGCCCACTATTTTGGTATACTCATTTGTTACGGGGTGCTAACAAGAAAACAGTTCACTCGCAGCCGAAAACATCCAGCAACCGCCTGTCACGGGCGGCGATGGCTGGATCGTTTATTATTTGCACCCGAGGCCCTGTTGTTGGTTTGAAGTGGCGCAAATCTCCTAGGAAAGCACGCGGAGCCTGATGGGGATGAATATAGAATGAAGTGCAAACTTGGCAGAAGTTAGATGGTCGGATACCTTGCATGCGGTTTATATTAGCCCATAGTGTTGCTATTTTCGCACATTGCAGTGTAGCTCACTAATTGATTATTGTCAGTATTTAATTGCAGCTAAAGGTAAATACAGTTAACAATATCTTTATCAAAATATCCAGCTCAATTGCGTGAATTATTATTTATCTAATGCAGCACGTTGTGCGAGACTATAGAAAGCGACTTAATCTAAATGGACAACTCGTCGATTTAGTTACAACGCAAGCATTTCCAAATTAAACGTAGATTTTTAAAGCTATACAACTTTTTTTTCAAAAATATTTCACGATACAGCAGGTACAATCTAATCTATCGCCTGGTTCATTGTCTTCGAGTCGATTAAAGAATTAAAGAAACTAGCCGAAAGTTGATATTTGGTTCCTTTAATTTGTCTTCCATTAACCGGAAACAAAGTTTTTAAACGTATTAAAGCAAGGCCAATGAGTGCTTTTCTTTGAAGGCGCTTGTTGGTCATCGACGTCTACAACATAGAAGGCCATGCACAAAGGGAAGTGTGTTTTATTACTATCAGTAGCTCTTTTTGCCTAGTATCGTTTGTACTGTGCGAGGGATTCAGCAACTCGAAAGCTTTAGTGAGTACAGGTCATTCCAGATCAAATATCCCAACAAATATATATCCTAATATGGACTATTTTGTAGATATGGTACATTAAGGTTTCAAATAGCAAGCGGCAACATTTAATATTGGATAAACATCAAATTTTATACGAAATTTATATTTAATACTTATGTAAAAATGTTTCAAATGACCACCTTTATTATTAATACAGAGCTGGAACGTTTGAATAGTTTATTCGTTTCCAAATAAAACGATTATGAATATTCGTTTATTCGTATCGAATATTATTCGGGAAATTTTGAACGAATATTCGCTCTACCTATTCGAATAACGAATATATTCGATACAAATGGACAGCACTAGTTTATACCTTAATATGACAACAAACCGAACTCAGTTTCAGATTCAGCTTGATAATTTAGAAATTTTTTGTCTTGTATTAGGTATATCTATAGTGCAAAAGTAGACGTTTTATGAAACGCCTAGGCTTTTCGAAAATTACTGGGTTAAATGTAAAATGAAGCAATAAGCAGCATGATTTGACGTTGCGCCTGATACATTTAGGCAGCAGCTACTCTCAAGTACTGTTTTAAAATAAGCCGACCTTAATCAGGCGTTTTATAAAAAGAGGGCAAAACATATTTCTGATAAGTGATCGAAGATCAACACATCGATAGATACCTATTTAGGTACCTACTTAAATTTAAACACAATTAGAATACATAGGTGCTTATCTGTAAAAAAATAGTCTTCTAAAAAATGCAAAATATTATTTTTACAAACGCGATCAAATATTTTGCAATCCGTTTACATAAGTTTCCATTTAAAAATACAGTAAATATACGTAAGTGTAAAACAATATAAAATATCTATGTGCCAAAAACAGGAAAAATTTAATTCTGTGATCAAAGATCTACTTACTTATTTTAACAAGGCTCACAAGAATGACATTTGCTGCGGCACTTAGCATGGTTCTTGAAACAAAAACATTTATTTGTACCCAGTTTTGCTGGGTTTGCAAGTACACCACCAAGTTTGGATAATCTCTTCTTAGCTTCCGGCCTGATTAAGCTCGGCTTATTGTAAAACAGTGCTTGAGTGGCATTGTTTTAAAATACGCGGAAACTGGCATACGTCTTCTGTAAAACTCCTAGCGTATGGCTAAGCGTATCAGGCGCAACGTTAAGTCATGCTGCTTATTGCTTCCTTTTACACTTAGCCCAGTTTTCGAAAGGTCTATGTACAATGTCCCATAATAGTTCAAATTTAGTTGTGGTAGTGGCAAGGTACAGGTATTGAGGTCCGCAATTAGCAAACTGAGCAGGCAACTTGTATTAGAAAACCTATCGTTTTTAACTACCGAAGCATCCTCGTAGCTAGATAAAGACAGTTTTTATTAAATTGAAAAATAGAATAGAATAGGAAAGCACTTACTAGCAAACAGGATTTGGAAAAACTGATGTAATCGAATTTCTATTTATACGTAATTCAGTCTGCTAAACGGATTTCATAGTTTATCATTGCGGCAAACCATGTTCTCTGGTTGGCTATCGAGCTGCCAGCGTTTAAGCCCCAGGACGAGTTCACGAATCGACGTCAGCTACTGACTTTAATCCTTCGAAATCCAGTGAATTCGATTTATTGTTTGTTCCGGCGGCATCGGAAATTCCCAATTCCTCTGCAAACTTGCTCGTTCAATCTACGAGTTAGGTGTGGTATATCGTGTGCTGATCAAGATGTAATTATAGTTACACATGAATAACAATTGAACATATTCAAGATAGATACCGCGCTGTTTTTGAGATAATTATTATAGAATTAGTATAACCATGAACAGTACAATATACTACATTAGTATACGAGGGTGAATGCTTTCAGCGTCCATAATATAATAAGATAATAGTTTGTCGGATAGATCGCTGTCTCTTGAAAACACTGACAAAAAATTTTGTTTGAACTTGTGTCAGGCAAATTTTGAGGTTCTTCGTCTTTGACAAAGATTACAGGTKTAATCGAAACGTCAGACTATTAATTTTTTGTCAATGTTTTCAAGAGACAGCGATCTATCCGACAAAATATTATCTTATTATACTACATTAGTATTTCCCCAGCAATCAGTATACAAATTGCACCTTTTATAAAGATGTTGCTTGCGGAAAGTCGCTTTTTACAGGGTGGTCATTTTATGATGATCACCCATATTACGCTTTTTGAAAATTTACATAAGAAAAATGGAAGTTGAAGTTTATATAGAAGTTTATATAGATCATCGTTAAGTACTCTGGACTACTTACACAAAATTTTCCTTATTTGCGTGTATTTGGTGAGCACAATAAGTGGACCACGCTGTACAAAATGATGGTCCCAGAACTTTAATAGTTGCTAATATGCCGCCTTTGTACAGGGTGAGCAAATAAGAGAGGTGGCCGGTCATATGTCATAAACCAGTAGCCCCAGAGCTTTGAGGTAACAAATTTCTTAACAAAAGTGGCCAAGAGAAATTGCTGGAAAATATTTTCGAGTTTGTAATGTGACTGCTAGAGGGCGCTGCGGTACCTCCAAATTACAAAATTAATGTTTGTGTCATTTTTTGCCTAATAAATGTCTGCAGTATTAAACATTTTAAGATTATTTGGACTAAAATCTACCATTTTTGTTTAGAACAATTTTTTGTTAAATTCAAATAAAGGAGTGGGGGCGGGTGAATATTAGTATAGAAAATCGCTAATATTTCAGGTTTGGCTTGACCGATTTCAACCAACGAGGTGTTTTTTTTCAAGAGCTTATATGCCCTTATAAAAAGCAATTTTAATTGTCAGAACATAGTTTGTGTGCTGACCGCAAGAGGGCGTTTTCTGAAGTTACTACCTAAATATCAATTTTTCTCGAAATTCTTAAATGCAAAGGTATAAGGCTATTTACTTCAATAAAAGAATTACAAGTAGTAATTTCAGAAAATGCCCTCTTGCGGTCAACACGCAAACTATGTTCTGACACTTAAAATTGCTTTTTATAAAGGCACATAAGCTCTTGAAAATGACACCTCGTTGATTGAAATCGGTCAAGCCAAACCTAAAATATTAGCGATTTTCTATATTAATATTCACCCGCCCCCCACTTCTTTATTTGACATTTAACAAAAAATGTTCTAAACAAAAATGGTAGATTTCAGTCCAAACAATCTTAAATTGTTTAATACCACAGACATTTATTAGGTTAAAAATGATATAAACATTAACTTTGTAATTTTTACCAACTCGAAAATATTTTCAATGATTTTAACCAACGACGTGTCATTTTCAAGAGCTTATATGCCTTTATAAAAAGCAATTTTCAGTGTCAGAACATAGTTTGTGTGTTGACCGCCAAAAGGGCGTTTTCTGAAATTACTACCTAAATATCGATTTTTCTCCATTTTTTTAAATGGTGCGGTTTTCACCATTTTAGTTTTCACCATTTTAGTCTATATTCAATTGTTCATTTAATAAAGTAAACAGCCTTATAACTTTTCATTTAAAAATTTCGAGAAACATTGATATTTAGGTAGTAACTTCAGAAAACGCCCTCTTGCGGTCAACACACAAACAATGATCTGACACTTAAAATTGCTTTTTACAAGGGCACATAAGCTCTTGAAACGACACCTCGTCGGTTGAAATCGGTCAAGCCAAACCTGAAATATTAGTGATTTTCCATATTAATATTCACCCGCCCCCCACTCCTTTATTTGACATTTAACAAAAGAGTGTTCGAAACAAAAATGGTAGATTTTAGTCCAAACAATTCTAAAATGTTTAATTCTGCAGACATTTATTAGGCTAAAAATGACAAACATTAATTTTGTAATTTGAAGGTATCACAGCGCCCACTAGCGGTCACTTTGCAAACTGGAAAATATTTTCCAGCAATTTCTCTTGGCCACTTTACTTAAGAAATTTTTTACCTCAAAGCTCTAGGGCTACTAGTTTATGAGATATGACCGGCCACCTCTCTTATTTGCTCACCCTGTACAAAGGCGGCATATTAGCAACTATTAAAGTTCTGGGACCMTCATTTTGTACAGCGTGGTCCACTTATTGTGCTCACCAAATACACGCAAATAAGGAAAATTTTGTGTAAGTAGTCCAGAGTACTTAACGATGATCTATATAAACTTCTATATAAACTTCAACTTCCATTTTTCGTACAGGGTGAGCCTGTACGATTTGCTTGCTTCAGAATGTATGTAACGAGTACAAAATTGTTTTCACATTTAACTCTCTTCCTCAACATGTTTGTCTAATATGGGATAAACGTATCATCTAATTAATACGGGCATGGATCCAACTACAGTTGGTCGTCGTCATTACCGGTCTATATCAATGAGAACAAATACAGTTTTGTTCCTTTGTTTTGGCATCCATTGGTTATCGGCGTGTACGTGAAAGGCACACAATAAAACCCATTCTGATAGAACTTGATGGAGAGTGTCGTTGGCATCTATTCTACGTTTACAGTAAATGTGCTATTCAAAATACACTTTGAACAGACATGAGAAATTTCGTGCCTATGTAAACCTATATTTTGAACCGCAGGATGAATATCGTATATTTGTCAAGCCTCCGAGGCTCTTGGTATTGTCATATATTGAATTTATTCTAAATTCATTTAATCAAATTGTTACACATTCTAGAACAAAACGTTTACTAATTATGTCAGCATATTTGTGTCATTGCACTTCCCGCTAGCACCGAGTATAATGCTAGCGCAGCATTATGACGTATTAGCGAGTTGAGTATAAATACTCGGATAAATCAATCGTGAATAACCAGGATCTGGGGAATAACTTAGGGTACTGCACAATGTAAAACGTTGTCCCTCTGGCAGGAGCTAGTCCTCCTAGCACAATGTAAGTAACCAGGTAAAAATATTCAATTGTCATTTTAATATATTTCTGTATGCTACAATTATTAATGTCTGTTTTATGTTACTTGTTTTACAGATCTCTTTGTTAATAAATAGTTGTTTGGAACCTAAGTCGTATCTCTCCTGCCTTCGCCCCTAGTTCTCTGTTTCAGGTTTCTTCAGGTAATCACTAGCACAACGGCGCACAACCCAAGACCGAGGGTTGTGACAGTATTTATTGTAGGTATTAGATGGTGTTATTCATACATGCATGTTACGCACGCTCTCTTAGGATCGGTGTTGCTCAACGGTTTGACGGATGTTTGGAATACACCTACATTTCTATATGGAAGCCACATAAGTTTAGCGTTTCATAGTAGAAGTATGTCTAAGTTAATCCTTATTGTCCAGCTTTTTAATGCAATATCATATTAACGCACTCTCTTACCACTACCCCACTCGAGCTCTGGGCGACGGACAAGGTATACACGTTTGAACGGACCAATCGGACAGTCAATCAAAACGCATTATAGAAAGACAGATAAATCATACATTAGCAAAATAATTCATATTGTGATGGATAAGTTATGACAGATGGCCGACACGCTAACGTTATCCCATCTGGAATAGGACAAGGTACATGTTGGCAGGTAGCCTGTAACCCATGATTAGGGGGAATTGCCACCCCTAGGCCCCAGACTTTAAACCGAACATTCCATACATTAGCCAAATATTTGGAGTTACGATGCAGTCAGTGGTGGAATAACAGTACGCAGAAATTTTTGTTCTATCTACGACAAACTGCTAAATTAGTATCCTGCGGATTGTCTACCGCTAGTAGCAGGTTATGGCCGGTATGGACAAACGAATACTGCCTATAAGTTGAAGCGATCATTGTGACTACCACCAAATCGTAATTCTCCTTTTAGTATTGTTTTTTTGTTACAAATTTAAAGTGGCGGGTACGCCAATGATTTAAATGTCTCGCGACAATATTTGTCCCAACCATGTCTGCCTTTTCGTTCCACGTGAGGAGTTAATCACAAATCTTAGTTAACAAATTTAAAAACGGCAAAAAAACGACTTCCACATCACGCTAAAAACAAAACCATAAAAGTGACTACTGGGAAGTCATAAGTGTAAGTGGTGAACTACATAGAGTAAAATAAGTGCCACAATATTGGTCTACTTAATCCTTTGCTCCTTTGCAAGCATTATCTGCCATTATTACTACTAGTATCTTGACATAAATAATAGCAGAGGCTTGTTGAATTTAAACGGCAACATTTGTGTAACTTGTTAGTTATCCTTTATTTTGTCATTCACAATGATATGTTTTCATATGATACTCCCACGATTTCTAATAATGTTCAAAATTATAGACAATTCTTTTTTCACCTTCATATTGACATCATTAATTGAACTAATGTAGGAAAGTAGTTACAATCTAAGACTTTAACAAAATTTCGTCTGTGCTTGAGAACTGCACTCTTTGCAGACCTCTGTTGGTATTTAAACGCTCAATATAATATACAGGGTTTCTATAAATGATCCAGGCAACGCAGGCGGCGTTGATTTCTGAATTCTTTGCGCCGCCTTTTGTAACTCCTTCCAAGCTACAATATACACGGTGATAGTACTGAAGGTTGCAGATCAGTGCTACCCCACATCTCCGAAATGTGCAACCTTAAAGTTAATTATTTGTCATAACACTACAGAATATGTTGAAAATACACACTCCCAGACATTTTCTCATTTTGAAATAGGTACATCAAATAATTGAATAATCGACAGATGACAAGTAAGCAATAGTTGTGTTCACCTTCCTGAGAATCGGAAAATTGATTTAATCGATAATTTCCATAAGCGCCCTGGGTGCATGAATCATTTATAGAAGCCCTGTATAATATAAAAACGTGGGCTGCAGAGTACAGATTCACCACAAAGACGGGTGGAACCGTTAATTACCCACAATTATTATTGTCTTATCGTCTCATCTAAAAGTTTGCTTAAAACAAAGCAGCAGTAGCAGTAATAGACTTGGGGACTACGTGCTTATATTTTAGTCTTGACTATTTTCTGTTATTGCGTCTGCATCTGCAGTCAAATTCTATTACATTTTTATAGATACACATATATTCATTCACTGCAACAATGTGCTTTGAAATATCGTGTTTGGCAATTTTTGACGCTTTTTGTTACTGCTGGTATTTACATAAAGTTTATCTCTATACATACTAATAACAGATCTAGAAAATGGTAAAGGCACCGTCAAGTCATTTCATTTGTTATATTAACCTACATAGAATTAATAACACGCAGTAATTCTTGTTCTATTTGAATAATTGTTTGCCTAGAGCGAAAAGATCTGAAATTTTCGTCAACAGCGAATTCGATAATTAGGGTAATAGTGGACTTTCGAGAGCGAAATTGCTACTAGAAGTGATCTGACAGCGATGGTTATTATAGGCGAAATCTAGGAATACTTGCTACCACATCTCTTGCTTGCACCATAGGGAATAGGATCATTCTATCTTTTGTGTTCTCGAATCAAACCCGAGACTAGAGTTGGTGGTACCTTATGTATGCAGTGGCCTTATTTTTCACTACAGTCACTAAATGTATTACAATACCGCAATAGTCCTCCACTTAGGGCAAAATAGTGGCGGCAAATTTAAATGATTATAAAGGTGATGCGAGAGGCAACCAAACTATCAAACCTAACCTTAGCAGCTTAAAGACTAGAGAACTGTTAGATATCAGGCTCTGATACGGTGTTGTTTGACGTATCCCTGGTTAATTGGCAACGTCCTTTATAAACATTTAAATTCTGCCCTAAAATGATCCTGTATTGCAGTTCTGTAATATATTTAGTGACTGTATTTTTCACTAACAATTTAGTGAATTGTAAAATTCTAAGTAAAAGATCTTTTTGACTAGGTATATACAACATGTGTTGTATTCATATAACGTTGCTGTTACCATAATTCCATCGCCGCATGTTTGTTTATTAGTCCAATCACTGGATCAAAAGCTCATCCCACTTGTAACTATGCTCGCTTACCTAAGAAATGTCCCATATATTTTACCCCTATTCTTCCCTTTGTTGGCAATAAATCCCTCGTGAGCAACACACGACGATGGAGCAATTCGCCGAAACGATTCGAAACTTGGTTTAATCTCCGATGAGTTCGCAACCTGGGAAGCGCTGAATTGCACCGGAGGCAACAGACCTATTGTTGGAGAGGACGACTTCGATTTATGTCGTAGCAAGCAACCGATAAAATATTGGGGGCTGTGTGCAGGATGTAAGCTAAACGGGGAGGTTGGATAAAGGGAGGATGAACGTTAACAAGGCGAACGAGACAGCCACGTCTAATTGAGACGACGTGACGTGAAGTGATTGACCTAAGCACGAATCGGGAAATATTCGGGTGGTGGTTTGCCGTTACTCTAAGGAATTAGGAGAGAGGAAACAAACAGTTCGGATTATATATTACATTATGTTCTTCCAAGGTTCCAAGTGCATTGCGCTAAATTTATTTTTTGATGATTCCCCACTCGCCTTACCGGTGAATTATAACGAAATCTGACAAGGGTACTGTAGAAATAACTCGTGTTCCAGCGTGACTTCTATACGCTTCAACAAAAAAAATATGTTAAACAGCAAATTAGTGGTCAGTTCGTGACTAGTTTAATTTATTGCTTTTGACCGTGCATGAACATTCTATCCGAAAAGACGCCGTTGAAGTGGCTGTTCTTGTATTCTTCTTAATGGATGACAGGCAATCTGTTACGAAAATTGCTTAAAAATCTGGCGTCTGAAAAAGTAGTGTTCTTCAGATTGTCAAAAGCCATAAGTACAAAATAACACGCTTTTCGAAAAATTGAATGAGCATAGTCCGGGATGGTTGTTTACAGTTTTACTTTACAACATTTGTGCACACTTTCTGTAAAGGCAGTTTCGTTAGTGATAGTCATTTGCAATTGTTAGATATCTTATCCACCCCTTAATAACCCAAGTACTAGACCAAGACGTAAATCTCCAAGAAAACCAACACTTCTTTCAAGAAGATGGGGCACCTCCCCATTATCATGTACTAGATGATGTGTCTTAGATGCTGGCTTTCCTGCATACTGGAAAAGTCGGATCGGCTAAGTCGTCCGGTTTAACCCTCTTGGATTTCTATTTGTGGGACCACTTAAAATCCAAGGTTTATGTTACATCACCGCTTCACGCTGACTCTGTTCAGATATTTGTCAGTGTTTAGATGTTATTATTTTATTATTAATAAAGTTCATTTTAAAAAACCGTTTCGTTCGCTGCCACGACGTATTTGGTCAGTTAACTTTCGAACCACGTTCGCGGCACGATTTTAGGTATTTGGCGGCCAAAGTGTTAAAACACAGTAGAAGTCGACTTTTGTACCATTCTTCCAGCAAATCCTACTGACTGCGCCAAATACGTCGTGGCAACGAACGAAACAGTGATGTACATTATAGAAACCTACTGAGGAATGTCTAAACAAGGAAAAATGTCTGAAGTCTGAATAAAGTCACCGTGAAGCGATTCTAACATACATTTATAAGTACGCATGCTGACTTCAGCACTACGTACTTTTAGATTATAACACGTCGTAGTTACACGACATAACTAGCGGGCATTTTGAGCAGTATGTTCGTTAAACTGCATTTTTATTACAACCTTTGTTTCCTCTCAGAGTAATTTAGACGGTGTTGTCAAAGAAGGATCCATCAACTAAAGAAAAAAAATAAAAATAACTTATTGGGATACACAAAGAAAGCCCTGGTCGCTAGAGGGACGCACAAATGACTTTGAAGCCAAGATGAAATTTGCCTCTTCCCCCAAATTAACTAAATAGCGTATAACAACATTTTTTCTCAGACTTAGGCAAAATGAGAAGTGCAAATTTTAATTGGGGCTCCCTATAATGTTAGACAAAAAATATATATACTTAAATAAAATCTTCACAACTTGTTTTATAGAAATAAAAGTAAATATTCCAATAGTTCATTCCACTAAACAATTAATATGTGTGCGTTTTATTAATTTCTTTAAATAACCAACATTTTAGGCCTACGGAAGAAGCAAAAACTCAACATTGATTGAAACGGCCAAAGCTAATCTACAGAATGGTCGATTTTAACATTTAGTCTATTTTATAGGTGCAACACGTTCAGTTTCTTGATTTTCTTTTGGGTTCGTGGTAGCGTACGAGCATTAATGGGAATAATGCAGAACCAGGTTTACGGAACTTAATGGCTGAAAACGCTGTATTACAGCCGTGAAACTTTTCTGCTTTTAATGATGCAGCTGAACATTACGCTCATAATTATAGTTTGTGCTGCCTGGTGTGTCAGTTCGTTAAGTTATCAAACTAGGTACCTCGCCTTTGAACACATAAAAGCGATATTTTCATTAGATCTACGTAGTGAAAGGAAGATAAAACTTTTGCAATTAAACTAGTTCTACAGTGCACCGAAGAAGTTTTGCATGGCGTTGGTTTTACTAAAGAAGCTGAATATAATGCGTTCTATTATCGAACGAATTACGAATGCTATGTATACAAGATGGAAATCACAGTAAGCTATTTTTAAGTAGGCGTTAACGCATTTTATATGGACCAGAATAGTTTATCATATAGTAATCACATGCATTCTGCATATAATAGYTTTCGAATAAGTATCTATACTTCCGTTAGGAGAAGGCAAAAAAAATTAATCAAACTGAAAGTAAGTATAAGATTTCTTGTAACGCTCACGTTCACCGCCCCCGTGAAACTAATTTATCGAGGCCTTCCGTGGAGACCCGGGAACTTCCGCAAAAGGACACTGCGGGCCCTAAAAGAAAAGTTCGAATTTGCAAGTCAAAAGGAAGTTTTTCTTTCACTCGCCACCCAACGTAAATTTCTGTATCAATTAAATACAAAGGACCTCTTTGGGACAAGCAGAAAAACCCGAAAGGAAAATTAGCGTTATTGTCTTCTCGAAGCCTCTGAGTCAAAGACCAAGAATTGATTTCGATTGAAATGCGCTCTTAAGATTACATCCGGGAGGGTTGGTTTTATGCAATTATTAGACAGATTTAAAAAAGTTTTCATTAGTAACTCGTGTAATGGATGCACATCCACGGAGCACATTACTATAAAACTATTAGTTGGTGTGGTTTGGAAGATCTCAGCTAAATGAAACCTTTATCTATTGAGCTACCAGCGTTTCTGCCACGAATGTGGCCCTCAACCAGCTGAACTTGATTGCCATATTACAAAGACCGACATCTATATCGAACCATGTATCAGAATCTCTGCCACAACTGGCACATTCGCTTTAATATAATGAGTCCTAGCATAGCACTCTGATTTCAAAGCTGGAAAACTGGGTTGCATTTTCGGTAGATCTGATGAAGATGTTCCTAAAATCCTATTTGGAACCAAGATACGTTTTCGTATTTTATAACTCCTTTAACTCACCTTACTTCACCCGGACTCCGTTGTTCCTCAACGCTAAACCAAGGACCTCTGTTATTTTGTTGTTTATTAATAATATCTTAATTTACTCTCTGCTGATGATCATAAAATATGTAGAACTATTGATTGTAATAAGGATGCTATAGGTTTGCAAAATGATCTCTTCACGATTAGACTGTGGTGTTGTTTTAATAAACTTGACTTGAATAAGTGTCTCAAAAACTGATGGAAGCATACTAATATAATATGTTCTTCAAAAGGATCTCGGATTTGTTGTTGATTCCAAGCTAATATTTGTGTCGAATGTCACTAATACAACCTCGGAGTACATAAGGAAATTAGGTTTAGTTATGTTGTAGGTCGTTTATTCTATTGGCTGTGGCGTTAATTGTGTCCTGATGATTTTTTTTTGTTTGCTTAAGACTTCTATAAACCAATTAGTAGAACAGTAAACGAACAATAGAAACAATTACATCTCCAAATATACCTCAGACTGGCATGGTTTAAAAATAAATTATTGATTGTTGTAACTGATTTCTTCTGCCAAATAACCGTTATGTGTATATTTATATACATTCAACATCATAACATAGCAATTTTTATGCTGCGAACTTTGAAACGTAGTTCCTTCTCTCGCATTTGTTTTTTAGAATTTCAGTTGCTAGCATAGCAGTTGCTCTTAATGTATATCATCTGAAGGAAGCACACCGTAATTTTGAAACCAAAAGGTTCTAAAAAACAGTCGCATCACAGCTGGATTGGTTAGGTAAACATTTTGAACTTAACCTTATTTATCGATTCGATTAGGAAAACTTAGAGGAAACTCGTCACTTAAATCCAAAAGCCTTTCTCTATTCTGCTCATCTTTTCTGGGAACTACCACTGAATAGTCTGTATTAACAGTGATTTTTCCCAGTATTTTTTTGTATGGATTTTATACTTACAATTCCATCTTTGGCATACTAAAATACAGATCGTGAAATGCTACTAAATTCCTAGGGTTTCTCGCCTCAAGTTGAAAAACTGTTAGTGGTGTAAAAATGTTTGACGCAAGTTTCTTACAAATTAGCACTGACTAATTCTAAATTATTAAAAATAATAATAAATATAATAACCCAGAATTCTAACATATACTACAGAATTATCTGGAAATACTACTAGTTACTATATGCAGCAGTTTACTTACACAGACGGCGCCTCATAGGACACCCTGTAAAAGTTTTCAAACATAGTTGAATTTTTGTCAGCTTTTACTTGGAAAGAGACATAAACACAAATATTATATTTTGCAACCATGAGCAATTTTAAGCAAACTCACCCGTAAGTCTTATCCGGATACGGTATAATCATGTTAGATAACTTCAAAAGAGTTCATTTCGACGAGTTATATATGAGCAGAATTATCTACACGAACAACACTATAACCTCAAAAGGACAAAAGTGAAAGGACACGCCAATTAATTTTCCATTATTTTCCCATTCTGCACTAAGTACTTCAACGTAATTTGTTGCTAGTATTTCAACAAAATCTCATTTTTAGCAATTTATTTACTTTACGAAAAGAATGTAGTGTCCTACATAATACGTCACTATTGATTTTTTATTAGTATTGGCTCGTTGGAAGCAAGAAAAATGCTTCTAACTCACCGCCATTTAAAGAATAGCCTTTCGCTTTTGAAATTAAATTAATTGTTTTGAGCTAGGTGTATTGTTTGTTGTTTTTCAAGTGTAGTACTTAGTATGTCGCAGCTGTTGWGATGGGATAGTTGGCCAGTCAATGCAACTCAAGCTCCAAACTAACTTGAAACAAGCAAGTTTTGACACAAATGATAATACTAACAAGCGGTAGTAATTGGAGGATAATTTTAAATTTAATTTCTCAGCACATATCATGCCAATATTTAATGAGGTAAAGGTATGTTTTAAGGTCTTAGAGTTACCAGTTTTGTGTTCTTTTCTACCAAATTATATGTAGGTATTTTCTTTAGAAAGCATGAGTAAGCCAATGTTTGAAATTTTATGAAAAGCTTTTGTATTGCGCATGCATTTATTTAATAAACCGGTTTTGAAAATGAGTTCTAGTGAAATACGCCGTAATGACCAAATCGTTTTTATTGTTAGAAATAGCGGACTATTTAGACCTTTCCAATGGGCTCAAGTGCTCACTGGAAATAATTCGCTGTACTTAACGACCTAAGTCGTAGTTCGTAAAGCAACTGATAAATGTAAGGCCACCACTAGGTGACTGGTAAGCGATTTTCGCAAAGTAACTCCCAAAGTGCTGTTTAAGATGTGTCCACGTCAAAAATGTCTTTCATTGCGATTATGAAAAAAATATTCTTGAAGCTGGATCTCTAAGCTTAAAACAAACGCCTTATCCACTGCAGCATCTTTAGCTAGGAGTTGTTTTTCATTACGCTGTTTATGAAATTATTAAAGTTTTTTAAATCAAGGTACAAATTTTATCGATTAAACGCAACTGTATATCAATATTTATCATATGTCAAAATGTCTTTTCGTGTTTTAATTTAGTTATACTTGTTAAGCCACCGAAGAAGGCCGCTTGGCGGTTGAAATGCTGGCATTTGGCTTTGCCAAAAATAAAAATTGGAAGTAGGATAAAAACAAGTGTTTTATTATTATTGTAGATATACGGTCGCGGATTGAAACTTGACTAGGGTGGAGAGACTTGGCTAAGGCAGAGGAAAATTGTAATTTCGTTACAATATAAAGAATAGTGTGGTACCTATTTCTTAAATAAAGCTTATTTTATCTGAAGACAGCCCTGTATCCACAGTGATTACTTACGTTCTAACTTTAAGCCACCTACTTTAAACTAGTATCAACTTATAAAAACAAGAGCAGGACCCAATGTTTTGAAATATTACTTAGCTGGATTTAAAAGTAGTGACTGTGGTTGTACGCTCTAGCATACTGCACAACAGGTTACTGTAATTTTATACGTCTAGGATGGCTTATATTTATAATTAGTATAAATAGTTGTTAGATCCAAGCGTTTTTATTGTCTTCTACAAATAAACTGCTAAAACTGTGCTCTTGTGGATGAAGAAGGACATAGTCCTTAGCGCTATAGATGTAAGTAGCTAAACCTCTTTAGTATCGGCTTACTATGTCCTTTTTACTGCGCATCGAAGTAAAATGCGGCTTCGATGCTGCAGCCGACGTAATTGCTCGGTGGTTTAGTCCTTTGTCTTGGCGAAGCGCTATAACGGTGTTATTATGCTCCTCCTTGTGCATACATATCCTTAATATCCCTAGGATGCATCCAGCATCGACAATTTTACCCTTGAGGGTGTGCCTATCAGTTGCAGGCGATGGAGCGCTAACGTATTATTTGCTGAGTATATAGATGTACAAAAATACATAGAGCTAGCGGGAATTCGTTTATTTATTTGGTTCAAAAACCGCTTACACTATAAATAGCAAACTTGTTGAGTATGTTACGAACTTTACAAGTAATTTTAAAAAATGATCACGTATTCGGCGTCAAATTAGAGTTACTTTCGAACCAGAAACTTGAACTTATGTGATAATTTGATTTAATATGTGTAGATAGATATGCAGCATCAATGATACTATCTAATAGACATGTATGAACAACGTCTATTATGAATACGAAAATGTATATGGCGTAATAAGGCAACATGCACTATCAAATTTATTGATTATGCGATGAAAGTTAGTCTTTACTGAAAAATGTGCGCATAAAAAATGCCCAATGAAACATGCTCGATCTTGCTTTTAGGATTCGTTGAAATGTCCTACCGAGTGTTGTTTTTATATAAAAGGAAAACTTTCTTTATAAGTAGCTAGAAACCGTGAATTACAATTGTTAAATTGGACATCGAATGTTTCATCTAAGAATACTTATATTAAAAATTAACTTGCTATTGAACCAGATATAGCTAGTTGCAGGAATATTATGTGCATTATAATTAATTGTAGTACTTCATCAGCTATGTCAAGGATGCTGCCTTGGTAGCGGTGTCTAGGGCTATGGAACCCAAATATTCTAAGGATAGATTTTTTTTAATTTTCTTTGCACATCCATTAGCATGATTTTTTTTTCAGTATCATATCGCATTTTAATTTTCGACGTCTCTGCAAATCTTTGTTCAATTAAATAGCACTTAGATATAAAGTGGGCTATTCTCTTGAACTTTACAACGGAGTATCGGCTGTGACGACGTTACAGCTTCATTTTTCAATGTTCATCTAACTCTTCGTCTCTTGGGAACGCATTAAGCTTCAGAGAACAGTGTGAGAAATGTGTCCTTCGAACTTGCAGTAAAGTTTACGCCACCGGCTCCGTGACAATAGTGGCGGTCATCTATTGTGATTAAGCTTTGTTTCGTATAGTCTAAGCGTCAGGCTGCAAGCTATTTGAACATTCGTGTAGATTCATATTTATGTAGCAATATACAAGTGCATATTCTGTTGGTGGTTTTACGTAAAGGGCTTACTATTTGGTAACATATCGTAATCAATCTTACCATCAGTGACATGCACGCTCCAGTATTTGACAACCGAGATTACACGCGAACCGTGGACCCCCAATTGGGTAGAATCATTGTGTTTTGATGTTTGACAGGAGGGAGAAGCTTTTAAAGCATCGCCCTAAGGGAATTGCTGATGTGTCTTTGATGTGCACTGACAGGTATAGAGCAACACAGCACCCCCCTTTCCTGAGAAGCAGGTGCTCTACATAAGACGGAGTTCCTTTTATCGTCTCCTCACATAAAGCGACTGGAGTATTATTGAAAAAGTATTGCTACACTTCCGGCTGAAAGTGCTTATAAAAATGCAACTTCGGCGTATCACTTGCATAGTGCAAGATAAGCGAATAACGTTTGTTACAAGAACTCGTCTGTGTTACGAGCACTGCAAGTTTCTAAGATTGCAAATAAGTTTTTTTTTGACTAAACTCAGTAAGCGCATTTTTTTCGTATTATGTATTATTTTTCTGATGATTGAGTTATACGCCAGGAATTACTATTATTCTTCACTGTAACGACTGATGATGTGTGGGAAATTGCAATAATACAGCAAAGTAGATGCACTTATTGTTTTTTGTTCGCTGAACACTTTCAGTCTATATACATTTGATAAATCAAATTTACGATGTATCAATTTCTGTATTAAACGATATTATTGACTTAAATGCAATCGTGTTTCTGCTGACACTATCTTAAATAAGTTACGTTTCCACTGAATGTATATGCCTGGAATCTTCTGGAGAGAATGTTATATAACTTGTACTTTTATCAGAAATATACAATAAATCATTCAAATAAGGGTATATACCCGACCTATGAAAAATACCTATATATCTATAAATACTGATCGATGATTGTCTAATTGTTGTCTTATAATAATTATCTAAATAAAACAAATGTGATGGGTGTTCGTATTTCTATGACACTGAATGCAGAGTTCGAAACAGCATCTTAATTGAGTTAACGTGTGTTTTTTCTTTTTTTTAATGGTGGAATGTGTCGTTTTAATTTTAGATTGCCATCTTTTGATTAGGAATTTTGTTGATGACATTATCTGTTTTTGAATTATATTTATATTTTATATTTTGTCATGTCATCAGTATTTTTTTTTAATAGCAACTTCCTTTTTTGTCTTTCGATATATTTTGCAATTCTCGATTTAATAATAAAAAAGTGATAACATTTTTTCTGAGATAAATGTAGCTTTTAATTTAAAAAATTATGCTCACAAATCGTTATATTATCTGATCTATTAAACAGACCATCAATTTTGAAGAGTGCCCTCAAAAATTCTAGGGCATTTTCGGTATGTGGAAAAATTAATGCCAATGCTGGTATCAGTTGAAATCTTTCAAAATATAAATAACGAATGCCATTTGGGTTTTCTGATAAAAAATAAAGCTTTAGAAATCGTCGCCCTATCATCCCAAGCCACACAATTGCACATTCAATCAGCAGATTTAATTTTAAGTCTTGATCTATTTGAACTTTGTCTGAGCGTGTTAAATCTATTACAGATCCAGTTTCCGAAAAAAAAAATCAACTAATTTGCCGACTGGGGATCTGTTTATCCTTATACTCTTGAGTAAAAACTTGACATTGTGTTTTGCCATGAGTTCTAAACCAACCAGGATTAACTTGAATTATTCTTTCAGATTTTCTTAAACGCACTATTTTATTTAAAAAATGATTTGATAGTAATAAATTAACTATAAACTATAAAAAGACTGTATATCTCCCATTCACACCCACTAGAAAATACTTACCTCAACTCGGGCCCATAATATTATCAAGTGATAATGGTTCTCACACACAAATATTTGAAGCCGATTTTGTAAAATATCTGGTATAGTAATAGATAAACACCTAAAGTGGAATTTACAAATAAAACATACTGTAAAAGAGTTGTGAACATTGTTACCAAAATTTAAATATCTTAAACCATATTTCGACACTAACTATCTAAGTGTTTTATGCTATACCCTGGTGCTGTCGCAACTATCGTATGGTATAATAATTAGTTGGCGTGGAGTGCAAAATAATTTGCTAAAAAATCTAGGAGTGTTACAAAAGTGGTTTCTCAAAATAATACATGTAAAACAAATTAATTATCCTACAGATCTACTTTTTTCCGAATCTAGGAAGATGGATGTTAGGCACCCTTTCTGCCAGGCAATTTTATTGTTTACTTTCAAACACAAAGCCGAATTAATAACTTATATCAACACTCAGCGTGGTACCAGGTTAAACAGGTGTAGAAACGAGTAACAAAGGTTATTGCAGAAGGAAATTATGTATATATAGTTCCTCACATTTACGATATGCTACCATCAGATATTAAAATTATAAATTCATATAACATTTATAAAGATAAACTAAAGAAGTGGATTTTACAAACTCCATGAGCTCTACTTCATAAGGCTACTGATAAAAAGAACGAATGTACTTATATGTGGACCAGTTAAGCTTTTCTTGGCACTTACCTCCGACAAAAATATTAATTATGAGTATGGCACAAGATTATGTATAATATACAACAATTTGGTATACTGTTACTAGAGTATTTTCTTTTGCTGGAATAACAGCTCTAATAACAAGAGCTCTGTTCTTCTTTGCATATTGTGTTTATTTTTTAAGTATTTATCTGAAATTCTATGTAATATTCTGCCTTACTTTCTGAAATAAACGCTATTATTATTATTATTATTATTATTATTATTATTATTATTATTATTATTATTATTATTATTATTATTATTATTATTATTATTATTATTATTATTATTATTATTATTATTTAATTAAGCAAACTTTTTAAAATTCGTGAACTAATTTGACTTTTTTCTAATTTTGTCAAATGTTTGAAAAAGTAGACGTTGATTTCAAACTTGCTTCTTAACGTTGTTATTTTGATTTTTTCTTCATGGAATATTTTTTTAATAAAACACTTCTCAAGAAAAATGCTATGCCGTGTACTTATTACTGTCAAGTAGAGATTTAAAAATTGTATCGTAAAATCTAAAAAAAATTAAGTAATAATGACGTCATAGTTCTCGAATACATGTCGTCATCAGCATTTTTTTGCATCTAAAGTGACCGTTTAAAAGTAGATATGAGTTTGTTCTAGCGCTTTTCGCGAAAACATTGCATAACTAGAATGTGATATTTTTTTCGAACTTTATTATGAGGCTATATATCACCTGCAGCTAAATTATTGGATGACATCGTTCCCAGCACTGTTTGTTTTATGCATAGTTAAGTTGTAGTATATAAGGAGAACTTGTTATTCAGCTTTAAAATCGTCTTTTGTGCTTACAGATCTTGCTTAATTTATTTTTAAGATGGTATTGAAGTTAACTGTATTTTTACGAACTTTTTTCTACCGATTTGATTTTCCTGGATAAGATCCTAATTCACAAACTGAAAGCTGTATGTGGTGATTGATGTTGTTAATTCTAATTGAATTATTTCGTTCTTGGAACCAGAAGGCTCTCATTTAGGTTCTTTGTGTGTCAAATACATATCACTATTTGCCGATGATTCTTAGATAACGGTCATTGTAAATTCGTTCGTGAAGATAATGCAGTGGTTTGAAATTAATGAATTGGAATTAAATGTTTTTAAGCGTATAATCTTAAGGTTCAATCGTAAACCCCAAATTTATTATTGAAGGTTATATGCTGCAGATCCTTGACAAGTTTTATGATTTGAAATTAACTATTGTATTTATGTTTGTTAACAAAATTATCAGCACTAAATTTGCAGAGCTTGAGTGTTCTATTAGAATCTTTTTTTTTTCAAATAAAGGCCCTAAAAATCGTTAATAACTGAAAAAATCACAAATGCAGACTGGATTTGATACAAGCAGCAGAAATTTTGTTGAAACGACGAACAACGGCTTGTTCGAAAACTTACGTTCAACAATAGACGTTTCAAAGCCTCTTATCCACGGAAAATGTTCGTGGTTGACAAAACCTGTCCGCGACAGTTTTACATAGCATTGACAGTTCATGTTTATGTAGAAAGCTATAATTCACATATCATAAGGGAGTTGATGTCCCTATTTAATTGAACGTCAGCTATTAAACATTTATTTGTCGCCGCCGCCGCCGTGTTTAGCTTTTTACGTGTTTGACTATAATATCATCCTACATAAACATAAAACGAAAAGTGAAAGACTATTATCTCAATTTTCTACTTTAACATGTCTAGTACAACGTCATTTTATTTATGTTGCAGATGGAGCATCAGGCGGCAAATATATTCCTCTGGTCACCCCTTCTAGCCTGCTGCTGTCCACCCGTGGCAGGGTGAAGCTGTGTCAGAGCTTATCTGCCCTGGGATGCGGTCCACCCGCGCACCTGTCCGGGTATTTGGCCCCGGAATATCGGCCCAACAAACAGTACACGGACACGGAAGCAGAGAAGGTGAGTTTTTTTCTGTAATTAAATTGGTTGGGTTTGTATGTGAAAGTGGGCATTTGGGTTGCGGTTTGTTCGAATGCAATGATCCCGTAGTTTGTAGGGCATGAGTTAACCTGAAATAAATGAACAGATTTGCAGCGAGCTATTGTGGAAATGAAAATGGCAACGGGAGAAATATTTAGATTGACATATAATTATTAAGCTCTACCTTAATTCTATATTCGGGAATATTTTTATAACTGATGTTAAATCTAGCTCAGGTATCCAGTGATAATCAATTTATGAAAGTTGCGAAATTTTTATTATACAATCAGTTTCTCTTCAATACGTCTTTCTATAATACGGTTTCTTTTTCTTTTGTTAACTCTTGAAATATACGTAAGTCAAAATCAAAGGTCTGATTGACAGCAAGATTGATTATAAGCAGTCATGCAGTCAGGTTTTCTGTGAACATCAAAGTTACTTTCACTCAGAGCCGGATTGACTGGGAGGGCAAGTGTCCAGAGACCGTACATCAGAAAGACCCTCGTCTTACATCCTTGTAAGCATACTACGTTTTAGTTAGTAAATTCGTTATTACACACAGTATTATACGTAATTCAATAATGCGTCCAAAGGATGTTATCCCATGCCAGTTAATTGTTAGAAATATCGCATGAAATTGTTAATGTTTCTAGACAACACCTTCTTTAAAGTACAAACTTTTGGTTGATGTTTCCACTTTTAGAAAGGTTTTTACATTATATCTCGGTACCAATAAATCTTAATTAAAATGTTCCAATTATAGGCGATGGAACATAAGCGATACGCCACCTAGCTGCCAAAACGGGTACTACTTCCTAAAGGAAGTGACCTGTAGCCTGACAAATCGGCATGCTCCTGCATACTTCAATTTGATAGCAGGCCTCCACGGCACTTTTTACGAGCGGACAAGAACCGACCTACATTAAAATGCATGTCTATGCTGTGCTGTCTGCACCGCAGCCAACTGCAGATAGAACTATTTCGCTGTCATTGCAGCTCATCAGTGCAGTTTAGGAAGTAGTACCCGTTAAGACAGCTAGGTGGCTTTGTCATCATGTCAGTGTAATGCTGACAGATGGCATTGCCATCTAAATTCTTATATACATCATACCAAGCCTTTGGTATATTAGCAAAACCAGTTCTATGCCGTGCTGTCTGCACTAGACCTAAACTGCACTGATGAGCTATAATGATAGCGAAATAGATTAATTTGCAGTTGGTTGCGGTGCAGACAGCATAGCATAGACATGCAATTTTTAGTACCAGTCATTATTAATGGTTAAAACACGGATCACCAGATTTCCGCCGCGTTTCCCCCGTAATATAATGTAACATGGTATTCAGTAAGCCCCACCGTGGCGCTGCAATCTTAAATTCCGTTGCCTGTGTGTGGTGATGATATGCGATGAACCGCAATCTGGAAGTTGACCTGACGTCAATTGTCATATACAATAGTGTGGTTTTCGCTGGCGTTATTGCTGAAAAAGGCAATAAAAATGTATTCAGATTCGGAAAGTGACGAAAATGAATTTGCTGTAACACTACCAGAAATAACAAATCTGGCACAAGAGGCAACGAATAAGGTGCTGCCGAGGAAATCAAGGACTAGGTAACCTACGAAAAATTCCTGAAGTGGCGCGCCGATAATTACATCAATTCCTTTTCGGAAAATGTTTTAATGACGTATTTCAGGCATTTGCGCCAACAATTTAAACCGTCGTCGTTGTTGGCTACTTATTCAATCCTCAGGAGTGTCTGTCCTAAATGTACGAAATAACGTAAATATTGCTATACCAATCCAAAACTGAGAACTTATCAAAAACAACAAGGGGGTGGTTTTAAAAGCAAAAAAAATGAAAATATTGACTCCAGGGCATATACATACAGCACCAGATTCGAAATACTTACTGACAAAGGTTTTATTTCACACTGTTCTAATTATTGGCATAAGTGGAGCCCGCAGAAAGCAGGAACTGAAGAATCTACGAGTAAAGGATTTCGAAGACTCTGCAAAAATACTACATATCAAAATTCCTGATACAAAAACAAAAAATAGCTAGATTGTTTGTCATTTCTGGAGGATTCTATGAGATATGCAAGCAATGTGATATATTGCGGCAGCGGCTGAATGAATCTAATGTAACTCAGTTTTTTGTTAGTTGTCAAACAGGTAGTTGGAATTAATAAAATAGGAAAAGCGGCAGAATATTTAAAATTGCCTAATTCAACGGCCCATATATACATTGTATGGATTTTAGTGGATGCAGCAGCTGATTTAATGGCGTAAAAAAGACTTGGACGGTGGAGGTCGTCAGCAACTGCTGAGAGCAATGTTGGTGATTCACTAGCTAATAAACTTGATTGAAAACAAACCAAATGACACCAACATTGACATAATCCTTCACTCTTCAATAACTGCTTCAACAACTGAAAGAGTACAAGAAGCCAAAACCATCACCTATAGTGATTCAAAATTGTCATAATTTTACAAAAATTACAACTAAATTTGTTTGAATAAAATTTGAGCTTACAGAAACGCTTTTTATTTACAGTTTAATTTAGTAGACATGCTATGATAATTTAAACACTGGATAATAGTTAAGGGAAGGAAGAAATATACATGTCGTAGAAAAAGTATAGTACATTACTCATGTTGTAAGGCAATTACGCACTCGTGGAATTGCGTTATTCGCCGCTACGCGGCTCGTGCGCAAGCATTCCACTTGTGCGTAATATGCTTCTTACAACTCTTGTAATATACTATTAAATTTTTTGTGTCGGATGCGACTGTAGTATTCGTCGCTTTTCCGTTTAATTTTGCCTTGTCATGATGGGGATTCATAGCTAAAAGTTACGTCGTTAGGGGGAATTCTACAAGACACTTTGCCCAAAGCAACCCAAACAGCTCAATCCGGCCCAACATTCCATAATAATCATTAGACCGAGCATAGCTTTTTAGATTATTTTGCTGTCTTTTTTCTGCAAGCTCTTGTTTCTCTCGGGCTTGAATATGGTGTATGTCTTAAGTTTAGGAATGCATGGATTAAGACATTAATATTGCTGTTCTGTACCAACCTTTACCTGATGCAAATGTTTTTTTTTAATTCCGGAAAGGCGAAGACATTCAATTTTCTATATAGATATGAAATGCCCTAGGCACATCAAGCTAGACAATCCTTGCATTGATAAGTAGATTAATTGCTGGTATTATTATTGTTCTTTTTATTACTAGATATCTCGTTAGGAAAAATTTAGTATTCGGACAATCAAAGAAATCGGTAATGTGGTAAGTTATTGTGCAAATCATAAGACTTTACCTAATGAAATGCGAATTGCTTTGTGATAAACCAACGTGATCAGCATGTGTATGAACAAAGTATGACGTAATTTTCCCAAACTTTTATACCTGGGGGGGGGGGGGGCACAAAAGATAAGTAACAAGGGCCGCGGTTGATAAACACTTGTCATGAAAATGATGCGCTGGTAAAGCTTCAGATGATCATTATTAATAGCTGTTTTGCACTTCCGGAATTGCTTGTGTTAGTTAATGGATTTTTATAGGGATACACATTCGCATCAATAGAATTACAATTAAGTAAATAATTGGAACATATTTTTTAGAGAGTGAGATATTTACATAATTTCGTTACACGCTAGTTACTTTGACAAGGACAAATTTAGAATGATTTAATATGGAAATATACAGTTAAAAAAATAGCGCAAAAACAACGAGACTGAGGTGTCATTTAATCCTAAGGAAGAATTTTATTTCAGCAGCAATGCAGTGCATCGATTGCTCAGGATTATTACGTCGTAGTGGAAACTAAATACTAAATATAAACGACTAAACGTCAAAATGGCCCAAAAGGCAAATATTTCTGGTGTATAACCTGCTATTTTAATTATTTTATACCAGTTTTCTTTGGTCTTATTGAAATATGTTTTATTGTTTTTGTATGAAACGCCATACGCAACTTCAAATTATAAAAACATAGTTTCTGCTGTTGTGTCACAATTAAGTATGAATTGTAAGGATTTATCCATCGAAATGGAAATTCCATATCTAAATTTATACAATTTTAGACACAGCCGTCATGTGCAACTGTTTAGACCTTGTAGTTAACGGCTAACATCGTATTCGTTAACTATTCAGAATTTGTAGTAATTTAAAAAAGATTTGTTTGTAGCAACTCACATTACACAATTGCAGCAAATAATGTTTTTTTTTATTTATTTAATTATTTTATCTCAGTTTGAGGAGTAAATACACTTAACTCGCGATTATAAAGACAAGCATTTAAGTTAGGAACCTTTAAATCTCAATATGTTACCGTTAGTTTGTCACCTTTTAATCCATGGTTGCTGAACAAGAAAAAAACGCATTTTGCGTGCTTCATTTCATCGTTTTGGAAGTTTATTGGTTACAAAGAGCAACAATGTAAACTAATACAGAATAAAACTCCTAATATTATTGCGCGGTAGTTTTTTAAGCGCACTTTTTTTGGTTAAAATTGACCCTACTTTTCATTTGTCCATTTTTATAATAGTGCAAGAAAAAACATAATTAAGGTTCCACCGAGATTTGAACTCGGATCGCTGGATTCAAAGTCCAGAGTGCTAACCATTACACCATGGAACCGCGGATATTCACTAGAGATCGAAAATCGTCTTTTAAACAACAGGGGGCCAAAGGTCACGCCACGACTCGGCTAAATTTGGAACGCTGCTAGTATCCGTCCTCGAAACACAATTAATCGCTAATTAGTCGAGGTTTCGCCTGTAATTCGAATTTGTTAGTTAATTCGACTGTGTGGTGTTTGAGGAGATCTGCATAATTGATGCCCAAGTTAAGCAAGTGGGACCAACTAGAGCATTGTGAAGTTAATAAACCACGTCTTGCTTGCGTTGGAAGTCTATTATTAGCACCGCCTGTCATTAGCGGTACCAATTACAAATCTTAATTGAAATTGTAATAATGAGTTAATATTTGTTTTTCCTCTCCAATATAAAAATCGATATATACTGGAAGGTGTATACTTAGCGCTTTTTGAGCGAGTGCGTAATGTTTTTCGGAAATTTGTAGGTGTTTACGTCCACATAAATACATTCCGTCTGCGTCTGATTTATTTTAGATACATGTGAATAACGCATGACTTTCTTATTGTAGTTTAACTTATTTTAGATTGAAAATTGAAAATGTAGCAGTGGAGCCGCCCTGATGTAGTTTCAGGTGTTTTAGTAGAATCAGATATCTATGACTTTACTCACCCAGAGTGAGTGGTCTAACCACCCAAAATTTGATCAGGAATGGAAGGTAAAGCTAAGGATACGAAAACTGGTGACTTTGTGTTATTACTCGTCTTCTATAATGGCATCTAATATTTTCTTAAGAAGTACCAACAGTAGATTCTATGGAGAAGAGAATACAATTTTGGAAGTGGGTAGAATTGTTAGGCTTGATAATTTATTTAAATGCTTTACTTTAAGTTATTTTCTTCTACTAGAATTTCGATAATTTATTCTGGCATATTTTTTATTTATTGCCCACATAATTCACACTGTAGTGCACCACCAGCCTGATTTTTCGTGCACCGCCATTATTTGGTGGCACCAAGCCGTAAGTGAATGATCGGTTGTTAGGTACCTTTCGAAGCTATCTTTGATTCACTTTTCTTAATTACTTCTAATACATAACGGCCACATTATAAAAGAAAAATTATAGTAATATTCATGTTGTATAATAAGATAAATAACGCAGGTTTATGTATGTTCCTCGATATACTTTTCAATGTTGAAAAAAATAAGTGAAAATAGACAAACGTTTGTCAAAAGTATGCTGAAGTTCAAAATTAGTTATTTTCATCTAGTGTGGACAGTTATTACTTGATTTCAATTTATATTTATGCAGTTATAGTGATTTTTTTGGAACGTACGTTTTTTCTATATTTGCAAAAACTTCATTAGGCAGAATATATGAGCGGCTTGTTCCGTTATGCCATTAGGCAAGTCTTTTTCTTGCAGTCTATCAAAAACTTCATCAACTTATTTCAACCTATGACAAAATACGTTATTCCCTAAAGTTAGGCAGGAATGAGAACTTTAAACAACAGTTGTAAAGTTATACACGTAGAATTGCCTGCTGCCCTACTTGTCTGGAGTTTTTTGTGACACCAATCTTTTTGCAGTTGTATCGCAATATGTACAAGCCCGGCCTGTTTTTTTATTAAATTTAAAAAATGCTTTCGCTACAACTACTACTATTACTATAGCAGCTATTTTTCTCATGCATATTTATCGTGTTCGCAGTGCTTTTGAGTTCCAAACAACGAGAACACACCAGTTTGTAGTGCGTTGAATCCAAGATTAAATTTTATGTTGAATAATATCCTAATTTTTTTTCTTTGACCGCACACTCATCATGTGCCTATTCTACATTCTTTATACATTAATGCCTAATTCGCTTAAATATACTATCTTGAAGTAGAGCCTCGGCAATAATGGCTGTTAATAACCAAAAATGAGTTCACTAAATTGTTTCTCTTATTCTCACCCGCCGCAGCTGGCATTACCCCTATCTAAAAAAAAGACGTAAAAAGCACCATTACTGTTTTAATTATGGTGGCAAAAAAAGCATTTCCATTTCGTAAATTTTGCGATCGGTGTCTCCTTCATACACGGACGATTATAATTTGCAGGATGACCTGTTGCAGGCATTGCGAATATGTAATATAATGTTACGAAACTGGTAATAGCATATAAATTTATTTTTAATTTTGAAATAACTCAAAGACTTCTATTATAACTTACATCTATGCTTATAAAATGATAACATAGTCAGCACTTCCTTGATAAACGCCCTGGAATGAAACGGATTCGTTACAAGGAAGGAAGCTAACATCCAATAATCAAAAATTCACTAAATCACCCCTTTCTACCATCTTCCCTTGTTTCAGATGTTTTTTACAGTAACAATCTAATAACCCTAAATCATCCCAAAAGAATTGAGCCCTAAACTGTTTTATAGGCATTAATCGCCAAAGGGTCTCATTTTACAGGCAATATAATTTTACGGAGGTTGTAAGAATTATCCGATTCATTAATACTGCGGGGAGATTAAACGGCGTTCAAATTTATTTAACTGCCATTACTACCCACGTCTTTGAAACAGGATCTCATTATCTGAGTTTATTGAAATAATTCAAAATAATTGCGATTGCTTTTATATTACTTTCAACTATGGTTGTTACAGATGTGGATCTACGGTTTAGGAGAAACCTTGAAGAGAGCAACTTTAACCAGTCATGCTGCAACCTCGCGACTAAGCGGTGAATTATGTCAGGTTTTGGCTGACATGACCAAGACTCAGGCTGCTTCTCGAGCAACGCTGATGCACTTGCTTGATGTAAGTAGATCCATATATGGAGAATGAGATGAAGTAATTTGCAAATACAGTGTGAACTGCATGCATGTTTGTATATATTATCAAAAAATGTGAATAATGTGAAGTTAAAGTATAACATATCAGTTTCAAATCGAAATACGGAAATGTATCAAATATGTGAACCACATCTGATATTTATTCCCTCCCGCTTCGATTTCCGCAAATATACCAAATAAAAACAGCTCAGCTCCATTTTCTCGCTGCCACACTACGTTCTTTTTTATCTGTGATTGATTGTCGGAATATAAATTGTATACACATAAATTCGTTCTCCATTGATTACATTGCTTTAGGTCAATTGTGCTAACGTTCCTGAAAGTAGCTCGTGTAAAACGGAGAAAAACCGCGTGAATTATTTACGACCATTAACAATCGCGGCAGGCATGTACGCTGCTTCTTATTGTTGTTTATTCTGCATTTTATATGTAGGAATGGAAACAACGATTGCAGCAATATGGAGTTCAAGGTCGAATTCGCAATTTAATCTCAGGTGGTTTGCCACTCCCAGTTATAATTAATAATGATGAATTCTTTGTCTTTTCTGAAATGACTTATGTAAGTAAATGTTCGTTGATTAATAAATAATTAACTGCTGTTAATAAAATAAACATGGGACGTATTTGCACAAGAATACCAGTAAATAACATACCAAAACAAAGAATTCCAATACACTCCCTCCACCTCGTTCATGACATCCAGAAATTAATCAATCAGTGACTTATTATGGACTAAATGGAGTATTCGTTCACTCAGTAACCACCGGAAACAAACAGAACAATCTTTTACTGTACTGAATTGCACAATCAAATTTAGATAACTCACCGGGGGGCAACGATGATGCCCCCAGGCTAGTCACAAAGTGTCTTCTCGCCTGGGCCCCCCTCTTCTTATTTCCACCTTTGGCCTAATTTCCTACATTATTAAACAAAAACAATAGTTTTCAACAACTACCACCTATTCTACTAAGCAGCCGCATCGGCAAGCGAGCGCATGCATGTATTTGTGAGTTTCTGACCATCACAGGGTCACCTCCAGGACACAACCCGGAAGTCAACGTTCTTGAGGGTAAATCACTCAGACGTTTTAGTCGGAACAGCAATCGACAGATTTCTAGCGTAATCGCCAGACAATCCCTCATTGCTGACGGAACATCAATCGCCAGTTATTAACCTATCATATGAGCTCATATGTAACATGATCTAGGTACTCACAGGTTACTCTCAAAATCCAATTAGCATATAAGAAAGGTAATTTGCCCCTGGTTCACTTCACGTCCACAATCATTCAATACTCATACAATAATGCCATCAAACTCAGGTCCAGCCACAAAACGAAAGAAACAATCATCGCTAAGAATTAATCAACCCACACATTCCAGCACTCCACTAATGCTAATGTCGCGGTGCTCCGAAAAGGGTCTCGCCCAGAGGTTTCTTTCTTATAAACAAACCATAACTCGTCTGAACTCTCGGTTCATTTCCGACTAAATAAAACATAGTCAAAATAATCTCGTAATCGAACTTTAAATCAATATGAACAAAATTAAACATTGCCTTTCACTTAATACTTTCAATTCTCATACATTCGCAGCCGTCTTGATATAAGCATGGGAAGATTCATCAGATGCAAGCCAGTTCAGGTTATCTTTTTCTTTTTTGTGGCATTTCTAAAGGCTTCTTTGATTTGTTAGATATTTTGATCTTTCACCCATCGAACACATTTGGGACATTATAGGTAGAACATTGCAAATTTTATCCCCTCTTCACAGACTCTATTGGCACTTAATGATGGTATGCAAGTAGGCTGGAATGAGACACCTCAAGAGAAAATTGATCATCTGAATGAGTTGATTGTCAGGCGCGTCAATAGCTATACACAGGTAATTAAGACGTGCACTCCATGTTATTTTATTTTACTCAAATAAATATATGTACACCACATTTTTAAAATTCAACCCTGGGTGTTCTGATTTCTGTTAATCAGCGCCTGACTATTCGAGCTTTACGTAAATCCGTCTATTGGTGAAAAACTTGAGGCCACGATAGTCTTTTTAATTACAGTAAAAAGCAAGAATGAATTGTTTTCGCATCGTTTATACCCAGAAATGTCATTCGTTTATCACGTTGTCGAAAGTAGCAACAAAAAAAAATTCATCTCGTATTTTGTTGTAAAATGTTTTTCAAAAACGTTCTTGAATAGTGAAAGAAGAACGCCAGAATTGAAGAAAAAGTGAAATAAATGAGGTTGATTATGATTGCTCCTAATGGACAACCTTACATTCTGCGATCGATTGCACAAATTTTGCAGCATTTGAACTTAATGTATAAACTTCAACATTGTTTCTAACCTTTTTTTGTTGTACGTACTTGCACCTACTTCCAAAAAGCACTGCTTAGAGAAAGAGCTTTACTTACAGATATTAACAATGCATGTAGCTTTCCTTTCTTCGAATAAAAAAAATATTATTATTATTATTTACTATATGTATACTGTACCCAGACTGACAAGTCTATACAAGTCTAATCTGCGAAAAATAGTAGCATCTCACAACTTTCTTCAATGGTAGCCATAATTGTTTTCAAACCACAGCACTATAAAGTTGCCGTGCAAAATGCAGATGTTTTAACATATCCTTGTGACGTCCCAGGGCATAGAATGGTGGTTGCCCTAACACACGCATGTTTAACCCCTACTACAGTAACTTTACTTAAATTAATGCCAACAATGCTAAGCTTGTTCGATCCATCTTCCCTGCACATTTGATCGCTGTCAAGTTCGGTTTGAAAATAGTATTTATAATACAGCCTTTATTAGTGTTGTGAACACTGTAAGCTTTAGGTAGGAAACTATGGCTAAGAAAGAGGTTCTATTATGCCAGACTAGGCTGATAAATGTACACACATAAGTATGCGTAGCAGGAACTAATAAGATACTTAAATGGCATAAAAAATGTATAAAGCTACAATTCTTCTACTACACAATGCTATTTATATTTTTCAATGTATCCAATGTTTATAGGGATACATTTCTCCCAAACGTGTGACAAGTTTTTGCATTCTATCACTCAAGAACTCGGGTGATAGTGTTTATGGTATCCAAGTGGTCACAGCTTCCTTTACTTCGTGGTCACTGCTAAAACGATTGAGCCTGAATTTGGGAACTAGCTTGACATAAAAGAAGTGGAAGGCGCGTTAAGTCAAAATGTGGAGATATGACATAAGTTCCTTTCAGAGCTCGCAGTTTGCCCAAATTCGGTATATACATATATACAGTTACAATATTAAGAATAAAGTGTTTTCGTTCATCACGATAGCGCTGGAAAAGTTACTCGCAACATTCGCCACGGCACTGGTTGTGTTCATAGCTTTACAAGCGTAACTCGCAGCTATTCACGGTAATTCTGTCAACACTATCTATACAGCAGAACATTTTCTTCAAATAATACTTCTTTGACCTATAGTTACGAACCACATATATATATATATATAGAGCACTACTAATTTTCATTATTAATCACTGTTTAAAAAAGTTAAATTTTTACAATCAAACGGTCATCACAACTAATGAGGTATAGTTGCAATATTCGATTTTTCGAATGTGGGTTTAGAAATCGAAATCAACAGTTTTCTGACGTTGCTACGATTCTTGTTGCACACTGGCCATAGCCTCCTTTCTCCCATTGTTCAATCAACCTGTGTCACTGATAGTGCATTGTGACGTCATGCTGTGTAAAACCAATTGTTTTGCAATATGTGATGACTTGCAGACTCGTTCACTATTGATTGTCTAATGTTTGGATTATTTTGAACTCTTCATAATGTAGGTACCAATTACTTACTCTGAATTAACTTGATTGATTGAACCAGCTTACGGTAGGCATTTCTGCCGTAGCCTGATATACCGCCAGACCGAGTACGTCTGTGCTGGATTGGATAGGTGACATGCTTGTTGCTAGTGGGTTTCCACGTAGCACATGGTATGGGAAGGTGAGCATTGAAATGAGGTTTTACAGGGTACTTCAAATAACCAGTGGATGATTTGCTTATATTCTGTGTTTGTGGTGGCTTAATTCAGCTGCATTATTCTTCTTCGTCGGATGAGTTGTTGTTATATAAATTACCTGTCATAAAACTAAGTGTGTTTAAATTAGATAAAGCGCATACCTACCTTAATATTGTTACAACTTCGGGCTTGAAAACTGCGGATTTCTGACTTAATTCCATTAAACACAACTATTCAGTTCCAAGCTCTACTGTTTTAGCACTACTAATCAACTAAATCACTATACCGCACACACTGGCACAAAACAGCTGCTTCACTAAGCCTTTCGTCGCTATTCGAATTTAGAACTGCCCGCGCTTCTCTTCGTCGATCTATTTATACCCCCATCTAAAATTCCAGAAGCGACACCCTCCAGATGCTCTCCAAACTTCGAATCCTCTGGAGAGTATCGACCTCGGTATCGATAGTCCCTGCCATCTGTCTGTAGCTAGGATCACTACTTACAGTGTCCTACTACACCGCACCTACACGCCKGCAACTCCGGTACACAGATGGCGCTGATCCCGCAACAACATTTTAAATGAAAACCGAAGCGTTATACACGTAACTCAGTGTCATTTGTTAGGGGTGGCTGCTTTGTAACCTCATCGTATGTAGTGACGTCGTCTGTTACCATTAGCTCTAATAAAATTCGCATCAAAAGTTTTATCATGGATTAATTTGAAAATGAACTTATACTAAAGTTGAAAATGCGAATATATGTCTTATATTATACATTACATATTTCCCCGTTGCGCATTAGCGGAAAATTTCATTTTCTTTAATATACCTTACATCAGCATTGTCTGTTCCTTTAGAGTAGAGTTGCAATATATCTCCCTTTAAACACAGCTGTAACCGTGCAAGATCATCTGTCTGAAATAAATCATATCGCTGAGTATAGTAATGACAACTGACTGAAGTACCTATCTCTTCCTCCCAACTAGCATTATAAGTAGCTATAAGGCAAATGGGTCTTTGTAGAAGCCTGATAAAATTGTTCAATTGAATAAAATAAGAGGGATGCAGGAGTAGTCTGCTCATCCCATTACAAGACAAGATCCTATTTCCGCGGATGCTGACAATGCTGTGCATTCCATTAAACATTTCGCTTCACTTTAAAGTGCAGCTCATTACTGCCGTCAGCGTCTATTCCTTTTTTTGTATGTGTTGCGGAACGCAAATTGCTGTCTTGTTAACGATACACCCGAGAAAGTTTTTGCGATATGGTTGACCGCGTAAAGCGCGCCGCCCTCCCACGCAATCCTCTTAAATCCCCTTTCTCAACGAAAACCCTCACGACAACGTTCTCGAATCTACATCATATTTAAATTTAATGTGGTCCTCGTTGCCCAGGCCACTTATCTGTGTCGGATTCCAGAATAGGTTTATGTGGAACGAAAACCGAGTTAGATAGAATATGTGACAGCCGCTGAGGCGAAAGAAGTGTGTAGGAGAGCGAGCTGATATTACCAACTGCATATACTGGGGKGACAGCTGKTTTAATGGATAGTTCATAATGTAGCGTTAAACGGAAAGAATGATCCCAGAAAAAAACGAAAGTTTATGTAAGTAATAGTAAGTATACCACACTGCTACAAATTTCTTTTTTTATTCAGTTTATTAATAGTTATGAAGTTACCCGTTGTAATGAAACCGGTTTTAACTTTCAGACAAAATAAATATGTAAGTACAGTAATGGGATTATTGACAACATACAAATGCACCAGAAAGCAGCTTTATGAATGAATTTTTGTGTACATAAAATGAAACGAAAACGAGAAAGCAGAATAAGTGTGAAAAGAAACAAATGTAAAGGACAAACACATGCTTACTTAATTTCACCAATTCCGTGTAAAATGCAATCCCTGTAAGGAGAAGCATAAACTCTTGGTGCATTGGAGTGCCCTGTGGAGTGGCACTGGGTCAATCAGGCGACGGCCCCGCCAAGCTGTTGATGGTCTGAAGTACCGAATTTTCGTTTTACCTTAGCCCTAATATAGGTGCTTACAAATAAAAAACAAAAAGCACATCTAGGGCGCTTTTAAGTTTAATTTTGTTATTTAGAAGGAATTTTCACTTTCGAATAACCAGATTCTGTAAAAATCGTTGTAGTTTTAGTAAATTGATATATGTATAATGTTTGTTTCTAATGCTTTTTAGGTTTGTAGCGAGTTTGCTAATGTAAGGTAAAAAAAAACATATCACGTGAACGGGGTCAAAGGGGTAACGTACATGTATAACCAAAAACAACCTCAACTTTGTCGTCTCAGATAAGCCAAAATAAAATTTGTCCAGGGCCACACATCACAGATGTAATTTCTCACGACAAAAGAGAAACAACTTTTACTGATCTATTCTAAATACAACAGGTATATAAACTCACCGGGGGCTCGATGTCCCAGGTTGACCGGAAACTTCTCATCTTGGCTCCCTTTCTACATCTAGCCAGCACTGTCTTCTAGTCCTAATGAGCCAAGATTCTAATCAATTCTAAATACTAACATCAACAAAGATACCAGTAAGCAAGCAAAGCGCGTGTCATGCGTTTGTGAGTTTCTGACCATCACAGGGTCACCTCCAGGACCCAACTCGGAGGCCAACGTTCCTGAGGGTAAATCATTTTGATGTTTCAGTCGGAACATCAATCGACAGATTTCTAGCGTAATCGCTAGACAGTCCCTCGTTGCTGACGGTACACAATCGCCAGTTGTCGACCTGTCATATGAGCTCATATACAAAATAATCTAGGTACTCACAGATTAATTTCAAAATCCAAATTAGTACACATGAAGGTAATTTAGCCCTGGTTCACTTCACTTCCACAATGTTTCAATACAAGCACACTAATGTCATTCCGCTCCGACTAAAATCCCCAAAGAGCACGCTCCTGGTTCATAGACTAGACAACAACACCGTGGACTGCATGGATATAAATATTTATTGAATTGCAGTTCGTAAATGGAGACGACTTTAATAATAATCGAGCTAAAATGCAGAAATGTAAAACCAAAATCAAAATAAAGTAAAGATATAATCATCTCTTCCACTAACATACAAGATGGGGATATATCTTATACGATTCTACTTTTTCATGATATACAATAAGAAACAAACACAGAGTGTATCGGTTGCAAGGCCGATAGACCAGCACATCATAGAGCAAGTCAGCATACACTTATGAGTGTTATTGCTCCGCATACATCTAGATTTCGTCCAACCTCATTTAGTCGTTAGATGTATAAGTCTAGCGTTATTGTATCTAATTAGTTATCAGTAAGTTTCCCAGTTGCTAAATTACCTAGTTACTAAGTTACCATTAAGTTATCAACTCATTCTACATATATAATAATAAAATGTGTACTACTAATCTGTATTCCTGGTAACCTGCACTATACATTCATTCGTCCCAGAAAAATTGCGAAACTCAATCTTCGAAGCACTCGACGAATTATCTCACCTAGGCATAAGAGCGGCAAAGAAAGAAGGCACAGACGCTGAAATGGTCTACGTCGAAACGCTAAAGTTCGACGAACGACGCTGTCACGGTCACCAAGGTGCTGAAGCAGCAGTTTTCTAGGTTACGGTCAACTGATGCGTCGACACATTGCGAAAACAAGACATTATGTGCAAGGAAAGGACCTGCAAACGAGTGAGCAAGTTTCCGTCAGAGAGGAAGGCCTCAGAGGAGTCCTACAATCCTCATACTATGGACCATATCCTGTTGTCAAGCGCAGAGATAAGACCTTCGGCGTCTTGAGGAAAGGACGAAAGCATATAGTATCAACATACATACACAACGCTAAGTTAGCAAGGTTATTATACTTGCAACAGTAAGCGATCCTACTGCTGTCTGAATAAGCACAAAGCAGTATTTATCGTGAATCTCCCTTAGGTCTATGGAAACTAGAGATTGTTGTTGGCGACGTCAAACCGCTGACCTCGGCACTATGACGACATCTAGATTACGAGTCGGTTTCTTTTGTCTATTTTAAAGTTGATTTTAGCTAAAATCAAAGCAGTAACCATGACAACAGTTTAAAGCAAGGAATGTGATTGGTTTAGATTTTAATTAGAGTTGATTTTAGCTTAAAATAGAGAAGAGAAACGGACCGTCTTTGGAAAGGAGAGGTATAGAATATTGACCAGATCAAAACGGATGCCGAGCATAATTCATTATATTGGAGTTTATTGCATAGACCTGTCTTTCCAGTTGGTAATTTCTTTGTACTTGTAATATATTATTCTTTATTACAAATTACAGAATATGCATATAAAAAGGGAAATACACTAACACCCATGCACTAGACGGGACGGGAACCCGCAGCCTCTGCGGATATGGGCAGCCGCGTTGTCCACTGTATCACCGAGGCCGGCTTTTGGAGGTTAACTTCTTTGACAAAGATTACAGGTTTATATTTTTTTAGTGTTTGATGGTGTCAGTGTTTTTTCCGAAAACATATTATTTCAGATATGTCTTACTTCATACGCTACATATACATATAAGCGCACATAGTGATATATCCTCTAGGGATCAGATAATGCTTGTCATACATTAAGTTTATCTTTCAACAGCATAAAGCCGTTCTATTTCTTGCGTACTATGTATCCGGCTCTCCTGGTCAGTGCTGAATCCTTTAACATTGGATACAAGTGGTTTGTACGCTTTGCATATGTCTACAATACTAACTTCGCTAAAATTATATCATTTGGATGCAGGCGCTGGCGTTAAAATAATTATACTTCCTTTCCTAAGTTTTTTTACATCTTTAGCATAAGAAGTAACACGAGCTATACCCACATGGGCAAATGTACATATTACCTCGTAATAGTATTAGTTAAATCAAGATTAGTAACAATTCTGATTAATAAGTCTAATAACTATTCTTGATAATGGTCAACACCAATATTATGTTTCAGTATTATCTTAATCAATGTTACTCTTTTGTTTTAATTTTATTTCATTTATATTAGTGCCCATATTGAATATATTTAAGCTCCCGAAATGGTTTATAGTGGTGGAGCTACATATGCTTATAGTGCATGGACGTTATTCAAAGGCAGGTGAAACAATTTCTTTGTTCATAGTTTGTACCCCCAAACCCCGTTTTAGCTACGCACATATCTTTAAGTGCTTCAGGGTTACTCCAGTTTAACTTTCGACTATCAAAGATGCCTGCCGCATTAGCTGTTGTCTCTGTAAAAATAAATGTGACATTATTTATTAAAAATTTTACGAGAAAAGAATTGTCATTTCTTTTGGAAGAAACTTCTACAATCAGCAGTGAAAATTATCTACCACAACCTTCGAAAGGAAATATTTAGAATTGCCAAACCACTTCATTTCGAAATCGATAAAAGATAGATCATCCACCATAACCGGATAAATACGTTGCGGCCTGTCATAATTTTGACATATTTCCTAACCCGTATCGGTCCAAACCGTGCCCGCAAATAACGACTTCGTTTTAAATTCCGTCGGAGTCCGGTTTAATCACGGGAGCCGCGGACGCTTTCCCGGACCGGCATTTATCTTTCGGATAAAGTGAAATTGCGCGTCGCGATATCTGCTATCGGGGGTTGGCTGCACGCGAAATATACGTTCCATTGACGGGCGGTTCTGCATTTGGCATCGGTACAGGTGGTATAAAGAGAACGTAAAAATTAAATAGCATTTTCTTGTTTGTTTGGGGGGGAGATAAAATTAGCTCTTTAAATTTCGTCTTCAATTGTGTATTCAAGGAGATTATTAAAAGCTTAATTAGAAAATGCGTAACACTACTTATTTAATTAACTTTGCGTTTATGGTATTTTATTTTTTATCTCAAATAACATTTCGTTACCAGCAACGTCACCAAACTAGGGAGACATACGAGTAGTGCGCGATTTATGATTTTTGGAACTGAATTGTTAGATACTATTGTCACAACCCTCGGTCTTAGGTTGTGCGCCATTGTGCTAGAGATTACCTGAAACAAAGAAATAGGGGTAAAGGTAGGAAAGATACGACCTAGATTCTTAACGAGGATTTATTAACATAGAAATCTTTCAAAAATGTAACATGAATCATACATTAATTATAACATACACATAATAATTTAATAATTGCCTTTTTAGTTATATATGCTGGGAGAACTGGCTCCTGTCAGAGGGACAGCGTTTTACATTATGCATATTGCCTTTCTTCTTCACGATTGATTTATCTTCGTATTGTTGGGCACTATCGAATGAAACTATCGATTTGTGAGAAATCATTCGAATGACTGAAAATGATTGAAATGTTGTGAATGGCACAAGTACTACCCTACAAAATTATCGATTTCTTCGACAGATGCAGGTATTAAAAAAATTATATAGTAAACGATTACGAATGATCGGAACGGTTTGAAATTGGGTGACACATACTATCGAATGGAAGATATCGATTCAGTCGTTAGTTGACAACTATCGAAATGTCGGGTTGTCTATTTCCTACTGAATCGTCCACTTAAAAGTATTCATTATGTTATCGATAATTTGATATTCGATCTCGTTAATAATTTCGTGTTGTAGGTATTTACTAAATAAAAACTCGGACAACGGAGCTTTTTATATTTAGAGACCACCAAAACTGATACCTGCTGTAAAGCGTTTACTAGGCAGCTGCAATTGAAATTTCTCATTTGTAGATTGATTACTTAATGTTACCAAACAAAATCACATATAGCTAAAATACAGTGACAACTATTTTTCTTATTTTAAATCTACTGAGACTATTGCTAGGTAGTTTGTAGGTATACATATTCGTTTGTATCTACCAGTGAAATTTATTCGAGATGTAATGACATGTATCATGGCAAATGCTTTTATCTCACATGGCATAAATTTAAATCACGTCTCAACCAATGATTATTATTTCATTTGTTATGTTATCACATTTCGGCCTGAGTCTTAATATATCCGGTATCTATCTACCTATTGAGTTGTCATAAATTAACACGATTTTGAAATGTTGTAATTTGTATACAGGTATTAAATTTATCTAAATAAGTTTGAACCAGAAAGTCGATATTACCGCATTGGTGCGAAAATTAGATTATGGTAAGCAACAAGAAGCACAAAAAGCTAAAGAAAAGGAGGCAACATAATGTGATTATCGAATGTGTTTTGCCTGTGGCTAATGCAACAGAACAGAAAAAAGTATATTTATTTTAATTTATGTACGCTTACACTCAAATATGGCAACATTATACTGGATATTGGGATGGTATGTTACGCAAGTTAAAAATCTGACAAAAGCACTTTTGAAGTAATAGTGCATTACAGTTCAGAGAAACTACTGGCAACACTGCTTCGATAGCAAGCAGCCAAGGATAAGAGATAATAACTCAACAGTCCTTGCTTCCTAAGCAAATGAATTAACTTAAGTTTAGTTTAATTCGCTAAGTTGGCGGAACCGATCGTTTCGATAATACTATCGATTTGTTTACCAAACGAATGAATCTAAATGAATGATTTATTCGAAACTTGGCTGAAACGACAGTAATACGTTTCGATAGTACCTACTATCTATATGGGTAACAAATGAATGAATTTAAATAAATGATTCATTCAGTAGTTGGCTGAAACGATAGTGAGTTAATCGATAGTAAATCGAATAGATAGTGCACATCACTAATTTATACTTAAATACCTTATACGTCATTATTCTTAGCTAGCATTTCACTTCGTGCTAATGGGAAATACGACACAAAAATGCTGATATAGCAAACGCATTTACACCATTGTTCTAGGATTTGGAACAATCTAGTAAAATGAATTTTGATTAATTCAATATTGATACTATTTTGAAATTAACGCTATGGGGTTTAAACAAAAGACTTCAGTCAGCATGAGGACAATCTGTCGTCGAAGTTAAAGACATGCTTGGTGCAATGCTAGACAAAGTTGGAATGTCGAGTGGGTGTTTAATGTTTTGAATAGTGCCACAACCAACCAACTCATCTGAAATTTCACACGAATTTGCTTGGTCTTATACCTGAACTTATCAATTTTAATTTTCATTAATATCATTAATGTCTTAGTAAAGACTACAAAATTATATTCCTTGATACACAATAAAATGCATATCTTTAATGCGTCTGCACTACAACCAACTGCAAATCCATCTGTTTCACTTTTGGTAAAGCTTTTCAGTGCAGCTTAATTCTAATGCAGATTTTTGGGCATAGACATGACAAAGCCAAGGAAGAAAACCTGTAATCTCTCCTCAAAATGTCATGGCTTTGCTTACTTAAAGTTGAAGCGAGAAAGTACAGTTACACAATAAAATGTGTGTCTACGCTATGCCGTTTACACCACAACCGAGTGCAGAATGATCCGTTTCGCTCTTGTTACACCTCATCAGTTTTTTGTTGTCATTTCGCAATCAGCACAGTTATTTAGTAAAATTGATACTCTGCATTTCTTCGTGTGGATAATTTTTGTCTGTAGGTTTATATTTTTAATTTACAAATTACGGTTTTCAAAGTTTAGCAATAACTAAGTCTACTGTCGTAAATACAGGTAAATGACCTTGTTTTGTTCTTGATGGACTGTATTTTTTGTTAACTCGTAATTGTTAATTGAATAAAAACACTTTGCTTTTGAAAACGATTGGTTTTAATGAACCAACTCTCAAAATTACAAAATGAATATCTGACTGACTTTTCTCAAAATCTATCTGACATTTTCTTGCTTGATGTTTTTAAACATGCCCCCCACCATTGAAAGGTTCACTTTCAATCGGAAAGCGGCAGTGGACATATCTTCTGGAAACCTCGCTTCATGATTCCATTGCTCGTTTTGATGGAAGCTACACGAGCAATGCCATCCAATCCTTTGTGCAGTTCTAGGATACGTCCAAGTTTCCAATGGGTAGGCAAACTTTGATCCTCCTTAACGATGACAAGAGCTCCTTCACTTAGTTGCCCTTGTTGAGACTTCCATTTTGTTCGTTGCTGGAGTTCTGATATATATTCCTTCGTCCATCGTTGCCAAAGATGCTGAATAAGTTTCTGCAAGTATTGATAGCGAGTAAGGCGATTATCGTTGATATTGAGAAGGACTTCATCTGGTGCGGCAACAAGTGACCTGCCAACCAGAAAGTGAGCCGGGGACAAAGGCGCGAGATCATTTGGATCTGATGAAAGGGGAGTCAGTGGCCGGGAATTTAATATCGCTTCTGTTTGTGTCAGAACTGTTGTAAATTCCTCAAAAGTGAGTTTATTATCAGCTAAAACGCGCTTTAGGTGATGCTTGAAACTCTTTACTCCCGCCTCCCACAAGCCTCCAAAATGCGGAGAGTGTGGAGGTATAAAATGCCAATCGATGCCCTCGCTTGCTAAATTTTCAATGACAGTTTCTTTATTTACAGATAAGAATTTTGACAACTCGCGCTTGGCACCCACAAAATTCGTGCCATTGTCGGAATAAACTCTGATAGGTCTTCCTCGTCTGGATATGAAACGTCGCAAAGTGGATAAAAATGCATCGCTCGACAAACTAGACACCAACTCGAGATGCATGGCCTTTGTAGCAAAGCAAATAAATATGCACACATAGCATTTTGTTGTTTTACCACCGCGTCCCTTTCTATCTCTTATTAAGAAAGGTCCGGCGTAATCAACTCCTGATATAGAAAATGGGCTAGTTGGGGTAACGCGATCGTGGGGAAGATTTCCCATTATTGGCTGAACATTTCTTGCATTAAAACGAAAGCATTTTATGCACTTATGAACAATAGTACGCGCAAGGTTCCTACCACCTATGGGCCAGAATTTATCTCTAATTGAAGATAAAAGTAATTGCGGACCCGCATGTAAAAGCCTGACGTGTTCATAAGCAAACAAAATTTTTGTAAAGTGGTGATGGGCATCTAATACTGCCGGGTGTCGTTTTTCGTGAGAGAATTCTGAATTCTTTAACCGACCACCCACTCTTATGATCCCATTATCATCTAAAAAAGGCGTTAGGTTGAAAATTTTGCACTTCGGTTCCAGACACTTACCGCGAGAAAGTTTGGCAAGCTCCTCTGGGAAGGATTCCGATTGGGATAGCTTTGTAAGGCAAATAAGTGCCTTATTGAGCTCGGTATTGGAAAGTGGACCTCTGTTTCGTTCAGGCGTATCGGTCGAGCAAATGCCCTTCCACCTTAATACGTATGCTACTACTCGTTTCAATCTGATAAAGTTTGAAAAATTCTCAAATGGAAAGCGAAGAGGTGTAAAGGCAGGTAAGGATGAACTCTGAGTTTTAAGCTCTGGCGGCGTTTCTGCTGGATGAAGAGCGCTTGGCCAATCGGAGTAGTCTAACTGAAGCCACTCTGGACCGTTCCACCAAAGTCTGGAGCCAAGAATTTGGCTAGGGTAAAGACCCCGTGAAACTAGATCCGCAGGATTGTCTTGGGTGGGGACGTAGCGCCATTCGTAGCCCTCAGTGAGCGTCTGAATTTCAGAAACCCTATTGCTGATGAATGTTTTTAAGAGATTGGGACTTGTACCGATCCAGCAAAGGACGACTGTTGAATCGGACCATAAGACACAACGACTGAACGAAATGTTCATTGACTTCACAACCTTATCAACTAGCTGGCTTAATAACTGTGCCGCACATAATTCTAGCCGTGGTGTACTCTGAGATTTTATGGGAGCGACTTTAGATTTTGCGCAGAGAAGTCTTACTGAACGCTCACCCTTATTGCCAATGCTACGGATAAAAACGCAGGCACCGTAAGCTCGCTCGGATGCATCTGCAAACCCGTGCAATTGTGGATGACGATCTGATGTATTCACCACTTGACGTTGAATGTGCAGATCGTTTAGTTCAGTAAGTTCAGCTTTAAACTTGGACCATTTGAAGGCCAACTGACTTGGAACAGTTTGATCCCATGATATCTTTAAAGTCCATAGCTCTTGGATAATTAGTTTTGCAATTATGGTGCAAGGGCTTATCAATCCAAGAGGGTCGAAGACACTAGCAATAGCAGCCAAGATTGTCCTTTTACTAATTGTTTTTTGCAAAATGGGTTGGATTGCGTAAGATAGCTGATCTGTTTGGCAAGCCCAAATTAGTCCTAAAATTTTTGCATGCTCGCCGGGGGAAAATTCAATCACGCCGCATTCTAGCCCTAATTCCTGCATATCGCGCAATACTTCTGGATTATTGGAGTACCATTTTCGCAACTCAAAGCATCCAGTTTTTAGAATACGATAAATTTCCCTACAAATATGCGCTGTCCTTTCTATAGTATTTGCTCCTGTGAGCAAATCATCGACGTAGAAATCGTGACGAATAATTTCTGCGATATCTGGATGGGAACCTTCAAATTCGTTGGCCAGTTCAAAAAGACACCTTATCGATAAATAGCTGGCACTTGCTTGGCCATAAGTTACGGTGTTTAGAGCAAACACTTTTAATGGTTCGTCAGGTTCTTGTCGCCATATGATTTTTTGGAGTTGACGCTGAGATGGTTCAACCAGAACTTGTCTATACATTTTAGCGATGTCCGCAGATACCACGTATTCATGTTCACGAAATCGTAACAAAATTGACAAAAGATCGTCTTGAAGTACTGGCCCGACCATCTGCAAATTGTTGAGGGATAAACCGCTACTGGAAGGAGCAGACGCATCGAACACCACTCGAAGCTTTGTTGTTAAACTGGACTCTCGTAAAACGCCATGATGAGGCATGTAATACTCAGGACCATTTTGCTTCAAATTTTCATGAACTTCACTCATATGATTTAATTCTACGTATTCCTTCATAAATGTTGAATATCGTTCGCGCAACGATTCATTTTTTAAAAACTTGCGTTCGCACGAATAAAATCTTTGCTCGGCTTGCGCCTTAGATTCCCCAAGGTTATCCGCAGATTGTTTTAGTGGCAATGTAACTATAAACCTGCCATCTGCGTCTCTGCGTGTAGTTTCTTTGAAGATCCTCTCACATTCTTTTTCTTCGGGTGCAAGCAATCGGGGGGAATCTATCTCCTCGATTTCCCAAAATCGTGAAACGAGCTTGTGTAATTCTACTCTTGAACTGCTTACATTACACGAGACTTTCGAATCTGGCGCAGCACCGATTAAACCCGATACGACCCAACCTAACTTGGTTTTTTGGAAAGTGGGTTTATCTTTGCCGAAAGAAATTTTCCCTGGACATAACAACGTCCAGAAGAGGTCCGCCCCTATTAGTAAATCTATAGAGCCTGGCTTGAAGAATTCGGGGTCTGCCAAATTGATATTGTTAGGAATCGATAACTGACTAATGTCAATTTTATAACTTGGAGTTACACTTGTGATTTCTGGTAAAATGTAGCAAGTTAAATTTGCTTGGAAGGAGGTTTGCATTGAATGCAGCTTGACCTCGCTTTTGTAGTTTGCTTTACTTAACGAGTTTGAAATTCCGTGTATTGCTAAGGTAGTTTCTTTAACGGATAGTCTTAGGCGCTTGAGCATTCTTTCTGTAAGAAATGATGTTTGCGACCCGCAATCTAAAAGCGCGCGTACACGATGAGCTTGATTGTCGCTGTCCAATAGATTGACATAAGCTGTTGAAAGAAATACGTATCCGCCGCTATGACAAATGATGGAACTATTTAGCGTGTTAGTTTGTTCTGGCTTTTTGTCTGAAGCTACGTTGTCTGTATGCAATAAAGTATTGTGCCAAGCTTTGCATTTTTTGCAAGGCCCAACTTTACACCTTTTACCTGCATGGCCAGTTCGTAGGCAATTAGCGCAAAGATTAGCACTTTTTACATGTGCATGACGGTCGCTTACTGGTAGCTTTAGGAACTCCTCACACGTATAGATGTTGTGATTTTGCTTACAATAGTTGCACGAATAGCTTGAGGCCACGAGACCTTTAGTCACTTGCTTGTAATCGCGTCGCTTAAATTGTTTTTCGCTGGTTTTAGAATCTACGGTTTCTAAGAAATCTGCGCGATTCTTTAAAAAGTTTTTTATATCTTCTAGCTTTGGAGCTTCTCTCGCGTCTGCAGTGTACCGTTCCCATTCACGCAGCGTTTGCTCGTCTAGCTTTGTAGTGATAATGTAGATCAACAGCGTATCCCAATTTTGCACTTGCTCTCCTAATTGTTCAAGAGATCTAAGGTGCTTTGAAACACTATCAATTAATTTCCTGATTTTTGACGATGATTCCTTTTGAATGGTGTCTAAGGAAAATAGCGATTTGACATGATTATGTACCAGTAGCTTTACGTTATTGTATCTCTCGCAAAGCGCATCCCATGCTACCTGATAGCCCGCTGCTGTAAATTCAACCGACTTTATTACTTGCGCCGCGTTACCAACCAACGATGCCCTTAGGTAGTGAAACTTTTGAATATCTGGTAATCTAGCATTGTTTCCTATCATTGAATCAAACGTATCACGGAACTCCAACCATGCATCATAGTTGCCGTCAAATTTAGGTAATTCAATAAGAGGTAATTTGACTGAATTTAAATTTGCAATGGGAACGTTCTCGCTTGGCGAGGAAGACGAACTAGAGCCTGCGTCGGTAGGCATTATTTGCCTGGTATGCGTGGTTAGAAGTATTTTTGCTAAAGCTACACTGTTAAAGAAATCATCTTCAAATTTAGCCCTTTGCAGCATTTGTGCGTCTAAATCGTTTGCGATTGCTTCGATCTCTAATTGTGTGCTCTCAAAATCACCCATAATTTGCTGTGTTTTTGTGAGCCTTTCTTGTAATTTTACGTATTCTATATCACTTAAAGTGTGTTCGGCTTGTACACTTTCAACGTAATTTTTGAATACAGTTACACTAGCTTTTAAAGAGCCTCGTTTTCTAGTTAAACTTGTTAATTTTGCTTCCGCGGCCTTGACTTCCCTTTCATCTAGCTTGGTTACCTCTGACGATTGTGACTCGCCTACCTCTCTTTGAGGCATTTTGAAATTGTTAACAATCGCGAGTTATTAGGGAAATGCCCTTGGAAAAGTATAAAATTGGAACGACTCACCCTCTGGCAGACAAAGTCTACTTGCGTGTTGCGCTGTTGCTGGGACGTTCTTGTCTTGCTTGGCTGCAGTGAAAACTTGTAAGTCACCGCTAGGCCTCTTGCGTATCGTCTTGCCTTATTCAGCAGCCAACCACTTTGTCAGTATCTCTTGTTCGTCGTTTGGAATCTGGCAGCTTGCACTATCGATTGCGTGAAGCTTGATTCTTCGCTATCCGGCTCGAAGATTGACCATGTTTTGTTCTTGATGGACTGTATTTTTTGTTAACTCGTAATTGTTAATTGAATAAAAACACTTTGCTTTTGAAAACGATTGGTTTTAATGAACCAACTCTCAAAATTACAAAATGAATATCTGACTGACTTTTCTCAAAATCTATCTGACATTTTCTTGCTTGATGTTTTTAAACAGACCTTTCAAGTAGGTAATGTCGGAAGTTTAATTTACTCTGCTATAAATGCCGCTACTATAAACTAGCGTGTAACAGAAAAAGCAAAATAACCTGCTTTGTACCTTCAAAAGCACTCGAATAGAATATGCAGTGTTTGCCTCGAAGGGCACACGCGAATGTCGACTTTACTCCTGCAATATATTGTAAACTTTGCTATATTACATTTCTCAGTGTTTTATAATAATTGTTTTCGCTCATGCAGCGGATTCTAATGCAGTTGAACGGTTGCGGTACACGCTACATAATGTGTAAATTCATATAATAACCACAACACATACGTTTATACTGATATCTATAAGAAATCAGTGCATATTCAGCAAGTGGCTGAACACACACATATGGTTTTGTAGCTTGATATCTGTAGTTATATATTTGCTCACATACAGATTTAAGTAAATAAGACATAATATGGAACTAAATATTTTTAAATTATGTTATTTATACAATACTATTATTACTAGTGGAAAACCTTTATGATTCATACAATACTTTAAACTGAACCCGACGTATTTGAGGCAACTTGCTTATGTAGCTTTTTTATCGTTTTTCTGTATCTAAACGCACGAATTTTTTATGGATCGAACTTTTTGCTGTCTTAGTATTCTAATGTATTTTGTTTAGTATTTCTATGTCTTTACTTCTTTCGAACTAACAAAACAGTATTATATATATTACCCTTGTCTTAGTTCAAGATGTCTTCTTTTATATTTTACTCATATTCATGCTCATCTCATCGATGAGCTATATTGCTTGACTCAAAGTACTTAGATGAAATAGTTGTGATTAAAGTTTTATTAAAAAGTTATGAAAAGAATGCAAACATAATACTCAGTAAACTCAAAAACTTCAGTAAAAAAAATATTAAGTATTCCATAAGTAGTGTAATGTGTAGAATAAAACTGTATAAAGAGTGGTGCACAAGACAACTAAATTAAAATCTAGTTTTTAATTATTCTCAGCGCCTTTACTTCCCACCATCACACCAAATAACAGCTATAATATTATAGGGATTAAAATTGTGAAACACTAATAACCATGATGAATTGGTCCTAAATGGCGAACTGTTTATAGAACAAGAATAGAATACCAGGTAAGTAGAACAGTCACGTCTCTAGAATGTGACTCTCCTTTAATTCCCACAAAAAATACAATGAAGCCCTGATGTGCTAAAATAAACAATCTCCTAAAACCTATACGATTCAATTATACAATTTTAAAGGCTTGTACTGATACTGTCAGATATCTGTGCGGGTAAAATTTACGGATAACTACGTAGGCGAGGGAGTGAGAACGCATTCGGATATTCAAGGATAGCGCTACATAGGAACGTTTCTGGTAGAGAGACGTTTTAGCCCTGTCATTACCATTCAACACATATGGGGTGTTACATGTAGAATCCAAAGGTTCCTTAGTAACAAAAAAAATCTGCAGCTCTTTTGGCATGTTGGCAGTATGATTCCCAATCTTATGCAGCAAATGTATTCAAAAATTCGCCACATAGCGATTCGACCTTGCCCAAATTGAAGTCTACGTCTTTGTCTGCAGCAAAGTGCTTCATTACAGGTCAAACCTTCTCAATGGGGTTCAAGTCAGGGTGATAGGATGGAATTTCTTCATTCTTTGCACACATATTAGGGCACTTTTTGCCTTCCTTATTATGGTAAGGCGCATTATCGATCATCAGCACACTTCTTTGTGGCGAATTTGGTAACAATTTTTGCTCCACCCATATTTTATACTTTTGTAAGTTCATTTTACTGTGGTAATCACCAGTTTTACTTTGCGACTTGAACCTCAGGTAAGCGTTTGGTATAAATCAATTTTCCCTGCGTTTAAAATAATTAACCTTTGGCCCTTAGACACAGGTTGGTGCAAAAAATCATTTGTACCGTCGCTCCAGGATTTCAAATGAGTATAGGATGAATGGATATATGTTTTGTTCGTATATATCAGTGGTTTGTCTGCCTTACGATATTCCTTTGTCCTACGTAGATAATAAAAACGCATCTATTTAATATGTAGCTTTTCCATAAGCAGCTTGCGACTAGTTTATGCCTTTACTCATTGAAAACCCATTTTCTTCCTCACTCGTCTAATACTAGTTTCAGAGCCCTTATAATTATTTTCGTTCTTGAATTTTTGGTGGATTCTCTTCATTGTGGGTGTCTAATAAATTAGAAATCAGCATGGTTTGGCCAAATAAATAAATAAATAATTGAGAGCATATTATATTCATAATAAAAAGGAGCCATGACTGTAACCAAACCATACCTTTTTTCCACAGTGTCGTTACGACGAAGAACCCCCATGTCAAAATCGTCTGTCATCAAAAACTTCCTTGTTCACCATCGTTAGTTGCTTTCATTTCGTTAGCGACATTCTTCGCAGACTGAATCAGTCGCCATGGTACCACGCTCTTGAACTTTTTTGAGTTGGTTCGACTCTTCTTCCCGCCACATAAAGGCCCCGTTGCACAAGCCGTTGCCATAGGCAGCACCAATGAAGAACCCTTAAAAAGAACCGTTTCCATGACAACTGCCCCTTGACCGCGTGTTAACCAGGGGGTCTGGTTAACCACGCTTTGTGCAACGGGGCCAAAGTGTATCACATTTGCGATAATTTCTCGACTTTGACCATACAACTTTTTATTTTTCAGCTTGGAACTAAATTCCATGATAGAAAACCGCTGCAAATTGAATCAATACTTCCACATCCAATTGTCAAAATGACATTTACGTTTTTATTTCTTATACTGTACGATTAGTAATCAGATCTTGAGCATTTGGTCTCTCAACACATTTTTTCTAAGACAAAGTCCTCGTGATATTAGCAAAAATATATAAATTTTAAAATCCTTTTTTTTCAAATAACTCGAAAATTATCAACTTAACAAAAAATTACAAGAACGCTTTCTGATCAGAAATTTGATTTTCTATATAATACCAAAATTTAGAAAATCGTACGAGCAGGAACCAAAATAGGTTTTTTGGAAATATTTCGAAAATGTCAAAATTTTGAATAAATTTTCTAAGACACTTTTTGTGAAAAATTTTATTTCCTATCTGATGGCATTTTCATTTTTTGAATATATTAAATATATTTGGAGATATTTAAGAAAAACCGTTTWCTTTAAGTGACGCTTTTTTGCTAATATCTTCTAAACAGTTCGCTGAACCGAAAATTTATAAGAACGAATTATACTCGCAATTATACTACTAATCACATACTATGTAAAACGAAAAAAATATAAAAAAATAAAAAATTGCAAAAAGGGTAGTTACCCCCCAATTTCGCCCCCTTTCCGATATCCTACTTAGCCCACAAACAATCGGTCACTTTGGGTAGTTGAGATTTATACGTTTGCCAAATTTCAAATTCATATATTAAGTCTTTTGAAAGTTATCGTGTATACAAACAAAACCACAGACACACACACAGACAAGAAATTTTTTGCTCAATGTTTGGTTTTTTGCGTTTTCAACCATTTTAAAGCGAATGAGCAAATGAAAATTTTGGAAAAATTTTTTCGCGATACAATACTCTCCATTCGTTGGATGTAAGTAATTGAAACGCTCTCTGAAGGTAGGTAGGTATACACTGAACGCGCACTTCCATGGAGTGGTTGTATTTTTTTTTTCAAAAAGCTTTTGGCAGTTACTCGAAATTTAGGAGAGGCTCTATGTTCTGGGAAAAATCCCGTAATTTCAGTCTGCACATTACGATTTAATGTTTGAAATTCTAACAGCCATTAGATAGAACTAACTCATTGTATGTACTTATTTAAGCTTAGGACTGCGGCCCCGATAAAGTAAAGGAAAACTACCTGAATACCCGTTATGGCAGCTAGGTGGTTTTGTCATAATTTCAGTGTAATGCTAACAGATGACATTGCAATCTAAATCCTTACCTACATCATACCAAGCCTTTGGTATATAGGCAAAACCAGTTCTATGCCGTGCTGTCTGCACTAGACCTAAACTGCACTGATGAGCTATAATGATAGCGAAATAGATCTATCTGCAGTTGGTTTTGCTGCATACAGCACATCATAGACATGCATTTTAATGTATGTCAAATTGAAGTACGCAGTTACATGCCAATTTTTCAGGCTACAGGTCACTTCCTTTAGGAAGTAGTACCCGTTGCCAGCTAGGTGGCTTTGTCATCATGTGATTGTAATGCTGACAAATGGCATTGCCATCTAAATCCTTACTTACTTGAATACAACCTTTGCATTCTAAGTATCTGTTTGCTACTTGGACTACTGCGCATCTATTGCTCTGCCTATTTCATCCGCACAGATATCTGACAGTACTAGTAACTTTGCTAGTCCCTCAAGAGGGCATTAATTCAAAAACACATCTATTAATCTGTTACGCCACTGATTTCCATTCCACCCTCGCAGCAGCTTCCGGTCCGGGAGCAGTCCATTTTTGCTCCACGTTCAACCAGCTGGTTTGGGGCGGCCGGAACCCCATAAATTTCACTAACTGTCAAAATTTAATTAATAAATGCCCCGTGTTTGTCGAACTCGAATTAGATTTGTTTCGGCGTTTGCAGATTCAGTGCAAATGCCGGCCGTGTTAATTGGTTGTCATTAACAGGACGTGCCTTCGTTTGTTCCTACGTAGTATTAATTACAGGCGTGGGTCATTAACACTTTAGAAGAATGGGAGCAGCCGTGGAGAATGATGGTTATTGGTGCACCTGTGATAAGCAGGTAGATCGTGCAGCAACGTTTGTCATAGCGGATGTGTGCGAATGTTTCACGCCTCACGTAACCAGATTATATCTCATAGAACTGCATTCTTTTCAATTAATTGCGAATTACCTTGATCCCTCTGAATCGTTCGGTTTGTTTCGCACTCAGCGATGAATGGAAGTAGCTGGGTTGGGTTGTATGTTTACGACGTTCTACAACATTCTGTTTTGATAAGGTAGGCATAGAAATATATTTCTGTATTAATAATTTCTTCTAATACTCAATAGTAATATTAAGTGTATTAAACACCATGTTCAACCGCAGGTTTCATATTCATCTGTAGTAACTGTATAATTACAATTTTTGTTTCCTTATTTATTTATTGCTTTTAGTTGATACATCTTTGTATAAGCATTTAGTTTAAATTTTACGACCCATTTTGATCAGGTGGACAGTTTAAATGTCTTATGTATAATAGTGAAGTTGTGGCAATGCTATTTTTAATTAATATTTCGCTTACTTCAACTTTCACAGCGTTTCAACGTTACATGCTACCAATCAGTATTTGATCAATAACATAAAGCTTTACCTTTTTTTGTATTCAAAAAAAAGTATATCACACCTTGTGTATTTGCAAACCGTAATACCTACAAGTTACATGAGATGTGGTGATAAAATTATAACATAACAACATCACATAGGCATGTCAAAATTGCGATAGTGAAGTTTTATTTTTAAATGCCATGGCATAATTTCTTGCTCATTCCTATATAGCGCATCTTCTACACTAAGTGATGCAAAAACTACACATATTTCTTAAAAATGCCCTTTTATATTAGTCGAAAAAAATTACATACGTACCTCCGTCGTGAGGGCTTTTCAAATCGACCTTTTTCATCATAACAAGTCATTTGGCTGAAAACAACAGTTTCGAAAAGAAAAGGAACGTTTTTAAACCAAAAGGTGCAACAAAAATAATTTAGTAGCAGTTTAGTCCGCATTAAAGTGGAGCACCCCGTATCTATTCGTTAATTATGGGAAAAGATTGACATAATGTCATGATCCTCAATTCAGGTAAATCTCAAAGAGCACAAGCTGCACCCATAAAAGATTCATTTTCATCGGTTTACTTCCGCCTGACTAATAAAATTAGTACTAGCTGATACTGATACTGAAAGAAATTTTCTGAACATTTGAAATGTGAATTTGCAAAGGCACACTCACCAGACAATTTTTTTCCTTATCTAAAAGAAGGTTTATGCTACATCATTAAATAACGTAGATGAACTTAAAAATAGAATTAGAAATGTCGAAAATAGTGACTTTTGAACTGTTATTGACGTTTTTCGTTTTGAGGTACATTCCATGAATTCATCCCTTGAGCTAGTGCCATCTAGCGGTGCTAACAGGCGTACTATTTAGCGGTAGAAGTAGATCTCTACGTATATAGATCCTTAGTAAAAGTGAGTACTTTGGTAAGGAAGAAAGCATCGAATGTATATTCATAATTATCATGCGCACACGAGTCTACAAGCATATTTGAGAAACGCATCGGCATGTTTATGGAATTTTCATTATATATTTACTTTAAATAACTATTCATGGCGCAAAAATGCAAAATTTCATATTGCAATCAGGAAACAATATACTGTTTTTCAGATGACAAAATTCGCGAACAGTGGATAAAAACAGTTTGTGGTGCATATCCTCACTATTTGTGAGAAACATTTTAAACGATCAAATTTCATTCTATTGAGGATGAAACTGGGGAAAATGCTATAAGTTTTTCTACATTTCATCAGAGTATCCATGTTAAAATTACAGGTGTATTGAAGGTACGGATCACTCCCAATGTTTTCTAGTATTAATGTAATTGTTTTATTATGTATTGCCTTGTTTGTGCAAACTATTAGACTATAACAATTTTTTTTTGTGTATTTTGTTATCAATTAGGATTGTGTGTGCTGCAGCTGAAAGCAATAATTAGTTACTGATGTCACCGCATTCGTAGTTTTATTAACAATAACATGTTAAGTTAATTTTGACATTGTTTTTATTTTTTAATACAAGTGTATACTTTTCACCAAATTAGAAGCATTTTTAAGAAACAGCAAAGAACTATTTGCTATGCAATAAAAAAAAGTTGACTATCACCATTTTGATATATGTCAACGTAAAGATGGCTTTATCACATCAATACGTTATTTTACCAAGGACATTACGGGATTCCGGGTTAGTGCTTAGATTACTTCATTTTTCATCTAGTCTGAACCAGATGGTTCTGCCTCAAATAAATTCACTAGATTGTGTAGAAGAGATTCCAACTGTTCAACTTTACAAAAGTCCAAAAAAAGCATCATCGGTATCCTTAGTGAACCAAAAGAGAATACAACTTCCTAGTTGTAATGCTACGATGTTTATAATTTGTTTACCATAAAGTTTGAAGTCTTAGTTGTCACTACAGAGTTTTTATGGTTGATTGTTAAATGTTTAAATCAAACCCACACTTAAAATTGAAATATCAAAGTCAAGTATAGGTAACTAAATTAAAACTTTCAAATAAATACTAATGATTTTTAGTATGGGTTGCTTCTATTTAAATAAGTAATTATATATTTGGAGTACTCACATTTACTCTGTTTTCGATTTACTAAAGGAGGAAGTAGGCGCATCTAATAAAATTATACCTACAGTGGAAGTATTTTATCTGATATAGTTATGGGATGATTTTTTATTATTACCTAATGGTTTTTATAAGCTGTTACAAATTTTCAGAGATGTTTGTAGTAAAATAATTTTAAAATCTCTGTTGCTTTTGCGAAACAGGGTTTCTATAAATGATTCAAGCAACGCGGGCGACGTTGATTTCAGAATTCTTTGTGCCGCCTTTTTGTAACTGCTGCCAAGCTCAATAAGCACGGGGACCAGCGATCACTCAACATCAGTGAGCACTTGAGCAGATATACTGTACTGAAGGTTGCAGATCCAGTTATAGTCAGGAAATCGATGGCATTATAAATATTTTCAACAATTTACGGTTCTATTTTCTTTCTAAGATAAGAAATAGCAATAATTATTGGTATAGCAGGCTACAGTCTACACTCTTTGCACTGTGCACGCTTTGTGTAGTACAGCTAACGTTACTACCACTTTGTTTGCGAATTTAACGACTGCGGTAGCCTAAAAACATGTTTTAGTCCATCGTTGTACAAATATGGGCGAATTATGAATGAAAGAAATAACTGATTTGTAGACAGTTCTTAATCCTGCCAATGTTTTACTTCTTAAACTTCGACATCAAGATACCCTTGATAAATCTCGGGAAAAAATGAATCCAGTTGTTAAAAAAGTAATAAAACAATTCCATTTAACCACCGGTTCTTTACACAACTCTCTTACTTTCAAACAAAGGCCGTTCCTGTCCATCATGAAAACTTCGAAAGCAGAGGTGCTTCAATATTTGCCTGTTTTGTTGTTAACCGACTGTGCAGAACTCCATACCGTACTTTGGCCAACTCTTCGGATGTAATGGCCCGTGCTCGAATATTTCTCAATGAAAGGCTTTCCTTGTAAAAGTCCCAACTTTCTTGTCCAAGTCTCTTAAAAACTCAAGTCGCGCCACTTTAGAGTTATGGGGCGTGCACGTTTCCGGAGTTGCTGCACCAACATCGAAATTTCTTTCAGTTATTCACGTAACGCTATATCGCTATACGTTCTATCAATATAAAAAAATATCGGCTCCTCATAATTAACCGAAACATTAATTATTAGGTTAGTCCTAAGCCTCCAAGCTCAACAGAACAAGATTATTGAGTCTGCTCATATACTTGCAAGCAACGATCTTGGGGGTTTATTATACGAACAGCCGATTACCGCTCACAATGGTTTACAAGTATTACCTGAAACTGTCGTAAATAACAGACGGGTTCGGCATGTTCCACTGTTTTGCAGCGGAGTGGACCATATCCAAAAATTGTGTTTAGGCTTATTTATTTCTTTATTTATTTATTATCATTACATCCACAAAGCAGTGCACCAACGCACTGATCCAGTGGAATTCATTACATAGCTGTGCGATCTAACAATAAGTACATCTGTAACAGTTGTAAAAGTTTGCAAATTTACATAGATATGTCACAACAAAAAAAACAAAAGAAGAATCACATTGCAATATTTCAAMCATTTTTAATTTATATTACAGTGTTATAAACCATTGTGCCTAACTAATCTCTTAGGCCTACTTACAAACTGCTGCCTTGTCCGTCAATTTTTAACATATAGCGGTAATTTATTATACATTTTTATCCCATTACATATAGGTGATTCCTGACAAGATGTTGTTCGACGCAAATAAYCCCTAATAATGCCTGTATCTCTTAAAACGGAATGATGTTCAAATGTGTATTTCAATTGTGTGTTACTTTTTACATATCTTTTTAAGATAAAATGTATTATTTTTGCTTGTTCAATTTTTTTCATTTTCTGTTAATTGAAAGTTTTTTCCGTACACATACTGTAAATCAATGAACATTATTTGGCTATATTAATTGAATTACACATACTTCTCATCTAATAGCTTTTAATGTATGACTAAATCGTATTCTTTCCTAATTTAATGAGATCCGCAGGGTGAAAAGTGATTATACATTCCCCGTTCAAACTGCCTCAATTTGAATAACAAATGGTTGTTTTTCAGTAACGGTCGAACTGGGACAGGACCCATCGAAATGGTAATTTAAATACTATTTACTTTATTTACTTGCAATTTGCCCACAAAGCAGTGATTATCAGGTAGACACTGACCGTGGTGTGGTGATTCAGGTGCAAAATTCTGATTATTTTCAAATACCTTCATGTTTGGAATTTTATAGCGTATGGGTACTGATCTGCTTGGATAATTAGGTTTAAAACAAAAACAAAATTTGATGAAAGACTCAAACAGAACCATTTATTTACAATAAATTGTACATAAAGGTTATTAATATTATACATAAATTTCAATGCGGCCAATATTGATTAGGTACATTTTTTACAAAAAAAATCTGGATATTTTTATATCTTCATATAATTTGTTCTAAAAATCGTTGCCGTCTTTGTCTAACTCCTTAAGGTTTTAAAACCCCTATTAGCACTTTTAATTTTTGTGTATTTATCTATTTGTACATCTAACAAGTAAACCAAACTGGTTAAATTAGGGTGATTTGAATAAACATTTTAATTAAATTTTGAGTGAAAAATTTCGAAGAAATTTAAAATTGACATTCTCTCTTCTGAATGTGGACATACCATTCTAAAATTACCCCCATATCATTGAATTTTCAACCTCATTAAAATTATATGGGGGCAAGTGAAACAAAGAATTCGACGAGGGAACACCGGTGGAAAATGCAGCAATGAAATTCTGCTAAAAATTAGACACGAAGCTGAAATAACAAGTGTCGAAACATGGGGAAATTCAGTGCGACGTGTACTGGACATTGAAAATCAGTACAGAGCGAATCATGTACAAGAATTAATAATAGAATTTTAGCAAAGTGATAGTGATAGTGAGTAAKTCTTTTTCGTTTGTGATTTTCTTGTAATGAGCTTATTAACAAGATGTAATGAACATAATTGATACGTTGTATAAATTTTATTGTGCAGTACTGTAAATTTTCTCTAACAAATGTAAATAATTTTCTACTTACTAGTTTGTAATTTTTTTATATTAAATTTGTATAAATTTAAACCCAATAAAGTATATAAAAATAGGTAACGGGTCGCGCCATTTATCAGGTCTGCATTAAATAAAATTTGTTATAAAATCTTGTTTTATTGATTGCTAAATAATCTCAACTAAAAAATTTCAAAAATTTGAATGGAAAACTTAAAATTTTAGCCAATAAGATTTTTTGAATACGGTTCATTTAGGAACTTTGAAGCGTGTCACTAATCCCAATAGTTTAGGACGGCCGACCATAAGGCTGTAAAAACCCTCATTTACAATACAATAGTTTACGACGGCCGACCATCAAGCTGTAAAACCCTCTGCATAAGTCAGTCTCCTAGATAGTTGCTTGCAAGTATAATAAAGCATGCTATTGTATATTGAACCAATCGTATTTTGGCGTACCTAACTTTAATGTCGGTTCTGCTCAAATTACCAGTGCAATATAGATTGTATTGTTACCAAATAAAGCAAATAATTTATGGTTTATCCGCATCTCCGTCTATCTTATATAAGATAAACGAAGAATAACTACCTGCCTCGGGCGGTTTTCTCATATGCGACCAAGGGTCTAAAGATAATAAATTATTGGCTTTTGGTAACAATGCAAACTTTATTGCACTAGTAATTAGAGCAAAACCGCTTTAAAGTTAGGTAAGCCAAAATTCCCCTGGTTTACTATACGTAAAAAGGTAAACAATTTGTACCAAAAGCGAGCGTTGTCACATACAAATTAACTATCATACTTCTCCAGTTGCATTATTTATGACAAATATTTAGTTCTAGATATGTGTTTAAAATACTCATACCTACAGAATTCGTACGTACGGGTGTATAAGTATCGATAATTATACATTTGCTTCTTTGTTATTATTTGTAGCAAATTATTTATAAGTTTAATATTATTAATTGGATTCAGCTAATAAAACTGAAAAAAATAKGAGAATGGAGATTAAATAMACAAAAATTAATTCATGGAAATACAATACAATCAGACATCTCCTAATTTACACAAAGTTTCAAAGCTTTTAAATCGGATTGGGAACTTCCGAACTTGTGTTCTAAATAGGCAAAACAATAGCCTCTAGGTAAAGCTCGTTAGTACTGCCTGAATAGAGTAATATGATAGTATAATGCAATTAAACTGCTTCATTTATTTGGATTTACTAACAATTCGAACATTGTCAGTGAAAGGTAGTGTCTGATGCGATAACGGTAGAACATTGGAGTTGGTATTGCACGTACAATTTAGGTAAGCTTTATTTACACTATGATAGAATTTCCGCAAATTTGTGCTATCGTTTAGCTCTGCAACTGCGTTTTACCGTGCATTCGAACAGCGTATGCCCGTCCATCAAATAAATTACAATAAAACAGGAAGTTAATTGAGTAGCGAGCGTAAAATGGAATTGTATTTTCTACTCCAGGCATATAACACATATTGTTGTGACATACTGGATACCTAATGGCATAAGCGCGTGCCCCATTACATGCGAATAAAATTTTTCACTGAAGAACTTGTGTAAATGGACAGTGACATGAGAGCCACTGATTTTGCGCGCATTCATAGTCTAGAACATTGACGTTCGTTCAGAACAAAGTCGACGGACAGGTTAAAGGATGAAACTGGTATAATATTTGTTATCCCACATAAATTATAAAGATAAACGGGTTTTTACAGCATGAGTTGTTGATATATATAATTAATCGTTACGAAAATCTTTCACATAATGAGCATAAAGTAGAATTCGTAGGACAAACTAAATGAAAGTATTTCGACCGTCAAGCGGACATTTACGGTGGCTTGACAAGTAAAACTGTAAAATAAAAATTTTTGAAACTGTAAAAAAATACAATTACTGAATGTTAACACTAGATTTAATCACTATTTTTAGGTGTTATTGGGCTTATAAATCAAACACGATGTAATTTGCTGGCAACCTTTTGTGATTTATTATCACTTTCTGAAGCCTTGATCAAAATGATAACCGCCTCATGTCTTCGGTAGATTACACAAATGATTATTTAAATATTATAATTCAAGAAAATGATAATAAATTACAAAACTACCAGCAGATTACATCCTGTTTAATTTATAAGTCCAACAACACCAAGAAATAGTAATTCAATTTAGTAATAAAAATATGGACAATAAAAGTACAAATTGTTAACACTAGATTTAAAGAGCACGTACATTGTATAGGTAATCATTGACATGAAGTGGAATTGCACAAGTACACATGTAGGAACTCTTCCCAAAACTAATTTCAAGAAAATTATTTCAGTTTTAATAAAAATTATTACTAACATTTAGTTCAATACAAAATTGAGCCCAATTTTAGGACAGTATATCGTTGATGACTTAGTGATGAATATATTGTTGCGGAATCAGCGCCATCTGTGTTGCAGGCGTGTAGATGCGCTATATACTAGGACACTGCAAGTAGTGATCCTAGCGACAGACAGATGGCAGGGAATTTCTATATTCGCCAGAGAATTCTATCAATGGAACCTTCGCGAAGTTTCGATGGCGTTTTGGGGTATAAATAGCCCGACTTGAYGTAGAGAGCGCGGGGGTTCTAAATTCGAATACCGGTTATCCAGCGAGCGAAAGACTTGGTGAAGCAGCTGTTTTTAGTGCAAGTATGTGCAGTACAGTGGGTTAGGGAATTAGTAGTGTTTGAACAAGTGTTTTAAATAAAAGGAAGTTAGTCAGAAATACGCAGTTTTCGAGCCCGCAGTAATAACAATACTCCTAAACTAATATTTGAAATGAAATACAAAAGAAAATTGTGGGTGATTTAGTACTAGTCTTGTGTAACGGGTTTACTCTAAATGTCAACTTTATTATTACAACGTTTAGACGGGGAGTCAGCAACGCGAACCGTCACACAAATTTTTAAAGTGCCTCCCGTCTGAGACACTGCTAACTCAGTGGAGACGGGGGGGTTCAGTGATACAATGGTGCGTGATAAGCTTCTAACATTACACGTTGAAAAGAAAAACTCAAGATGTAGAACGTCCTCACTTTTATATTGAAACAACTCTCTACAAGTGATTGTGACTATAAATAAAGTGATGGTGACTGTGACAAGTGAATTATAACATAAATTACCCCTAACGAGTGCGCACTGGTGTCCTTAAATACAAGTCAACCTGATATTGTGCAATATAGCTCTATATATCGGGGAATACTAATACTAACGCGTAAGTACGTCGGTGGATACTAAACCGATAACAGWAWCGATTAAATGAAACTAATCCAGGTAAGTATGTTATTTAGTTTATACCTAACGACCGCAAAATGTGTTATATTCTAGGTACTCATCGTCATGCTCCTTTCAGGTTCCCTTCGCCAGTGATCTTCGATGCCCTATGTTTATCCGACGGGATGCTGATGACTGCTGGTAGTCCGATGACGTAGGGGTGTGATGACGTATGTGGTGACGTCTCTAAAGGAAGGACGCGCCAATATCTCGGCCGGGCCAAGGATGGAGTAAAAAAAGAGCCTTATTAGGAGAAAGCACCGTGGTTAATGGTCGCCGAATGGCGTAATTCCGTCCAAGACGACAAAGGTCGAGTTTTGGTCTAGAACTAGTCAGATGACTTTACCAATCACTACGACCGCTATGGCTATATGTTTATTGAATCCAGGATAACCTGTCGTGTAGATCACTATATATCAAATACAACTTTGATTCACGATGGATGAACTACACCGATATTAACAATAATAGCCTTCCGTTCGGWAACCAAGCCACTGCTGTTCGTGAATTTCACCGTTCAGAAGATTCCCATCGCCCAGGACAACAAAAAGTCTCCAATAAAAACTTTTAAGAGATAAAGCCATCGTTTCTGTGTTTTCCAGATCTTTGACGCCGCGAATTTAGAGGACCTATCTAACATGTTCACCAACAATAAAATTTGAAATAAAGACGTTCTTTTTTTTTATAACTACACTACCGTTACACCACCCTTTCCTCCTAAAAAAAAATCGAAGATTTTGTTCCTTTTGTTTGCTATGGTTGAACTCTACCACTAGTCTTACCATTGAACTAACCTATACATCTACTACCTATACCTACTTTAAGTACATAACTATTTGTTTTGCTGAAATCTAAATCCAAAGAAATATATTTGTTATCTCAGTTTAACCTAATCTGGATGCGGTTTTAAATCTTTCGCGTGCCACACGCCTTTGTACTCTTCTAATTCGTACGTCCATGGTGATATCTTAGCTTTTACTAGAAAAGGGCCTACATATTTAGGGGCTAGTTTGGCTGAAAAAAACTTTGATGCATCTGACAGAACATAGTTTTTTTTCCAAACTAATTGGCCTACTTCGAACTCATGCGGCCTTTTCCTTAGATTGTAGTATGTTTTTTGTTTCGCGTATGCTTTTGCTAATCTGTTTTTAACATCTTTATATATTTCCTGTAAATTCAGCAATTTGTCGTGCCATCTGTTGTACTCATTGTCATCTGGACTACGACTGCAATTCAGGTTTGCTTTTATATTGTCTCTAATATCAAAATTTTTCCCAAATAGTACTATTTCCCTTCCAAAGTTGAGAAAATATGGGGTGAAGTTGGTAGATTCGTGCTTATTATTTCTAATAGCACAAGCGACGCTGCTTAAGTTGGCGTCCCACTCTTTGTGGTTTGCATGGCAGTAGGATGTTATCATTGTTTTGATTACCCTGTTCACTCTTTCAGCCGGATTTGCATTGGGGTGGTAATTTGGAGTGTATTTAATACTAATACCATAATCTGTACACATTTTTTTAAACAAACTTGATCTAAACTGTACTCCATTATCACATTCTATAGTTTTCGGTGCACCAAAGAACATTATAACGTTATCCAAGAATAATTTGACGATATTATGTGCTAGCGCATTTCTTAATGGGAATATTAGTGGAAATTTAGAAAAAACGTCCAAGACTACCAATATGTATTTGTTGCCATGTTTTGATATCGGTAAAGGACCAATTAAATCAGTACATTCGATTTTCCACGGGCGATCCGTAATTGATTGGGGCAACATGTATCCAGCGGGTTGCTTTTGTTCAGGTTTTACTTGTATACATGTTTTACATCTATTTACGTATCCTTTTATGTCAGCTTTCATTTTGGGCCAGTAATATTGCTGCTTTATTCTACTCAGCGTTTTCGATATACCGCAGTGACCAGCCGTTGGGTGATCGTGGTTTTTCTGTATGACTTTGATTCTCTCTTCTTTAGGGATGACTTCTTTCCAATAATCTTCCTGGTCTCCTAATGGTATATTTTGATATTTGTTTATAAAGACGATTCCCGATTATTCTCCATTTATGGTGTTTCTTTGAGTTATGTCTCACCTCTGCTATCATTTTCTGATACCACCGGTCGTTTGGATCGTTCTCATGTTCCGTTGTTTGGACAGCATTTATTAATGGAACCGCCCTCGAAAGTAAGTCAGGTAAAACTAATTCTGGACCTTTCCTGTGTACTATCTTGAAAGAATACTGTTGTAAGCGAATGCTCCATCTTGCTAGACGTCCTGATGGGTCCTTTAGGTTTTGTAGCCATACTAGTGAGTGATGGTCCGTTACTACTGTAAATGTTATTCCTTCTAGGTAATGTCTTAGTTTTTCTATTGCCCATAGTACGGCTAAACATTCTCTATGGGTTGTTGCATAGTTCCTCTCAACCCTTGTTAGTGAACGACTAATATAGCATATTACTCTGACTTCATTATCATTAACTGGTTGGTATAGTACGCCGCCGATACCGTAACCGCTCGCATCGGTTTGCAATACAAAGGGTAAAGTATAATCTGGTCCGTGCATTACGGGTGCTGAAACTAGCTGTTGTTTAAGGTTACTGAAAGCTTCTTGACATTCTTCCGACCACACGAATTTTTTGTTCTTTTTGAGCAAATCTGTTATAGGCGTTATAATACTTGAAAAATTAGGAACAAAACGTCTGTACCACGACGTCATGCCTACTATTCGTCTAACTTCTTTTGAGTTTTTAGGCGAAGGTAACTGCAATATGGCTTCTACTTTATCCGGATCTACATGTAAACCATTGACATCAACTACGTATCCGAGATATTTCAATTGTGATCGACAAAAAATACATTTATCCCGGTTAACTGTTAATCCCGCTGCATTTAAGCGCTCGAATATAATTTTGAGAATTTCTATGTGTTTTTCAAACGTTTCTGTGCAAACAATTATGTCGTCTAAATATGCGAATGCGTACGGCTCCAAAGTTTGCCCTATAATCGAATCGATTAATCTTTGCCAAGTTGCCGCTGAATTATGTAGTCCCATCGGCATTACGCGAAATTGAAAAAGGCCTCTATTTGGAACTGTGAATGATGTATACTTTTTTGACTCTTCATCCATCGGTACTTGCCAATATGCAGTTTTAATATCTAATGATGATAAGAATCGAGCATTGCGCAGTTTATCTAATGTGTGTGAAACGTACGGGATAGCATAAGCGTCTTTTTCTGTCACGGCATTCAGTTTCCTATAGTCTACGCAGAATCTGTACGTATTATCTTTCTTTTTTTACTAAGATTACGGGACTTGACCACGGGCTATTTGACTTTTCGATAATCCCCTTCCTTAACATACTTTCTATTTCTTTGTCTAAGTAGGACTGTATTATGGGATTCACCGGATAGTACCTACTTTTAATGGGTGACGAATTATTTACTATAATTTTGTGGCTTACTAGATTAGTTTTACCTAAGCTTTCATCATCGGTGTTCTTGAATATCTCCTCTATAGTGTTTTCTAATAATGATTTTTGATCTGGCGTTAGAATATTTCCACTTTGAATGTAAATTGCGTCTGTTGAATTGATAGTGTCTTTTGAGAATACCCAATTTCCCTTCCTAACGTCTGGAACAACCCCCATTGTTTTCCAAAAATCTAGACCGAGTATTAAATAATGTGGTAATTCCGGAATTACTAAAGATTCCACGACACGAATTTTATTTAAAACTTTTACAGGCAAAGATAAACTACCAAGGATGGAACAAGTTTGACCGTTAGYTACTGTACATTTCATATTCTTGGCTTCTAATGGTAATCCCAGTGTATTGAATATTTGCCAACCTTTATTACCTAATATGGAATTACAAGAACCTGAATCTAAAAGTCCTAACATCTCCGTTCCTAAAATTTCTACTTGTAAATATGGCCTATTGTCGTTTTCAATTTGTGACAGTATGTAGTCCACGATTATTTTTGTTTTACAGTTATTGTCGACCGGCATTGTGATTTTATGCGAAGGCAAGAGGCGGTCATCTAATTCCTTGCGTCTGCGTTTCCCGAATTGCATGTAACGCAAGTTTTCACTGTGTAACCCAGTTTGCCGCATTTGTAACATTTTTTAATTCTGGGTGCCCTACAGTTCATCGCGGTGTGTCCTATTTTATTGCAATTCCAACACTTCATTGGTGGTCTTTGTTGTTGTATTGCTTCGCAGCTGGTTGAAGCAATCTCTCGATGATCTTGGACGTATACATATGCTAAATCGGGTTCCAAATCATTTGTTTTCCTTCTAGGTCGAACGAAGTTGTCAACTGCAATCCTTTTTTCTTCTAATTGCTTCCCCAGTCTCTGTAAGTGGTTAACCGAGTTTACCTCTGTTAGTCCTAGACGTAGCTGATAAAACGGGTCCAAATTCCTTAACATAATTTTAAGTTTTGTTTTTTCGTCCATTTGTTGCGTCAGTCTGGCAAATAGATTCTCCATTACTACAATGTAGGCGCTGATGGTTTCATTGGGCCCTTGTGTTCTTCGACGTATTTCCTCCAATAATTTATCGTCGTAATCTGACGGTAGGTAATCTTCTTTTAGAAGTCTTACTAAGTCATCCCAATCCTTAGCCTCTTTCCTTTTTGTTCTATACCAAAGTAAAGCTTGTCCCCGGAAAAGATCGATCGCTGAAATAAATAGTTGCTCTTTTGTCACATTACGTGCGATCCTTAGATCGTCAACTTGCTGAAGAAATGAATTCAGAGACATTTCTGATGACAATCCGGAAAATTTAATGTTCCATTTTACCACCGGTATTGGTTTCATGTTGTCCCCTGCCTGAAGCTTTGGAATGCTCGTTGAATTTGCTACTGGAGTCCTTCTTACTTATTCGCTTGCGCCATCTTCGCTTCCTATGTCTAACTCTTGCAATTTACTCGTGTTTTCTTCTATCTCCTTCTGCTCTAGTCTTTCTAGCTCATCTCCGTCCCAACTGTCGATTAGTGTTAATAATTTTAACATCCATTGTGCCTTCGCCCTTTTTTCTTCTTCTGTCGTTGGATTCATCCGGTCGCATCTGCCGAGAGTGTGGCTTAATTTTGCCGTAATCTTGTTTGGTTTTACTTTCTCCTTTGGTTCCGGCATCAAGCCTTCTATTTCCTGAAATTTATTTTCTATGGCCTTTAAATCATCTACAAATGTGAATGGATAATCCCCTGTTGTTATATTATGCCCTTCTCTGCTTAATCGTATTAAAGACCTTAAGGCAGTTCGCATTTCTGTAACTGTCGGCGTACCCTCTAAGCCTTTAAACCCTTACACTTGCCATCACAAAAACTACAAGAAATTATCAGTTACACATAAATTAACTGTGGAAAGAGAAAGTGAAAGATAAAGTAGGTACCCTTTCTCGGTAAAATTGTTAACTAGGGACAATAAAAACCTCATAAAACTGGATTGGTGTAGGAAACCTATTGCATCATGAGCATTAATTACAGGTTTAGGTATTCTATGAAAATTACAGTGAACTTTATTTAACAAAGGCTTTATCCAAAAAAAAAATATGGCTTTTGAGGAACTACAGCATGACAACGAATAATTAAGATTTAATGTAAAAAATATTTTTCCAAACATCCAGTCAAAATAATAAAAATTCAACTGTCAGATCCTAAAAGGTAACGCCTTAAAGTAATATAGCTAACAGCATTAAACATACTATAGTTGCGATGTAGCGTTTTCGATAATCCAAATCCCATATACTAGTAAATGATACAAATTCACAAATCATGTTAGAGAATGATGTTGCTTATGGAGTCTTACTCGTTTGCAACAATTTAAAAAATAATTTAATCTCGAAAACTAATAAAAAGAAGCACAAAAACAGCAGTCTGAAAAACAAACACCTTTATTGTTAAATTTTAACTTAATATACAAATTAAATTGTTCGGCATGTAATAGTGTCATCACAGGTCAAACGTGCCAATTGCTAAGAAACTAAAGAAGCATTTTCTTCGAAAGAGGCTTTAGCGCAATTTCCTTGTATTGTAGAGAGAAAAAACATGTTCATATTGTAATACATATTTTAAAAAACATGACCCACTCTGCTTGCTGGCCACAATGGTGTTTTTTTTTGTTATGGTAGAACGCGCTTGCCCAAAAAGTGTCTACTATACTTCGCTATACCTTATAATGTCCCATTCTTTAATCACCGTGTTATGTGTATCATATATTTTAAAAAGAAATCGAAGTTGTTGTTTTAACATGCTTCCTATTTATTTAGCAGGAAACGAAATATTTTAACACAGTAGATAATTCAATTCAAATAATCAATGAACTATCAAAATATTATAAGTAGGTATAACCAACACAAAACAAGTCAATGTTTACTAAGCGTGAGTCATGCTGCGTCATATACTGCATTATCGTTTTTCTTTGATATTTTCAACTATATTTATATTGCAGCTCGAGTTCACTGAATGTAAGCCACCCAAGTTTGACTTTGACTCAAGTTATCAAAAGGTGCTTGAACAGACTTATTCAAACACACTTGACTGTACTTCGCGTTCGCACCACTTCGACCCCTAAAAATAGCTTATGTAAAGTTTGTTTTAATGGGAACAGAAGTTGCACAGGGTATTATTTAAAAGTTCATCAAAATTACAATTCATACACGATTTCACAGATTTTTTTTTAAATTGCTACAGATCCTGTCTGACAAAACTGTTAAACTACGTAAGTCACGCCCATGACGTTGCATGTTTATGTATGTCTTTCGTTAAATGCATTTGTCGTGGTTCTAGCACATTCTTCATGTTGTATTTATTTATTTTTTAGTAACAAATAATATCAACTCTTTCTTAAATGGGGTATACCATATGTTTAAGTCACACTTTTTAACTATTATAAAATATACAGGAACTTGGTGTTTCCTGTGTAGAAAAAGTTATTATGTTTCCCATATTTTTGGTCCATCGAGCTTACCATTTTTTACCAATAAGAATAATTAAACTGAATTTTAAAACGTGATTTCTTGCTAATTATTGCATCAAATTAAAAATGAAATGCTTATTGTAAAGATTTTAATGGAGTCAAACTAAACTTATTTAACCCTGTTCCCATTAAAAAAACGTTAGCATGCTGTTTCTCTCTAAAGGTTTTAAGTGATGCGAAGTACAGATTCAGCTATCCCCTTTGAATAAATAACGTGTTCGAGCTGTTATCGATAAATTGCGTTAAAATATCAGAAACGCAGTTGGCTAGTTTTCAGTAGGCCACTCAGTAAAGACATCCAGAAGAAGATATGTTTCAAATGGTTTTGTTTTAATTTTATGTTTAGTTTTTATGTCAGAACAAACAATTAGAACAAGTAAAAACGTCAACGGTTCATCTTTTTTAACAAAAATGTTTATGTATTGCTGTAATTAGCAAATGTAAGCTAAGGTATTGCATGTTGCATTATTAGATTTGAGCTCCAACAATTTGTTTAAAATCCACAATAGTGATTTTCAAAGTTACTGTTACAGTTCACATGTTGCTCAAGTCTCATTAGCGTTCATTTAACAAAATTATTATTACTATTTATAATACAGTAGAGGTGTATTAATGATGACCTAAAAATTAAAAGAAATTTGAGTCCCTTGAGTAATGCGTATATTAATATTTGATTGCAGGTTATATCAGAATACTGTAAAAGGAGGCAGCAAAATAAGCCCTTTTCTCACATCGTTATGGACCTTCACCAGGAAGCTATGGTTGCCATTGAGCTCACTATGGACACTCCTTGGGGTCCGCCAGCAATGCCCGAGCTAAGACCAAGGACAAGGAATCGGTAAGTTATTATGCTTGGAGTACACTGTCATGTCTGCAACTGGCGTAAACAGTAATTATTGCGGAATAAATTATACAGATTTAAAACAATCTATGTAAAAAGTGGATTCTCGTGCGAACTAGCGCTGTGATTTAAATATAATGGCGTCATTTGTTGCTTCCTGTCGAAGATTTTTGTTGATAGAACAGGTCAGGACTCTTGAATAATATAGGGCAATAACTAGTTATGCTGACAGCACATAGGCGTAGCTAACACAATATTTTAATGGGGCTTAAATCCCTCGAGTAGAATTAATAATAATTATTTAAGATAGGTAGTAAAACAATAAATATTTAAGTTGACCGTCTTAGTGGAGGCAGCTTTGGCGATGACAGTTTTACCGTATTTCATAAAAATTTAAAGTTAATACATATAAATAAATTATTATATTTAAACCTTGAGAAATTTGGGGGGGGGCTAGCTACGCCTTTGTGACGGCAGCTGCGTCATAATGCTCACATGAGGAGACTCTGAGATTTGCCTTGCATCTTTATCCATCCATAACCTAGAGAGAAATTGCATATTGTTATTTATCGACGTCTTCTTAATCCGCCATTGGCTTTGCTGTACTATATATTCTCCCGTTCTGTAGAGGCATTTCAGGTCTTGTATGCCAAGTTTTGAATTGCACATGTGAGGTAGAACCGCTTGTAATCCAACCTAATTCATTGTCGGATATGCGTGGGTTTCCTAGGCCATGATTGGAAACCTGCTACGTTAATAATGATTTTCTGCAAGCTTGGTAATATAAAGCTGGGGGTATTGGTATTAGCTAGTAAATGCCGTACATATATATATAAAGGTTTTTAAGCAAATGCAAAATATGTACAATTTTCATCTAACTTTTAATGTTGTTTTATTCTCAATTAAAGTTTTTGCTACTTTCCCTCCTGACAGGCAGTGTAAGGAAAATTGTGTGCACATGGAGTGTATATAATAAGCTTCTCAAATCTCTTCAAATCGAAGGGCATTTTCTATATACACAGAATGAGATACAAAGCGATGTATATACCTACTGGTTTATCATCTTAATCTCCCAAATCCATAACATGTATTACATACCGATATTAATACTTGTAAACATTAGAACAAAATGATCGTTATTATATACTCTTCTACAGAATGCTCTAATGACTTCGTTTCCAAGACACCTTGGAACTAGACCACCTTTGTCATTTCTTCATAAATGTAGATGCAATAGGTTTCGTATTATATAGTTACAAACCTGTCGAAAACATCTGCCTGGTATACACGCAATAACACTAAATAAATTGCTTACAATTTTCAACGCGCTATTATTTTTGTTGGGGTATGAGTCTTCGAAGAACATATTGCTCATAGAATTTCACGAAAATTTTTGAAAGCAGTTGTTTCAGAAATGCTGAACATGTTTGCGATATGTTTCAGTTTTAGTCGACCACTTACCATAATGGCAAATTCGAGTTTGATGTTCTAGGAAGCTCAAGTTTTCTGTAGCGTATTTAAAGTATCGAAATTACACATTCGTGGTTTTACGAATTTGTCAGAAATCAACTATATCGTCAAACCTAACACGTTTGATTCATCGGAATGTTTGTTGGCTTGTACAAGGAAAATATGCAAGAAAGAAATAAAAACCTAAAAAATAAACGAATAAACACGCAATAACACTAAATAAATTGCTTACAATTTTMAACACGCTATTATTTTTGTTGGGGTATGAGTCTTCGAAGAACATATTGCTCATTGAATTTCACGAAAATTTTTGAAAGCAGTTGTTTCAGAAATGCTGAACATGWTTGCGAKATGTTTCAGTTTTAGTCGACCACTTACCATAATGGCAAATTCGAGTTTGATGTTCCAGGAAGCTCWAGTTTTCTGTAGCKTATTTAAAGTATCGAAWTTACACATTCGTGGTTTTACGAATTTGTCAGAAATCAACTATATCGTCAAACCTAACACGTTTGATTCATCGGAATGTTTGTTGGCTTGTACAAGGAAAATATGCAAGAAAGAAATAAAAACCTAAAAAATAAACGAATGCAACTGACAAAATCCCGCTTATTGAAATCCGACAGTACCTTGTAAAATCTTGATGCATTGTATGGAAGTTCCATAGTACCGAAATTTAATATATGTTGATTACATCAATATCCTAAAGTAATAATATCTTCTTATCCTTCTACAAAGACCCTTTTCTATGTAGCTTTTACCATTAATGGATGGAAGAACATATTGCCCATATTTTGTTTTTCAAAACGTTAACATTTTAACAGTCTTAGAATGTAATTATGTATTATGTAATTATGTCAATCTGGGTGTTGCAAGTATCCCCTTAATTTACGTATCGTCACGCACACTTTGACAATAGTATTATTGAGAGGAGTAGCAAGTTATAAAAAATTAATGCTATAATTTTCACAACTACTTAACCCAATAATGTCTTTGAAGTGCATCTCATCAAATATTGCATTAACTACCTAGTATATTATTCGTAAAAATGTTTGGTGGTCGAAGTGATTTGTTATATAGGTTATTCAGTCTGTTTTATTAAGTAATCTATTATTATTTTGCTCATGATTAGGAAAAATCAGTTTTTATCCGCAACTACCGTGCTTACCAAGGCAGTGTTTCTTTCATTTTTCTTAGTTTTGTTAACCGACTAAAATTTGGAAACTATCTTGCACTGCCTACTGTCTGTATGTCGTGAGTTTATTTTTAGCTATAATGTAACAAGGCAGTAAAGTGGCACTTTATCGAACGAATTTGTAGATTGAGAGCCGAGGCGAAGACGGGGCGAGCAACCAGACGAGTTTGACGTTTTGAGACGTTTGAGGTTTTGTGTGTAACATTTGACATTTGCATCGCGAAAAATTGTTTTGACATTTAGGAGCGTTGGCTTAGTTATCAGTCAGGTAAACTATTGTACTGCTTAAGCAGATAAAGAGCCACTTTCTCACGTTGGATGAGTAGGATAGAGTTATACTTTCGAATGTTGTTTTTTTTAATTTACGGAATTACATAAAATGTGCCTTAATAGTACAACCAATAAAGAAAAAGGCTCATATTTTGGAAACACCTGACGTACTGGATTATAATTATCTTAAAGTTTATATTAAGTCACACTGTAATTTCACGTTTTCCACTATAATAGTATATTATGATACAAGTGTATAAGAGGGCCTTTAAAGCACGCGCGACATATTTCAAAACACGACGCGCAGCGGAGTGTTTTGTAAGTCGCAAGGGSTTTAAAGGCCWCTTATTTATACACGCGTATCATACGCTATTTTTTATTACGAATGCATCATAAGCTCAAAAATGTTTTAAACATTAAACATTCTCTTTTACAATTTTGTAATTATTTTTAGTAGGCTTAAATCATAAAATGAAATATCTAAAAATACAAATTGTACAATCAATGTTTATTTAAAATAAGAGTATTATAGTTACTTAGAATAAAGAAATGTTGTTTTTAAAAGTGTTCGTTCATTTTGATATGGGTACAAAAGGTATACCTAGTAATTTAAACGGCAGGTAAATATCTAGGTAATAAAAAAGTAGGCGCATCATAATCATCATTTTACACACGCTGCAGCGTGCGATAATTGTTGATTATGATGCATGCGTAATAAAAAATCCATTGTGGCACAAGGCGATGTCGGTTCACCATTTTTTTCAAAATAGTAAGAGCTATTTCCTGTATCTCTGTTTTTAAGCGATCATTCAATGACTTTGTATTCTGTTCCATTTCGCAGCAGCGTGAATAGGAGCTGGGATATCTTCAGGTTTCCAAACAGGTTCGCGGTAACCTTTACCTTTCATATAGTTCCAGAAAATCTGATGGATTCAGATCCAGTGATCTACGAAGGCACGGTCTGGGGTATGGGTCCATCTCTTTCAATCCACCACACTTGTCACTTGTATACCACCAGTATAATCTAGCTACTAATGGAACTTCATCAACCAATGGCGCTGGTATAACTGAAAATTTACAGATAACTAAAATATCGCACAGCGCCTGGTGGGTGGAACATTTTTGTAATAAAACAAATAAAACTCTTACTAAACTTTACAATTGCAATTTACATAAGAGCTGCCCTCGTTCAATTACAGCTATAATAAATGCGAGTTGTAAATTTACCCTATAATACATTAATTCACAAATAGCGCAAGCGAAATTTTGAAGGGCCAATCAAATATTAACTTTTTTATTTAATCAATTGCAATATATGTATATACTAGTTACATCTCTAAATACAGAATCTAAAGAAATATGTGGACCACTTTTTATTAATGCAAATCCGATGCTATGTCGGATTGGTAACTGAAGCCGACCCTGTCTATCCTCCAATTACACGCGCACTGTAAGCACACTTTTCCACTCAGTGCTGCACGACACGAAAACCATCAAGCCCGTGTAATCAAAATGTTCTAGGTGCGACTCCGTCTCCGATGGTCTAGGCACCCTAAGCATGCCGCGCCGATGGCCCCGACTTGTGGACCGTGCCCCTGACCTAACTCGCCCCAAACTCACCCGAGAAGCCAGCACCAGCATGGAGGACCTCTCCTTGATCCTTCCTTCCGCGCCCGGGGCTCTGATCAGACCCAAATCCATGTGCGTCCCAGATATGCGGACCTACGAGGAACCCTTCAGAGAACTTCGTCGGGAATTTGGTCAACCGATGGCGGAAGAAAAAGCTCCCCAGGCACTAGGCGCTTCCAAGAGCGTTTCGCGACGGAAGGGAACGAGGAGGAATCCGGTCCAAAGGGCGGCCTCCAGGTTGTATCGCGCTGGTAGTGAGAACCAACCGAGGGGGAACGTTATCGAAAGGGACTGCGTAGGTCCGGAGTTCGTAGTGCGTGCGGGTTTGCCTAACAAACAAATCAGTATACGTGATATCAAACCTAGTGCTAGAAAAACTGTTACCGTTATTATGCTGAATGGACAAAAGGTTGATGTGATCTGCAATCCGAGTTCGACTACGGCTGGACAATTGTTTGAGGTAAGCATAAGTTCATTTAAGCAACGCTGAAATTTATAATTGTTTGCAAACTGAAAGTAAAAAATATATTTTAATGAACGACCCTGGTCGAATGAAAAATTATGAACACAAGACCGGTTATTTTATATACGAGGGTCATGACATAATTTCTGCATATATCAGGCAAGTGCTGTCAAATTATAAAGTCTATCATTGGGACATCATTTAGCTATACATAGAGTATAGGTTGTTCATTCAGTTTGTGTGTAAAAAGTTTTCAAATCGAGCTAGTTTGATGCAACGGAGCACGTCGCTGTAGCGGTTTAATGTGCTTATATCAAAATTCAAACACTGCGCGAAGAAACTGTTGCCGAAATTCACGGTGCGTTATAAGAAGCTTGCCAGGAGTCGTGTGTGGATAGTTCAGCATTAGCTTGCTGGAGTAAGACAAATCTATTTGTCTTCTTTGTAGAAAATTTTAATGCATGATTCCAAAAGTGTTTAAGACAGCGGCGCGATCCTCTTGCACGATAAGGCTTGAACGCACAAAGCAGAGTCAGTCAAAGGACTTTGCCAGAAGAACTGCTGTGAAATTCTCCCACATCCCCCGTGCAGCCCTGATGACATGTATCCTCCAGATTTCGTTCTGTTTCTCCAATGGAAAGGAGAATTTCGTGAAGTCCGATTTATTGACTTGGAAGGATAAAAGCTCTGCAACAGCATATGCGTGCCAAGTGCTGAAACATCTTGACAAAAATGGCGTATTTAACGACATTACTGCCGAAGCGATGGCAACGCGTTTTGGATATGTAAGGGGATTACCTGTATATTGAACGACTTTATTGCAGTTTTTTAAAATATACGTTCCATTTGCGAGTTGTTTTTCTTGTGTGCAGGAATTTTGACATGACTCTAGTATAACAGCATCCAATCTACGAAAAAATCCTAATGGATTAGGTTTTATAATATATGAGTGCTGGCGTTGCAAAATATAAAGAGACACAAAGTTGCAAAAAACGCTTTATCGCGAACATCTTGTTCCCTATAACTCGGAGATGGATGAGAAGAGGCATAAGATTCTCTACTAAAAAGGAGCGATTCATTTTTATAATTTTAATCAACCGTTTTCGTGGTATAACACGAAAATTGAACTAATTATTTAAATTTTTATAACAATTATGCGTATGAAGGAACAAAAAATTTTTACAAAATTTTGGAACATCGATCTTGAAAAGTGTCTAGACTATCATGTTAATTAAAGATGAAGAACCTACAAGAGTTATAATTAAGCAATTCTAGTAATGTTAACGAGAGCTATCAGCACAATTATTTACAATTCTAGTAAGGTGTTATTATGAAACAAATTATTTACACACTGTGAAACAAGCATTGAGGAATTTACTGGTCTTAAGATTAGTTATACTAGGTACTAGATAAGGTATAATTTTGTTAAGATAATAGTTAGTTCCTAATTAATTGTTCAATATTGCGAACAATTTTTTAAATTCTTTCTTAACGATTAATTATAATAATTGCCCTTCTAGACTGCACAAACTAACATATCGCCAGCCTCCGACAACATCTAAARCAGAAAGCAGAATAATTTAATGCTTTTAGGCTCACCGGGAAGTGCTTCTACTTTAATCTAAAAATTATTTCGCAACTTATCCGCGTTATGCCTGTCTTGGTGTTAAATTTACATTCAATACTTTCCCACCTCTGTAAGGTATATATGGTATCCGTTTCCATATATTCTTTCCAATATTTTCCACAAAGCCTGAATACTTTTAACTATTTAATATCCATATTTTAACAGCTTTGGCACTTGTTCATTGAGGTCTATAGGGTTATTAACACAAGTACACAACCCGTCCATCAAAAATATTTTAGGATATAATTTAGATAAGAGTTTGAATATTTGGCTTTAGTGTTATCCAAGATGTACTCCTTTAAATATATTCAACTTCCTGTGCCTCAAGTATAACCTAAAGAACTTTCTTGTTTTAAATAGAATACTTCATTTTTTATTCTAATGCTTAAAAACTAAACACACCATATGTATGCTGTGCCATACTTGGGTCTAAACGTTTTTGAAATATTCACCTGGAACTAAAAACATACCTCCATCATGACTAATTTTTAGAATTGTATATCTCTGCATTTCCTAAAAAAATGATCTTCATATTTTGCCAAATGTGAGCTAATAGTCGTAAGTTTGTACTTTCGTCATATATATGGGCTAGTCTTATACAGGATGTCCAAAATTCATCTACAAAGATTCACATTTTTTAATCGTCAAGATGTGTTTTGTAAGCCATATTAAATCTAGAATTTAATTTTGTATCGAATTATATATATGCTAGCTATTATTATATAAGCTCTTGAAACTATCTTGTTTATTAAGCTAAATTTTTGTTTGTTTTATGTACATATTTTCGGAGAACGTTACATACTGTTAGAGAACTTGCAGTGTATTTAATGAATAATATCCCGATTTGAAGACAGTGAACAAGACAAAATTTCAGAGAATTGAGACGAAACTCTTGCGATTAGAAAATGTGAGAGCTACAAAAAATTTTCAAATCTCTGTGACTAGTGACGAAGATAATGTAATACACGTGCTAATTTCTATTAATTTTCGAGTAGTTCAGCACTATAATATGGAGAAAATAATTGGATAATTCCTACTTCATCCATTCAAAGAATTCTATAAGCACATTATATGCATCCTTATTCCTTGCAAACCAAACAGGGCTTTACACCCAGAGCCGATGTTTGGCGTATATATCATTTTGCGAATTATGCTGCTAAAAATACCGGAAGACCTTTGGTTTTTCAAAAATATATGAATCTAGGTTTTCTAGAGCGGGGATGACAGATTGTTTTTGCAGTGGAAAATACACGCTCTACTTTACGTAATAATAAGTAAATATTTGGAAATTCTACGAGGAACTGAATTCGTAGAAATAATTCCTGTTGGTGAGCATAAAAAATAATATCAATTAAATGGAACACGCGCACATAATTCTTAGATGGTTTATTTTTAATTATCACGAATTTTTAAAAATCGTTTGGCTGAACCCACTGGAAATGTGCCGCGTCCGCGTTATTTAACACCTCTGGACTTATAGCAGTATATCAAAAGTAAAACATGTTCTTCACCAGTAAATAAGTGAAGACCGCTTCATTTACACCTACTGTTAAATTCTAATTTCTTTTAAAATATTGCAATAAAAGGTTGCTTGCGAGATTATTGCCGTTCGTATGTTTATTAAATTAAATTTCCCAGAATTAATTCAAAAATTTGTGAATTTTTTTTTAACCTAAATGTTTCTGGCACGCAAGGTCACTGCAATTCTCTTGAATATTGTCTTATTCATCGGCGGCATTAAATACACAGCGAGTTCCATAAATTTCATTCATTTTAAATTGGTACTAACTGCTGATAGCAAAGCACATTAGGTATATAAAATATCTCAAAAACGGTTCGACTAGGTGCAAAACATTGTACACGAAACATTTTTGTAATTTTATGTAGAATCAAAAAAGAGCTTTTGAGTTAAAATAAACAAGTTGACAGTCGCCTGCGGTTAATTATTAGATGTGCAACAAAAGCTGTAAACTGGATGGAATATAACACATTACACTTTTTTTCTTTAGGTAAATTATTATATCAATTGCAATCGCGGTAACTACTTTACTGCATTAAATTTGTGCTAAATTTTATGCACTCAAAACTCACGAATGGCCTGACAAAGGTATTTAGATTTGGAAAGCTTTAAATCGTGGGCACTTAAACCCCACCTCCTCTACAATATGGGATTATTAATTGTGTCAAATTCACCAACGTCAAATGCAAATAGCGTGTCGTTTAATTGAAAAGGGTCTAATATGATTGGCCTACATAAACGGCACGCCGCTTATAGTTAAATTAGTTACCTATACAGAGAGGAAATTGGTTGGGCTTTTTTTAAATTGAATTTGAGGAACAAAGGAGACCTTATCGTTTTAAAGTTAATGTTTAATTTCATTTTTATGTTCATATAGTGTTTGTTTCGTATAGAAAATATAGATAAGTAAAGAGAAGAGCCGCAACGTATATATACTTAACCAGGTTACTACAGAAAACTACAGTGACTTTATAGCACTGTGGCTATCAGATGGACGGTTATGGTTGGCGAACGAAAAAATATAGGGACTTTTTTTTAAAAATAAAATTTTATATTTTCGTACTAAAAGTTGCGAGCTCGGATTTCTTGGACATTTTGCTTAGCTTACCCACGGTTGTGTATGAAAATCGAGATTTCCAGATAACGTCCGGTATAAAGCTTTCGTAAAAATCTGTGATGGATTCTCTTCTCTTTTCATTTATTTTTTTATTATTTGAGGTTTGGACATGAAACTTGTTATGTGGGTGTAGTTTGTTACGATATATATCTTTGTAGAAAATTTTACGATTTTCCTCTAATGCTTTGGAAAATGTACCTGAAAAAGCGGCGAAACTTTCCAAATTTAAGTAACTAAAATTTTATATTGGATTCACATACCGTTTTGAATATCGATGGTTCTTGATGAAATATTTTAATATTAAGGGATATTTTCCTAAATCATTGCGAAATGCTAGGGAGGATCAAATTCGAGCGTGCACGGAAAAGATGGTGAAAAAATTTAGTTTTCGCGACCATATCTGAAAATTTTCTTTACACATTAAAATTGCTTCTGGAACTATCGATACTCAAAACGATGTGTAAATCCAATTTAAAATGTTACTCGTGTAAACTTATAAGTTTTACCAGTGAGTCCGACGTATCGTTCAAGGCATTAAAGGAAAATCGTAAAATTTCACTGAAGATGTATCATAACCAACTACACCTACATACCAAGTTTCATCTCGATAACTCAAACAACAAAAAAGATAATTATAAAAAAACTAAAATCCACCCCGGATTTTTACCAGAGCGTTATACCAGATTTGTATAGTACCAAACAGCGATCTAGGACACTGACTTATGCAGAGGATTTTACAGCTTGATGGTCGGCCTTCGTAAACTATTGTATTGTAAATGAGGGTTTTTCCATCTTTATGGTCGGCCGTCCTAAACTATTGGGATTAGTGGCACGCTTCAAAGTTCCTAAATGGGCCGTATTCAAAAAAATCTTGTTGACTAAAACTTTAACTTTTCCACTATAAATTTTTGAAATTTGTTAATTGTGATAATTTAGCTATCAATAAAACAGAAGATTTTATAACAAATTTTATTTAATGCAGACCTAATACTAACTGGCGCGACCCGCGAACTATTTTTATGTGATACTTTATTGAGTTTAAATTTTCCGATGTATAAAATAAAAGCCTTTACATGTCATAACGGATTTGTACAAATTTAATATAAAAACATACAAATTGGTAGGTAGAAAATTATTTAAATTTGTCAGAAAAAAATTACAATAGTGCACAATAAAATTTATACACGGTATCGATTATGTTCATTACAGCTTGTTAATAAGCACATTACAAGAGTCACAAACTAAAAAAAAATACACACTGTCACTTTTACTGCTAAAATCACGATTAACTTCTATTATTAATTTTTGTACTTGATTCGCTCTGTACCGATTTTCAATGTCCAGTACATGCCGCACTGAATTTCTCCACGCATCGACACATTTATTTCAGCTTCGTGTCTAATTTTTAGCAGCATTTCATTGCTAAATTTTCCAGCAGTGTTCCCTCGTCGAATTCTTTGTTTCAACTGCCCCCATGTCATTTCAATGGGGTTGAAAATGCACTGATATGGGTTTAATCGTAGGATGTAGTGTCCACATTCAAAAGCGAGAATGTCAATTTTAAATTTCTTCGAAAATTTTTTGTGACAAGCACTTCCAACAATTGTTTTTTTGTGTAGTCCTCTTCGAAATATAAATCTTCTTTTCTGAAAAACTCTTGAATGGTTGCCTTATTAGTTGTTGTATTTGGAATTTTATCCAGTTGCTCCGAATGGTAACTAGCGTTGTCCATTACTATGACGCTGTTTGGTGGCAATTTGGGCAATAAAATGTTTTTGAACCAATTTTCAAACACTTCCGCATTCATATCAGAATGATAATCGGCGCGCTTGCTTCTTTTAAGTTTTTACATCCGAGATACAGGGCTCCAGGAACGAAACCATTTTCACCTCCTGCGTGTAGATTCATTATTCTTTTTCCTTTTGACGCCGGAATATTGACGTTGCACTTCCCTGAGTTATCAACCCATCCTTTTTTTATTGTATCATGGTTATAGTACCCTGTTTCGTCGAGGAAAAGTATCGGACGGTTTTCCTGCCTATACATTTCTTTAGATTTTAAATAATCGTATCTCCACTTTCTTATTACCTGTATTTTCATAAAGCATTGCTTCTTCTCCACCTTTTTCATTGAAAAGCCTAAAGACAATTTTTGGATACGGTCCACTCCGCTGCAGAACGGTGGAACGTGCCGAACCCGTCTGTTATTTACGACAGCTTCAGGTAATACTTGTAAATCATTGTGAGCGTTAATCGGCTGTTCGTATAATGAGTCTCGTGGAACGTTGCTTGATACTTTAAACCGTTATCAACTCGAAATCTCGATTTTTATATAGAACCGTGGGCCACCTACGCAAAATGCCCAAGAAATTACACCTCGCAACTTTTAGCACGAAAATATAATTTTTTATTTTTAAATGACAAGAATTAACAAAATAATTGATTCCTACGGTTTAAGAAATGTTTGTGAAGATATATACATATAAGCAAACTGTTTAATTATTTCAGCTGATCATTCAGAAGGAACACATAGAAGAAAACTTTATGTTGGGCTTGTCTGCTCTGATAGCTGGTGACTTCGTCTTCCTACCGTCTGACACCAGGATATGCAAGGCCATAATGCCAGGAACTTCAGCAACAAACATACTTACCCTATTCATGAGGGTGAGGTTCTTCTTGCCAAGTCTTCGTGGCATACGTGGTACGCAAGCGAGACATTTGCTATACCTTCAGCTAAGAAGGTCGATTCTGGAACACCAGCTTCCTTGTTCTTTCACACAGATTGTCGAGCTTAACGGAATAGCATTGCAAGCGGAATTCGGAGATTATAATGAAAGAGTGAGTATATTTTGAAAAATTCTTTAGATTCTTTTATTTTTATTATTATTTTTTTAGGAACATGGGACAAGGGATTATTTCCTTTTGGAACATTATGTTCCTGAATCAATGACGTATGCAGTAGAAGACTTAAAAGCTTTAAGACAGGAGTTAGTCAGAGCACACATGTCAAAATGTGGCCTGGACTCGGAAAAAGCTGAACATGACTTCATTGTTTTAGCACAAGGTCTCCCTCACTATGGGGGGCATTTTTATACCGCAACTTGGGTAAGTGCTCCAAATGTTGACTGACTAGAATGCGATAGATTGTGTCTCCTTTTTTAAGGTGTTAAAGGACAATACTAGTAGAGATGTGTGGCTATATGTTAGTGCCCAAGGGATAAATTTATACGAAAGAGGTACTGCAACCCTTCAAGGACCAAAATTGTATGAAATGTTTGAATGGAGAACGATTCAGACTCTATGCTACAGTAAACATTACCTGTGCATTTTGCCCCATTCAACCAAGATGCATTCGTCGAAATTAAAAAAGTACAAGCTAAAAATGAACCACAAAAAGTAAGATACATTATTGAGATCTTCAAAATGGGTAATTTTTTCTATTTCACAGGAGTTACTTTACATTCCGACTGGCATCCCTACACCATCAATTTTTTCTTCGTCTCCGCACTGAATACACCTCACTTCAAACGCTTTCACAACAATTCGGAATTCCTTTAAAGGATATGAAGAACGAAACTAATTCTCTTTATAAGCTGGAAGCCTTAACTAACCCAGCTTTTACAGAACCTGACAATGGGACTGTCAATGCAGAAACGGAGTTTCAAATCGAATTTAGAGCCTCTACCAGATCAAGTCATCGAAAAGTTGAAGAAACTAAAGCGAAGCGATCAAAGAGTGTCAACGACTTCACAACGTTTATGGATGAAGAATTTGTGAATAAAGAAAATGAGAATCCCAAAAGCAATGGTGATTTGAAGAAAAGAAGTGGATTGATTCTGGATAGCAGCTGCTTATCTGGATTGCCTGTCAATAACGATAAAAGGAGGGGGGTTAAAATGGGAGTTCGAGCTTTTAGTAACACTGGGATTAGAATTTCAAGATCAATGGAAGCTGTTAATGGAGAGGGTTGTGAAGATCTAGAGCAACTGTCTCTACAGTCTGTTTCACTGCATTGTAGTTCTCCATCTTTACCGAGATCACCAGTGGTGGAGCATCCTATTGGATTTGGTGAAGCTTATATTTTGGGTAAGGCAATTGTAGCTTGTGCTTTGCAACAAATATTTGGTCCATGTCTGAAGTGTTTTCATGTTTTTATTGATAAATTATCAAATATTTAGTAAACTAAGCTTAGATAAACTTGTTTTAAATTTAAGTACTACTTGTACATTTATTGTTGGTCAAAAAATATATATTTTTTTTATTATTATTGGGCCTGCCTGTTTGACAATTAGCCAGCTCATTAGATTTGTTATTCTTTATATTTACATATATTATAAGTTATATAACATTACATCCATTCTTGTTTCCCAATTTGTTTTAAACCATTATATAATTTTTACAATATTATCTTCTTCCAAAATGAGGGCTAACAATTTGTCTAAGCGACTGCCAGGGGGCACATGTCAAAACGATGCAGCTTCTAGCGCGCTGTCATAGAAACCCCAATACTTAATGCCAACGTCAATCACTAGAGCTGGGATATTCGATTCAATTCAAATCGTTCAATCAATCGCGTAGATTCGAATCATTCAAGTCGTTCATATGGATCATGAATTGAAAGTGACAGCAGTGTCTCCTGTCTCGCCACGGCATATAAATATGCTGTCATGCTGTGTTCTCGTCGTGTGCTGTCGTCAGTCGTTAACCATGTACGACTAGTGTTGTAAATATTCGGATGATTTTGATATTCGGATGATACGGAATCGGATTATGAAAATATTCGGATTAATCATCCGAATACGTATTCATATTATCATTTCATACTTATAGGAACGCATCAGGCTATACCTCATGCGAGATACAGTACGAGTAGAGATGATATTCGGATATACTATAAAACGCATGCGGTGCGGTATGCCTTCACCTTCACATTCACATACTTTAACAACAAATTAATATGAATATGTACATGCCTTATGTTTTAGAAAATGTGCGTTATGTAGACAGTGTTGTAAATAAGAACCAGGAAGATGAGGTCCCATTAAAATATAGAATTCGATTACGTTTGTTTTTACTTAATGGTTTTAATCAGAGATTGTTTATTTGATTTTAGTTCACTTTCCTTTGCAAATATAAAATACGTTTTACATTCTTTGTTAATCAGTCATAAATTTTCAATAAAAACAAAAAAAATACTAGTTTTKTTTTCTMCATAAAATTCAACTGTGCATTTGGAAATACCGGGACGCCAATTAATTTAATTTTAAATAAGTAGTAAGTACATGAATAAACACTATTATGTTTCATTTTTAATTTTACAACGCCGATACCGAATAATGAAAATGAATCTTGGATTACTTACTTACTTATTTACTTATTCGTTATTACTTCGACTTATCGTAAGCAGCTAGTCAGCGCCCGCATTGTGGTTCGCATTCCGTATAGGCACTTGATTTTTTGACCGTATACCGTATTCCTATTCCGTATTCCGCATAGAGTGGAGGGAGTTGCCGGTATGCAGGTTGCTGTCCGTTCAAGAACAGTCTAGCTCCACATCGCGTCGTTCGTATAATTCCGAATACGTATTATTCTGCAAAGTATTCGGAATAATCCGAATATATCGATATTCGGATTCAACGAATATTTTAATACGTATTATTACATCACTATGTACGACCACTGATCTCTATATATTATTTAGAGATCAGTGTGTACGACGCACGAACCATGGATGTATAAAAGAGGGGATACCGCATCTCATTGACAGAAAGCGCATTGTTGTGAATCCAACATCTAAATGGCGTGAAGTTAACGCAATAACAAACTTTGTTTTCTTTCCGCGGGATTGGCGTGCCGTAATTTGCATTCTTCAGTATGCTTCGGAAACCTAAAAATAATAGATAGGAAAAAAATATTGTATGAATATGATTTATGCACACATATATAAACTCATTTTTTATTATACACTAGTAAACAATTCATCTTTCAGTAGTAGTGTTGTAAAATATCGGCATAATAAGCAATTTAAATACCGCACGCCTATGAATCTTAAYCTTAAATACTACTTGGGTGTTACATACCTGTGAAATGAAACACTGGGTTAACGTATATCAATCTTTCTGCACATTTGACACTGCCTGATCATCTTATCACGGCTACCGTTAACAATTATATGAAAATCATTCCCAGCGTCTTGCACATCATAAAACCAAATAAAAACAAACACGCAAACGCTCAAATGGTGTGTGACCGTGAACATAAAGCTTAGTCATTGGACATACACAACTGGTCAACTGGAAGATCCAATGTTTTCTACAAATAAACGCTGAGACTGTGATCGCATGTTGGCATTAGTTTAGAATGTGAAAAGCTCGATCCCCTCTTTTATACATCCATGGCACGAACGACGCTGATTCATTAGCTGTGAGCCAAATCAAGGCATGAGTCATTCACTTTGAACGACTTGGTCATGAAGGACCCAACTCTTATCAGCCACGCGTCGGTTTCCAGGGTTTCGCAGGCGCGTCCCATGCGTGCGCTTTTTGCCCCCTGGACGCCATATTGGATGACGTAATCTTAAAAAGCCTAATTGCTAAGCCATAATGAATATCATCATTTATTATTATTAATATTTATTACACTGCTAAACAAAAGGAAAGAAATAATGTTTTGCGTAATTTTGGTTTTTGTGTACATATCATATAATCATTGAATATCATTACAAAGAAGGAAAACTGATATAATGTAAACAGGAATGAAAGAATGACATAGCAACAGCAATTAAAGTAGTAAAAGTGAAAGTAAACATGTGCCCATATTTTTTAATTCACAACAACACACAATCTTTTATTGTGGCAAGCGATTCTTTTGGATAAATGTCCATTTTGGGAGTTTGTAAAACTTAATGTTTTATCCAAAATTATGTTATACATACTTACCCGAAAGATTGTATAGACTTTATAAAACTCAATGAATACTTTGAATACAAGATTTGGTAGGGTTTTTGATGAATAATTGTATTCTAACGTTAAATACTAAATAATAGATGAAGTCAAACAAACCTTCTGTAGATTATGAAGATGCATGAAAGCTATTTTTGTAAGCAGGTAGGTGCATTTTGGATACATCGAATTTTTCTCCAAATCTGATTTGCAATCTGGATGATGTATCGAAATGTCTGTAACTCATATATTTGCTTCAGCAGTTTGGGAAAAATTTGATCGATTATTAATAGGAGTTTGGGGAAGAAAAATAAAATAAAGGGGTGTGATCAAGATTATATTAGACAAGAGAAAATAAGCTGTGATGGCAAATGCTAGCAAACAGCACAGAGAATGCACCGACTGTCAAGGGTGCTAAAGAAAAAATCTTGAGAAATAAATTAACAGTATTAAATGACAAATGTTATACTAGGTAGAAGAAAGTTTTTAAAAGAAAGAAGTGGAAGTTTATACTGTGGTATACGACAAGAAAGCAAGAAATACATACGTGAAAATTGTATTTTGAGAATAATGAGGGACGATGATTGCCAGATGAAAGCAAAATTACAGTGAAAATAATAAAATAACAAAGGTTCTAAGAAGAGATTCAAGAATAGCTAGCATTTACATGAAAAAGGAGTGCTTGCCAAACAGGAAGTTTGAGTAATAATATGCCCCATTCACGAAAAAGTAGACAAAGCTAAATGTGAGGATTATAGATGTACTGCATTTCTGCACTGCATCAAGATAGGCTTCCATACCATTGGCTTTATGCTAATGCTTATACAAGCTAACAGCAGTGAGCTTCAAATAAACAAGCAATGGATATTTATAGTATAGTAGGGTAAAAAGATTAACCCTCTTCTCAATATTCACACAAATAGGAGTGACTGGAAAATTGATGAATCTGATAAAAATTACTTTGGAAAGTATGACAAATAACATAAGAATATGTGGATAAACAATTGTGAAATTTAAACTAGGCAAAGTAACCCATTTTGCTTAATTTTATTGAAAATTCTCAAGATTGCAAATCTGAATTGAACAAAACTGGTATATCATAAGTGTATTTTCTTTGGCTTTATGAAAGTTTGAAATTGCCGCTATATTTTATGTGTTTTATCTATAATGGGTAGAATATGCACCTTCGCGATATTAACCACGATAAATTGCATGAATCTTATGTGGCTGTGGTGGCTTTTGAGGCATTTATGGATGGTTGGTTCAATTCATTCAATTAATTTATCCTATGTTTGTGGGACGTTAATAATTTTTGTACTTAGCTGCATGCTATTTCTTTATAATGTATAGGTACATAGTAATTTTACATTTGCTCTATTAAATGGATGTTATTTCTGTTGAGCAAATGAAGCTGTTTTAACATATTTTTTTTGTTCTCAGATTCAACCATCAAATCGTGCAGTAACCAGTTTCTCCCTGACTTCCAAGAAACTCTAAGTGAATCACTCATTGACAAGTTTAACAACATGTCGTTTGCAGAAGAACGCCTTCTGCGGACAGTGACCATCGAACGTGATGCATCTGGAAGTCTCGGTATGCAAATCACCGAAGGATCCGATGGCAAAGTCTATGTACAGTCTGTCATTGTCGGAGGCCCTGCTCACATGTCTGCAAACATTTTTAGTGGGGATCAGATTGTTGCTGTAAATGGTCGTAACTTACTCGGTATGAAGTACAGTGATGCATTAACTTGTTTGAAAAGCACGGGACAGAAAGTTCAGTTCATAGTTTCACATTTACATACGTCAAAGAGTAATGAGTCGACTCTAAGGATTGGGGATTTGAGTAATTTGAAAAATAGGAGAGATCTGACTAATATTAGTGAAAGCCATTTGGAAGCTGCTACTTTAGAAAACACAGTTAGTAAATTAAAACGGACTTCTTACAAGAACAGTCCAATAGAAAAATATTTAACGGAAAGCTGTCACGATTCATCAAATGTTCTGAAATACAATGTAAGCAATGAACGTTCTACCTTAGGCACACCTTCAGAGGTTCCATACCATAAACACATTCGCTATGAAATTGAACCTGAAAAAGACAACCTTATGTCAAAAAAGAACATCCCGAGTCCCTTTGATTCCTCTTCAACCCTTAATAAGCGTATTTCCAAGTCTTGTACTCAAATCTATGACAATAATAAGGCCGTTGTGGTCGGTATATACCCAAAATCAAATTCTCATAGTTTAAAAAGTAGAGACGAGGAAAAAAAATTTACTATACCACCAATTGCTCTACCTCGTAGTTTGGGACTGAGTAGAAAATGGAGGGGACCAGTTAAGTATCCAGTAACACCCATAAAAAAGGAATTAGACTTGGGCGATAGCTACTTAACTAATTCGGATGATGAGCAGGTATTTATATGAATTAAAAATGTAAAATGCTTTTTATATTGTAGAAGATAATATGTAAGTTAGTAAAATTATAATATAGAAATACTGTTTAAGTTTGGTGCACTTCAATGATGTGTAAGGATTTCCCTTTTCAAGATGTAGTAATTTTAAATGTTTGTTATTTTATATTTTAAGTAACAATATGTTGAAAATATGTATTCCACTATGATTCTGGATGGCTATTGAACGAACATTCATGGTTGGCATTTAGGTTTTAGTAATAGGTATGTGCGTTTTTCTTAGTAAAATGGAACATTAACTTATATTAAAGGTAACATATTCACATTAGGCCTCTTTGAGCTATGATTAACTGAACAGAAAAAGTTGAACATACATATTATTTTGCCATTTAGAAATTATACTCACCAGGAATGAGATTATTCAAAATCAAAAGAGTTCCCAAACAGAGAAGTAACCGCGGAAGTAACAAGTAGCTTTATTAACCAACCCAAAGAAGCATTGCATTAAATACTCGCTTTTCTACGAAATGGTTGGACTTACAAAAATCTTAATAATTAGAAGAAGAAAGAATAGTACTTACTTCTTATAATGTCCTCCACTGAATTAGAAATGAAGAAAAAACGTGAGGAAATTATCATAGAAGCAAATTAACATCAATAAATTTACCTTTTCTGCTTTTGGTTGTTTAAAATGATAAAGCCAGAAAAAAGAAATTTGTAGATGCCTAGGATACTTTACAGATAATTTACAAAACAGTTATTATTTAGAAAAATTAGTCCTAGATAATTGCTACAATGGTAAGGATAAAATATCACACTGGTTATAAATCAATAATTATTACTACTCCATKACAAAAATTAAAWTCTTGCATCAATTAAATAAATAAATCAAATAAATATTCCATTGTGCATATCACCTTTGAATATAGAATGTACATTCTATATTCAAAGATATCGCTCACCGAGACCAAAACTGTAACAACTCCAAAAAAACAATTTTCTCAGTAACATTGAAACATATAATGGTTATGTTGTTATATGTGATAGGATTTTACGATTTTCGTTTATGAATTGACAATGCATATTAAAGAAACTTCAGTCGAGAACATGTCACACAGATAATCCAAATACCTGAAAAATAAAAAAAATTGAGTTAATACAGTTTTACTAAAAAAACTTAAAACTGTTTACTTAATATTTTTATACTTGATTAATTTTTAACTTGGTCAAATTTATATAAAATGTTATTGTAAATTGACTGAAAGTGATGAAACAACGGATTTATTGAAAATGAAATGTTCCTGTATAACACAAACAAATAAAACTTAGAGCTGCATTAAACCAGTGTTAGCCCATATAGTCTTGCAACTATTCTTTTTAACCAATCAAAATGAAATAGGCATAAAAACATGAATTTAAACTAATTCTAACAAAATATGTTTAAATTGTTTGTAAATATTCGAAAAAGTTCTAAAAAACACATTTTCTTTAATTCTGTATAAACAATGAATTACTTATATCCTAACACATTTTTAGAATATGATTCATAATACTGTTTTGGAATTACATTTTTATCAATGAGTTCTTGAATGTCATTTCGTTTTGCATGAGATAGTGACAGTTTTTTGTGTAAGCTCTAGTTAAATGTGTAGAAATAAAGGACTGATTTGGAGCTTTTCCTTGGTATACAAAGATTTTTTTGAGTGTTGTCTGCAAATGATGTTTCATAAAAAAAAAACTGGATGCTCGTTCTCTACCCCAAGGATTTGTGTGTTGTGCCACTTGACTTCAACTATATTGAAATAATTATGAATAATAATAATGAACTACCAATTTCCATGAGTACCCTAGCTCCTTCAGTCTCATCCCAAAAGTAACAAAACATGTCCTTTTCATGTAAGTCACTGACAGTCAAATTCAAGCAGTAGATCCTAGACTTATAAAAAAAGATGGATACTTGTCCTTTTGGCACCTGCATAACTGCTTGTAAGTCATACACTGCTACAGTGTTCATAGTTTTGGTATAATTTCTCTGTCCTTATTCGTCAGAATGTTAATTGCTTTCACTAAAATCACACTAGTCTTTTTTCTGACAAAGAATAAATTATTAAAGTCTGTATTAAATATCCTATTAAATGTTGATGCCAAACCAAATGGCATATCTTGGTTTTCAAGCAGTACTTATAATCCCGATTTAAATCAGCTAGAGATTTGTCCCTGAAAATTATTTATATTTTCTGGTTGTTTAAGCTCTCAAATAATGTGATTCGATCCACGAAACCACATTTATAAAATCTATTATACTATTCTTAACTTGTGGATCAATGGTTAGTTGTTTTCCATGTTTCCCTCTCAACTCGCCTTTTGTCATACCTGACTCTGATTGTTTAGAAATTGCAATTTTATTAACTCATTTAAGTCAAGTGTAGAATTCTCAAATTTTGTATGCTGGAGTACCCATACTTTGGTTTGATTTATTCTGAATGTCGTACTCTCTGTATCTGAACATCAGCTAGTTCCCAGTTTGCTGTCTTAACAGTTCATCAAAATTGCTTTTACATCTCAAGTGACACTTCTCTCCACAAGGCAGACGAAGATTTCTCGCTGGAATTTTTTTTGTGTGATTTAGACAAAGAATTACAGGCATTCCTAGGATTTTGTAGTATTTTTGCAACTTTCCTCTTCCACATCAATGGTTTTCGTACTCTTTTCTTTCCCTTTTTCCAACCTGAGACAGACTCTTGGTTACGATCATTACTAGTAGGTAGTAGGATGTTGAGAGTCAAAGGGTGCAGTAACTTTTTCATTGTTGTTGTCTTGGAATTAGAACTGCTGCTTTCATGTGAATAGTTGCTGCTGCTGGTCAAAGTTGAGGAGGAAGAAGAAAGTATCACCTTAGATAGTTTTGTTTTCTCATCAGCAAACACAAAATGTGAATCTTTGTCAGAATCATCAAAGTTACTTTGGTCACTTTAAATTTGTGAAATGTAATAATTGATTTGTTTACTGTTAACTGTATCTTAGAGGTATTTGGACTAGGAATTGAAATCTTAACTTAACTAATGTGATGCATCTTTTAATTTGATTGGGAGTTGAAATTTGCAAGTTACCTTCCATTGATAAACAACAAATGGTATCAACTCCTGGTATTTAGTTTGTAAATTAAGACTGTAAATTGTCGTTGATCTCTTGATTTGAWGGGTGGGCTGAAATTGCCAAGTTTTCTTCCACTGGTGATGTTATAAGTGACTGCAATTCCTGGTATTCAGATGATGCTGATATTATTTTTTTTTCTAAGAACTAAGGTTGTAACTGTTTTAGTGGGGAGAGCGTCATCAMAAATCAACACAAATAAACTTTGAACAATCACCAGTAATCAGTAACTAAAAAATCCTAATTTTTGAGGTGATACTGTTTTGATCTAGATATGCGATATATTCCCTTTATGAAGTCCTCCAAACCCATCTAACAAAGAGTTCTAAATGTATTTGTTAATTTTATGTGTTCCAAAGCACGAACAGTTTATTCAATCTATTAAGAATTTTGTCCTATAAAATTGCCTCTAGGATTTTCTCTTGGGCTATTCAGCGGTAGCAGCATTGAAAAAGGTTACACATCTGCTACTGTGCGATAGTTTTCAGGAATTGGGTACCTTTGAGTTTTTAAACTTATGCTGCTTACCCTATGGTTAATGATTATATGAGTAGGTACTGAATGTGGAGATAACATGAGGGTATGCTAAGGGCAGTTTCAAAGAAATTACCTTGGGATATATCTAGGATTGTTTTCGGAATAATGCAACTTCTTTTAATTTGGGAACTGATTTGATTTTAAAAAGTCTCGCACCAGTGCATGTAACAGTATGACAGAATATTGTTTACCTTCAATTTTTGCACAAATATCAATAGTCTCTTCATTTTCATACAGTGAACTTTAGCTGTGCTGGCTTACAGAAATTCCTAGAGCATTACATTGATATTTTCTTTTTTTATACATTTTGTTCTTAGCTATAAAAAATGCAAATGTGCTTCAAATGACAAAATTGACAGAGTAGGTAACCCAGCAACAACAGCTATTAATAAATAGTAGCTTTACTTGTCTTTTGATTCTCTCTCTGTTCTTCTTTCAAATGACAAACTATGATAAGCAGCTGTCAAAAATTTATAACATATCTGTAAAGCATGGTTCACGAGGAATGTGATAAGAAATGTAGTAAGGAGGAAGAACATGTTTCTGATTCTGATGTCAGAGTGGGAGGGCGAAGTTTTTTACGCAGACTGGGTCCGAGGCATTTTCAAATACTACGCCGGTACATTCCCGCAATGATAAGATGGTCTACGTTTAGCTTCATCTGTGTAGTTTATGCTTGTGATTGGAAAGTCATAGTCGATTACATACCGTTTTACCGTAATAAGTTTCATGAGGATGAGGATTAGGAACATATCTATTATGTAAATAAATAATGAAGAAATACATTTATTTGTTTGTGTTGGATCGATTTATAATTGGTTGCAATTTACAATATGAGTCCCATTTGCAGCATGATGTAAACCAGTAGCATAATATCTACTACATCTCGCACTTATAACCCTGAAAAAAATTCCCCATATGGCTGATAGCGTCAATTGTTGAAGAATTTTTTTGTGATACTAGAAATAATGATGTTGCAATAGAATTAGTATTTCCCACTTTCAACTCTTTTTTTTGTTCACATTGTAAGTGTACCATGGACACTCAAAAGTGACGACCAAAACGAAATACCTATGTGTTTCGTTTGATAGAGCTTCCGTAGCATAAAGGTCAAGTGCCGATAATTTGTAATAATTGTATGGCATATTTATAGCATCTCATTTTGTATCGTTGATTGTGGTACTTCAATTTTATTAAATGTATAGTAGGAATCATTGGAAGTATGTGAGTGTGTGCTATATATAGTTATGTTAACTGTGTGTTTTTTGGGAAAGAGCTTTGTGTTCTATGAAGGCCTAGCATTTTGATCAAATTTTAATATTTCCTTTCTAACTTTCGCGTCTTGTTTTAAGCTATTGTTTGTCATAAATTAGAACTTTCGTAGTACATATCTAGGCAAGCAATGTGCTTATCATAACATTATCACTAAGAATGTAAAGGTGATCAGATAATAATGAATTTCACTTTTTTATAATACCTACTATAATGAGCAAGTGTAGTAACTTGTTGCTATTGGCAAAATACAAGAAAGGGCCATCATAAGAAGGTGCCTAAGATAATTTTTTTGAGTCTGATGTTAAAACAGTGTAATAGTATAATAATATTTAAAATCTGTAAGTGATCTTTACTGTACTGATGATTAATTTAGAAATATACATTTACAGTTATACAGGATGTTTTTTTTGCAAATGAGATATGAGTAGTGTCTAAATTTCCCAAACCCTATAGTTCCAAATGTCACAGTGATTAAAAATCGTGATAGTATAGTTAATTTCCTATAACTTCATTTATCCTATTAATGCAAGGTACCTATTAAAAATGGAGTATCAAGCTTTTATCTAATTCCTTAGTTTTCAGGGATGAGGACCAGAGCAGTAAGGACTGTTTAAATAGTGAAAGACAGCATTAAAGTTCAAAGAAGCTTTTAAATCTCAAGGTTCTCTCATTCAAGTTAACATAGTTCTTTGATTCAATTGGTATGAGCTGACTCCTCAAACAGCTCTTATCAGTCTCATCGTCATTATTATTATTGTGTTAGTTAAGGATGCATCGGCTAGTAAGGCAAGATGCATTCTCTATTGCATGTTGTGTTTATTAACTGTTACATGATTGCAGGCATTTCATAACTATTCTATTTGTGTGTAGAAGTACACTCTTTTGCAGTGAAATGTGGATGTTAAGGGAACATCTAGTTCATGCAGCTCCTTTTGCAGCAATTTAAGGATGACACCTGTACCTCCGATTATTATAGGGTTAATCCTTACACTATGCGGATTCCAAACATGTGTTATTTCTTCCGCTAGGTCTATCTATTTGTGGATTTTTCCATGTATTTTTTTTTTAATTTTCGTCTAATGGAATGCTGATTTCTATTAGGTTACTGACCTTTTGCTATTTGTGTTCTAGGACTATGTCTGATTTGTTGTGGTTTATTTGTAGACTGTTCTGTTCCAGTACATTTTATGGGTGTTGTATTCAAGTACTGCACAGGGTTTGTATTTGCAGATGGTATTATGGTATCAATCCATTCGTGTTTGTAAGCTGTTTGGTGTATGATCTTAGCAACATCAGGTCGTGTGTGTGCTATAGTAGATTACATGTTCTACCATTTCATGTGCATCATTACATATTCGGCAGATCTCTTGTAATCTTTCTTTGATAAGTGTAGTTTTTCATTGAAACTATACGATCTTGTATTAGCTATTATTAAGCATTCCGTTTCTGCATATAAAAGTCCTTTCTTCAACCAGTTGTTTGTTTCTGAGATGTAGCGTTACTTGCTGTATAATTTCTAGTTATGTTTCTTTAAACAGCAACGTCACACAAACAATCCAAATACTGTTCTTAGCTGAGGCCTGCTTAATTGCATTGACTTTCGCTTGCAACAAGCTCCTTAGGGAAGTAGTGCCCCTCCTTCTGTGCATGATTGCTAGTGGTGTTGTACTAGTACCTAATACCCAGTATTGTTAAGTAATTATAATTACCATTATTTAAAAAAGTAATTGAATTACTTTTGTTGTAATTGAAGCAGTAATTAATTACTCATTTTGTTACAATTACAATTACATTCGACAAAACTATTTAGAATATTTTCAATCTGTGGAAAGTTTAAATCCGATTGCAAACCAGTAGGCACAGGTAGATACTGAAAAGACCGTTTCCACAAGCAAAACTAGTTTACATAAAATTCATAACAGTTCTTTAGCAAAACTTAATTTATTTGGATTCGACTAAAGCTTCCGATGAAGTAGAATGCATTTGCGCTAAGAAATTGAATGTACTGTACCCTACAAGATGGAATTCACAATTTGACTGTTTCACATATCCGCATTGAATTAATAAATTAATTAATGGGATAAATTAATTTTTTGCAAGAATATTTTATAGTTATGAAACCATAGGCTACTGCTATCAATATTCTTCAAGAAAAAGCCAGTTGTATATACAGGACTTCTATAAATGATTAACTACTGCCAAGCTACATTATGTACGTGATAGTACTGAAGCTACACAGCTCCGAAATGTGAGCTTTCTGCAACCTTAAAGTTAATTATCGCACAAAACACTAGAATGTAGTGTTAGAAATATACACTCCCAGGCATTTTCTCATATTAAAAGATATCAAATAATTCAAAAATCGACAGGTGACAACTATACGTCACTTTCCTGAGAGGTGGCAAATTGATTAAGTCGATAATTTCCATAAGCACCATGGATGCAGGAATCATTTATAGAAACCCTGTATATGTGATATGTTTTTCCAACTATTTTTTAATTAATCCAAAGGTAGTGAACAAAAAATTTAAAATTTGAAATTTTGTGCCAAGCTCTAGGATTAAATTATTTATATTTCAGTTCGTTATTCAGCGGACCATAAACTTAACTTTATTCATTCTGATAAAGATTAGGAAATTATGTTGAGGTTAGAAAACTCGTCATGGGTAAAGTCACACTTTTTGCCTTCAAATGATAATAAGTCCTTCTGAGTCACCTCTATGTCAAATTTTTGATTATATGAATATTCCAGAGCTGGATGCAGAATTTTTAGCTTATCTGAAAGCAAAAATTTATTATTTGTAAGAGACGACTATCCTGCAATAATTAAGATTAAAAAAATGTCATATTACTCTCATCCGCTTCCGTTGAGTGAATGCTTAATTTGGGGTTGTCAAATTTTGAAATCTAGACGAAACAATTGGTCGCATGAACATTGTTTGTCAAATTTTTGATGATATAGATATTAATGAGCTGGATGCAAAATTTTTAGCTTATCTGAAAGTAAAAAATTATTATCTGTAAAAGACTATCCTGCAAAATTTAAGATTAAAAAAAATGTCATACTGCCCTCATCTGCTTCTGATGAGTAAATGCTTAATTTGAGTTGTCAAAACTTGAAATCTAGAAGAAACATTTGGACAGATGAGCAATTTGAAAACCCATTGTTTTTAGGACATAACGATGGTTTGTAGTCTACATTAATAAAATCAATAAGTAATATAAGTTAGATTATTAGTGACTGGTTAAAGTTGTATGTTTGCATATAAAAATAATTAGCATAATTATTCCTGACTCGATTAGATGTAAGTTTTTGAGTTTTGTTTTATATAATAAAAACTATGTTTTATTGTCAAAACAACTAGGTATGAGTCAGTGGCGTATCTAGAAATTTTGTTTGGGAGGGGTAATGATTAGGTTCAAACAAAAATACCTACTTATGATTTTTATTTAGGTAACACAGAAAACTTGTTAGTTTACATAAGAATTTTTAATATAAAAGAAAATCACAAAACAAAGTCTAGCCTTTTACGATTTTTACTTGCAAATCTATTATATGGGAAACCTCTATCTTCACATCCCATGAGCATGACTTCCTCGTACGTCACACGTCACTAGGCGAAGCTTTAGATTCAAATGCGTTCTTTCGAAGTGTTTGTTACTCATCAGCCACCGGTACCCCCACCGCCTTGGGGAGGGTAATTACCCCCATTACCCCTCCCTTAAATACGCGTCTGGTATGAGTGAGGGTATGAGTAACATATTTTTGTTTTAAAACTTTTACCGACCTCCCTCATCATATCCAAAGAGATGTAATTGATTATTTGAAATTACATTGAAGCATGTAATTGTAATTAATTACAATTTACCCATAGTAATTGTAATTAATTACATATTGTGAAGTAATTTTAACATCACTGCGTAATACCGTGCCGATGGGTTGCATTTACCGATATCTCAGAAATCTCGGTTACTGCTCAACAACTTGGCTCTCACAAATTCCTTAAGTGGATCCCTCTTGTCAGGGCCTTCTTCCCTGTTACCTCTATAATAAGTTTCTTGTTTTCTGGTTTCCGTTTTTGTCCCACAGGTTATAGAGGAAAATAAGAGTCGACATGCATAGTGCGTCCTATGTGCACAAAGGGGCGATTCAACCTGGTCTCCCTGGTGCCTTGATGTTCAGTTCACTTTTTTCTAGAGTTCGATATGAAAACTACAGTTTAGGCACACTTAGAATTTAAGGCTCGTTTTTGCCATTGCAAGCACAATAATATTAAATAATAAATAATTAACATGTTCCTTTACAATCGATCCGCAAATTTGAAGGCTACACAGATTGCTTTTTGGTGTGATAAATTCTGCAATGGGTTGTGGTTAATTTATAGGTATTAGTTGTATATTAATAGGTACAATCAACAAATAAATCTTCCTAACTATTATTTCTTTCGTCACATATGAAGGTGAAGGTAATAACATGTGCTATTTATTTTCGGTATAAAATAATCAATCTGAATGGTCATAAAAGATATAAATTTGAATATATAAATTAGTTTTTTTTAGCACATTCTAGCACCATGTTACACAGATTCCTATTCTTTTTTATKACAGCCTGCCATCTAGCAAATATCCACGTAATTATATTGTATGTAGTATTTTACCTAGATGCCGCCAGGGCCCACTGATCTTACGGATTTTTTGCATAATAACTTTGAATATAGAATGTAACATTCTATATTCAAAGATGATAGGTAATTATATTCCATTTGTTTGCAAATCAAATAGGTACATATAGCTAACTGTTATTTCAATCTTAGCTCTTTCGAAAAAGGTTCCACCCATATAACGCACAGGTGCTATCATCAAAATATGAATATGCATATAAGTCAGAGAAAAAGAATAAAAGGGAGATATTTCTTGATTCCTTAATAATTATACGTTTTCCTATTGGTGGACCTGTGGCATCATATCATACTTCAGGTCAGGGTAAACATTTGATTCTAAAAGTTGCGTATAATTTATAAAACAAGTGAAAATCTGCCGGTATTCCTTATTGATATTGATAATGGTTGGTGATTCAAAAATCAAAACCGAAAATAAGAGCATTAATAATGACAAATGATAATGAGTGGTGCTGACGACAAATTTATTCAAGCAGCAGGTATGAATTTATGATTACATAACAATGAGATAACACTACGAAATTCGATGATTAGGTATTAAGTCTGTAGGTAACTTGTATTGGTGAAAGGCGATGTCTGATGTATCGTCAGTAGTTGTCCAGTAGATATGAAAAATCGTGTTATAATGAATTAAAATAGTTATGGGATTGCCTTTTACACAATATAATATGATCATCAATATACATATACAAAGAATAATCCATTAAAGGTGGTATAAGATAAGTTTGGTTTGGTAAGTATGTACTAATAGGGGGCGTAGCTCAGATGGTAGAGCGCTCGCTTAGCATGCGAGAGGTACCGGGATCGATACCCGGCGCCTCCAAGTCACATTTTTTTAAACTTTTACAATCATTATGTTCTTTTATGTTATGAAGGAAGAAGTATGACAGTATAATTTGTTAAATTTTGTAAGCATTGTTATTTTTGTTTTAATTAAATTGAATACCGCTTGGGACTAATTAACTATCTCATTAAGGTATCGCTTGTGCGCTCTTGATGCAACGTGGTGAGGCTAACGATCTTATTCGTATTCTAGTGGTTCATTATTTCATTTCGCTCCGATGGAAGCTATACTTTTTAGACTTCGTTATCTACCCGTTCTGCATATGACAGGCTCGTAGATTTCATTGAAATTCAGCCCTAGTTGCGAAGGTAACGAGCTGCAATCGTGTTGCAGTTTTTGCCGAATAAAACTACACGAAGGATGGCAACGTGATTATAGGGAGACTGTATCTCATGAAGCACAAATTTTGTTTGCTACCCACTTTTTAATATTGATCTTAGTGTACAGGTACTGGATTGCATTAACAATGTTAACAAGTTTCATGAAGTATTAAAGTGATAGTTTGCATTTTGCTTATAGTTATTAGAACTAAACATGCTACACATACACGGCCTATTTGATGATGTTGTACTTCAGAAGAATGCAATAATAAATATATATAATCCACATATTTTCAATCATTTTTGACTACATATATGATCATGAAAGTAAGAAATAAAATAAATTTGTGAAATTTTCTTAAAGGGTGTTCATAAAAAACTGACATATATTAAAACAAAAATTCGGCAAAAACAAAACAATTTTTGTTTTAATTTTTATAGTACGATCTAGAGTAGATAAAAAGATATGCGTCATCATCTGTGCTTGGGTATCATAGCAAATTAAATTCAGAACCAGGTATATTTAGTACTTCCTGCATTAATGCTTCTTTATTTGAACGCGCACCCACTCATTTAGAAAATGAAGAAACACAAGTTGTTTTTTGCCACTAAAACTTTCTAGAGAAAGACTATCTATATCTTCTAAAATGTGCATTGCAGGTATTTACTTTCTTTCTTTAGAAAACATATCTATAGGTTGGGGTATTGCTTTTATTATTAAGTATTCTATGGGGATTTGCTGACGTATTATACAATGAATAAAGCTTAATGAAGAGTGTTGCTGTTGATTTTTTGTAGTATCAATTAATTAATATAATTAATTAATATCAATCAATATTTTAGTAGTATCTTGGTACATACTACAAGAACACATTGTTAAAATTACACACGGACGTTAAGATAATCTTTGTTGACGCGAAAAAATTGACCTGAATAAAACAAACATACAAACAACAAACATACGAAAAAGATACATGTTGTATACGGTGTTGTGTATTACCTTTGACTAAATTTTCCTCTTTTGCCTGAAAGTTTAGGAACTTTTAGTTAATCTTGCGTAAAAAGAGCTTCTTATGCGACATATTAAGAGGCTTTAGCAGGGTGCTTATTACCAGGATCCTGAAATGGTTTACGAGTTATTTCTTTGCCTCTACCGGACGCACATCATTTTTATTTTTATGGAAAAGTTCAGTATATTTTTGTAACCACACACCACACATAATATCTTTTTTTGAACATTGTACGGGTACGTTTGCATGTTCTCCACGTTTTGGCTTCAAAATAAGTAAAATTCCTAACCTTGGTATTGTTTTTTATCATCCCCTCCGCATTTTTTTAATTCAACCTAATCCTTTGGACTATGTATCTATAATAATAAAAATAAAATAATATTTCACGTTGTTGACAGTTTCCTTTATCATAAATTGCTAGGGACGAAGCCTAGTTAGAGAAACAAAACCATTTTAAAAACAAATCTAGATAAGTCCTAAGTTTAATATAAATAAAGCATTTCTATTCATACGCACAAAAATAATTAGGTTGCTGTGTCTTAGGTGCTTTAAAAGACCAACGCTAATGACAGAATACAAGAAAAAGAAATAGTAAGAAAATTAAAAGTGCAATAATTGAAACAGTATAATAGAACAAAGGCAACCTAAGGTCACTGAATCTTAAAAGACAGCGAGGGAGGTTGCGACGTATATAATTTCCATATATATAGTTACTAATAGTTCCATCTTTCTTATTGCTGGATTTGACAGCGTTAGGCAACAATAGGCGTAGTTGAAATCCAGCAATACTAAACTACTGGTGTCGTAATTTGGAATCCCTGTATTCGATATTCAAATGTCATAAAAAGAATATAGGTAAAAGAATATTCGTATATTCGTTTTATTTGAAAACGAATATACGAATATTGTATTCGTTTTATTCGAAAACGAATAAACGATCAATTCTAGTATATTAGTTTTATTCGAAAATGGATAAACGAATATTGGGACGAAAGCATCAACTGCTGGGCAAACTTCAAAGTACATATCTATATCTATTTCTTTCTTCTCTATCAATACCGTTCAAAGACGGATATTATTAAAAAGTACATATTAGATTAAAAAACGAATAACATTTAAAACCGAATAAATTTATTCAATGCATTACAATGCGTTTCCGAATAATAGGAAAACAATTACTTGTTTATTCGTTGCCGAATATGCGAATAAAACGAATACAAACATTTCGTTTTCGCTCGCTTATTGGTTTCGGTATAAGACAAATACTAACATTCAATCCCAATATTCGTTTACTCGTTTCCGAGTAAAATGAATACGAATATTCGTTTCCGAATAATAAAACGAATACGAATATTCGTTTCCAAATAAAGCGCATGCGAATAATCGTTTACTCGTATCGAGTTGTATTTGGGGCAGATTTAAACGAATATTCCGTCTACTGTATTCGAATAATATTACAGTCGATACGAATAGATAGCTCTAGTCGAAACTATACTGGTGTCATTGCCAAAACTTCTGATGGTCACCTATTACTTTATGTGTATGGCTTGCACCTGTTATTAGCTATTTTTTGGGTATTGAAATCCCTCATACATAAACCTAAATGGAATACGATGATGGAGGTATTTATTCGTTATCACCCATTCTGAAATTTATAAATGCGCCTATTTGCCAGATATACAGTTTCTATCTGCAGGAAACATCTGATGCATTCACGCCATTTGCGAGAGGAAATGTACGCGTGAAAATCCCGCAGCGTAACATCGGGGCCTGAAAAATGAGATACGCTGCGAGAGCTTTATCATCGTAACCGGGTAAACACCCAAAAACTATGCAGTTTTACCTCCAACGTTCCATTTCCCGTGACCTGGAAAATTTTGCTCATTTTATCAATTTTAACGAGCTTCAAAGGTCTGTAGAGTGAAGGCAACAAATTATAAGTTAGAAAGTTTCTAAGTTGAAGAGAACTAAAAGCAACATAAATAGTTACTCATCTACACGAGGTACTATATTACATCGAGATCTGTTAATAACCTGGAAACTTCTTCCGCTAGCAGCTACCTATGGGGCGAAGTTTTATAATTTATATGGGGGAGCAACTCGCACTTCAGCGTCATGATTGTTTTAGTATAGATTACTTGTTTCTGGTGCATAAGTTATATTTAGTTTAATTTATTAGATGCTGGATAAATGTTCTTATGATGCAGATTACTCTAAAACGTGAAGGCGAGTTACAACAGGTAAAAGCGCAGATTCTACAATGTTGAGGCTAATTAGTTTATTATTATTATGTAGTTTAGTAAATTGTAGTATTATGATTTCATATATTTATCGTACACTTCAAGAAATCGGATAATTAAGCGTCAAGTGTAACTGATAGAAAGTAGGCTTTGCTTTATTTGCATTGGTTTAAAAAATATACCCTACATTTAATATATATATCGTTTACGTGTTTGTCGATAGAACATTTTAACTAGTCACACGATACATGTATTGGTAAAAATCCTATACAAAGCAGTGTAGGTAAAGTTTGCCCAAAGATAGACCGTGTTTACGACTTAATCGGTATTTAACTTTCACAATTTTTTACAAAGATATAACCTCATACTGGAATTTCAGCCCCCAATAAATAGATGCTCTCAATGTGGGTACAGGTCCGTTTTTAGTAATTTCGTATCTAACTCTAAAGTATCCAGATTCATAATCTGCTCATTTGCATTAAGTATTACTTTTTGTAGTATTTTTATCTTCACTATTATGCTCAATGTAGAAATTAGGTATTTATTCAGAATCTGTAAGTTTTTGGAACGGGGTATCTGATGCCACTGAGAAAAATGCATTGAGTGCCGAAATCCCATATTACGTGTTTCTATATTTTTTGCAATGATATTGTTCGATATCGATGCTGACAAGCATAAGTATCGACGATACAAAATATCTATACTTCAGTAATTTTTATCTAACCTAGTTATATCCCGTTTGATGCAGATATACGACGGGCTTTTTATTTGAACGTATTTGATGAATTTCGTTCCTTTAAAATTCTTTTCGATTTCATCAAAACTTGCCTCTTGTTATTGTTTTATATAAAATATTTTTTTGCTGCCAACAGTTATAATAATAATGCAACTTATTAAGTTATTTGTTAAGTAAATGAAGCACTGAGTGTACATACAAGCAAAATACAAGGCTGGTCAAAATAGATACAATTATTAATATATCAACATATTTAACTGCTAGTTTTATGTACCAAAAACTGCTAAGCTATATTTCAACATTGGCTAGGATATATTTTTTATTAACAATAATGTGTTTTATGCATCTACTGAACGCAGTTATACCCATATCATACAGTTTATATTTACAATGATAAAATATAATATTTTTGCTGCAACATATGAAAACGACTTTTGAAAATGAGACGTTTTATGTGGTGGAGTTGTCAGCATACATTTACTTATAATATGAATATTATGTACCTCGAAACGAAATGTTAATTTATTTACAAGATATTTAGGAGAGCGAATTTTAATAACTGTGTTAGAAGGTAAACATATTCTTCGGTCCTTTCGACTGACCGAGTTTAAAGCTTTTATTAGTCCCCATTTTCACACTCTCTCTTCATCTTAAACCAAAAGTTAGCCTATCAGAAGTATTCCACATAAGCTGCAAAGGCGACCGATTACGGTCCATCAATGCAGGACCCTAAACAGATTTGCAATGGTTCATATAAGGTAATACAAGGGAGTCGCAAAGGATCATTTTAGTATTAAAATTTAAGCAATCTTTAGAGGTATATATGTCTTAACTTAGAGAAAGAACATTTAATTAACGCGTTAATATGTTTTTCTTTAAGTTCTTCATCCAAAGAAACACCCAAATTTTTTACAACGCTAGCTAGCGGTGGTGTAGTATAATTTATAATTATTTTAATACGCCGAGCAGTTCGCAATTTCACAGGTCTAGGACCAAACAGCATTTTTAGATTTAAATGGATTTAAAGACTCTGCAAGAATCTTCAGATAGTTGCGTTTACAAGTTCCGTTTGGGATTCTTCAAAGGAAAAATACATCTGCGTATCATCAGAATAATGAAGAACTTTGTATGTAAGTAGACCTACGCTGAATTTTGAGATATATATCTAAATGATATAGGCCCTAGTATATATCCTTGCTGTACACCATTTACGCAAGTCCGAGGGTTTGATATCATCTGAGTTCTATCGGTAAAATAGCCAGTCATAAATTCCAATGCATTGGTGCTAAAGCCAATATGGTGCAACATTGCTATTATCAGTTTGTGATTGATTCTATCAAACGCTTTGATTAATATTGATCTTCAAAATGCTGCAAACTTGGTGTTGTTAAATTTTAACGGTTAGAGCAATGTTTTCTTATATGCATCACATATTATTCTCTTGTTTGATCCTGCTTAATAATTTTCAAATAGGGAACTTTCGCGATCTTCTCTATCTTACTTTTCTCGAATACGCTGCACAACTATGGCAGTACCATAAGTGTGTTTCAGTCATCAGAAGTTTTTTTCTTATCCGACGATTTTAAATGCCTAAATGTACACATTCAAAATTCAACATTGTCATCTGTCACAAATTTAGCGTCTAAAGATATTAAATATTTTGTTTAAATAAAAAATATGATGTTACACACCTTCACAAGCAAATGTGAAATTGAGTCTAGAGCAGTGATGAGCAAGACTAGTTTTGGTCTTGCAGTCTTGCTCTTGGTCTTGCAGAGACCAGCTGAAGGCTTGCAAGACCACGAACAAGACCGAGTGTGCAAGACTAACGCAAAACCAAGACCGGCCTACAAGACTCTTGCTATCTTGCGTTTTAATTTTACATTTATTTAGCTCATGTTGTTTTAGTGCTATATTAATAATAATAATTTTACTGCAATTATAGTAAAAAATATATTATGGTTTTCACTCTACACCAAGTTCTATTGATGTTCAAAGTATTCTGTTCGCAAGCTAAACAAGGCTATTTTATACATTCTTATATTCCCTACCTTTTTTTAGCAACGTTATCCTTGTGGAGACAATTGTTATTCTATAGAGATAATACAATAGTGACATTACAAAATATTAGAATTTAGTACAACGCGTGTACGAATAAACATATGATAACTATATTTAATAATAATAATAACAATAATAATAATAATAACAACAACCTTACAGCGCCGTAAAATTTAGTACTGGCACATTTGCAAATTACCAGGTCGAAAATGTCTTCTAAATAGTGTTTAATGAAATATCAGGAAAACAGTTATTTCTTTGGTTAAATATTTACCGCTTTATAAAAATTTGTTTTGAATTGGTATATTGCTTGCATCTCATGGTGTCGAAGAATTATTTTTAGTTTGTGAGGTAACTGTTTTATTATTTTCAGTAGCTGCTATCATCAAAGCTATTGTCTAAGGGATAAGAACAAAACAAATTTTTGCAAGAACATACAAATAACGGGTACACCAATAAAAATGATAAAGGAAATGGAAAATGTAATTAAATAACCCTTCCTCCGTTTTGTTTAGATTGAAACTGTTTACTTGTCTAAGACACTGTATAGCGAGCTTGTTATTACTTATTAGTTTCAAACACTATGTATGAAATCTGCTTTAAACATGTAGAAGACGATGACAGTTACGATTTTACAAGAATCAAAACTGTAAAAGGTCTTAAACACGGTATAGCTTTGGATAAACTTTATAATCTGATAGGTTTGCTTTTAAAACAAGATCTTTAAAGTAAGTACGACGGTAGATATATTACAATGAAATAGTGTTTTACAGCATGTTGTAAAACAGTGAGCTTATTTTGCATTAATTTACATTTTATTATATAAACATAAGTTTATAAATTATCTACAGACCTCTCTGAGTGATTACCAAAGCGATATGACCGCACAGAAATTCGTGGAGAAAGTACTGTTCAAAGTGTTAWGCAAATAGCTGAAGGTACATGCACGACTACCAGGATTCTATATTAAAATGATATAGAAAAACGACAGCTATCAATTTAAATTTGCATCGATTTCGGCACATAAACATTTCTGGTAATGACCTAGCAGTCAAATTAGATCACATTGGAAGAAAGATGCTGCATATATAACATACCCTAATTTATAAAGCTGATATTTTACCTAAATTAAAATCACAACTCCATCATGAGCAACATAAAGTGGAAAGAATCAGCAAATCACACTCAGATACAAAACACCTTTCCATCAATAAAATCGTTTAAATATCCTCTTCTTTAATCGCAGACGACCATATCGTAGATATAAGAACTAATCATTCCTTTACAAAAGAACATCTTTAAAAGACTAGAATATCCTTTATACATCTAGTCGTATATGTTTGCGGATATACGAAAATCTGGATCATATCTTCTTGCAATGTCGTGCAGTGCTGAACCTAGATGTTTAGCCAGTTTTGTTTATTATAGTAGGAATTTCGCTACTTCTTGACATTAAGAATGTGCTGGGATCCCGTACAAAATTGCTTCTATTTTATTTTTTTGTAACTATTTGCTTATTTTCCATACGCCGAGTTTTTTTCTATGCGAGGTATCGTTTTAGGTCTTACTGAAGTGTAAAATGTCTCATCCTGTGTATCTATTCAAATAATCAAAACAGCAACAATAATACTGTTAGTACAATGCATAATAATGTGTATCTCAATTGCTCGGATTCACATTTTTGTCCGCTGAAACAGTATATGCACATAAACATCGGAAAACCGTACTTTTCCCGTCGTGTAAAATTTTTCACGGTCCGGATATTTTTCTTCTTTTTATGAGTTAGGAGTTTATTACGCGGGCAGGGGGATTTTGCAAAGTGACATAAAACCTCACTTAAAAAGTTACAAAGGATACGGTCGAAAAAGTATCTCCATCCATTATAAAAAGATCGGAGAGGAATTTTAAAGATCGGAATGTTGCGTCGCGTTAGCGGCGACCTACCAAGGCTGCCTGTGACAGTAAAGAATTAAATCGCCCCCGAAGAATCCACGCTTTATGGCGCAAGGGGTTGGAACGTTTTAACGATGCAGCTAAAACTGCTCAGGGGACGACATAATATATTTTCGGATAAAAGCATGACGACGTTTATAACAACATAATGGGGACGAGAAACTCTTTATGCTACGAAAAACATAACTAAAAAGTTTGGAAGTCTATTTTTCATATCTCCTGAATAGCTAAGTAGGTTGTGTATCCAGGTACCCACCGAAAATGCGTGGGATACTGTTATACATAAGGGGCAATTTCTTCGTGTATAGTCTGAAGAAAAAACTTCGGATGTCTAATAATTGTAATTGTATTTGTTCTATGTTTGTAGTGTATGTGATGTACCTAGAGTCGGTTGGAAAATTTATGCAATAAGTAATAAACATTCCTGATAGCACCATAATACAGATAGTAAAATCACGACAAATAAACGTTAATAATGATACTGACATATAAATCAATTTTGAGAAAGAAAAAAGCTTTGATAAGGTATGATAATTATTTATGTATTAAGGGCATGATAAGATTTTTATGGTTCGAGGCTCTATTTTGAGCCAAGCGCTGTAGGACTATAAAAATCAGTTATGCCCACAGTGCATACAAAACTTTATGTACGATTAATGCATTGCACATTCAAAATAAATTATAATATAACCTCTTATTGTTTTTTTTAAGAAATGTAGGGTATTTTGTATTTATGATGGGTAGGCATCGGCACGTTTTCATGGAAACTCTTATAATATATAGGGAGCTAACAGAATGACAATCCATTTGACGCTTTTGGCAGTCCGTTTTCAACGCGATAAGCTATCTTCCCAGAATTATGGTAAACGAATTTCAACAAGCTGGCGAAAAGGCGTGAAATTGCGGCTTACTGCCGCAACATAGGCATGACTAGTTTTGTAATAACTGTATTATATAAATAAAACTTTGAATAAGCTCATAGCTTTGTGTTTATTGTTTTTAACTTTTGACGTTTCATTACAGCGCTCTGGGTCATAATAACGCCCACGGGCAATAAAAAAAGTTTACGTCAAAGAAATTCGGCTATAATGGTTTAATTTTTAGGTACAATTTCTAGTAAATTATATATTAATTCTTCTACACACCTGGACAAAGGATAAAACCAAAAAATCAGCCTAAATGTATTCAAAAAATGGTGTTTTTTTATTTAAAAAAAGGAACAATATAGTATTGTTTAATTTTAGCAGGCATACTACACAATATTTATCCGAAGATTAATCACTGCACATTTTTATCGTAAATGGTGCTGAAATATCTAATTTAATACTACTGACCATTTCATTAATTTTGCAACTGACTGTGCATTAGTCTACTACACATCTACTACATTTTCAGAACCCATTTTAAAAGGAAACTTAGCATTTCCATAACTTATAACTATGTAACTGTACATCAAAGAGAAAGTTTGCAAATGTGTTTTGATTTAGTATTTTATACCGTGAGCCCTGACCACTATGTGTAAGGACGGTCAAAGTTTTTGAGTAACTAATTTATTACTAGGAAATACATATGTATTACTTCCACATCCAACGGATGGGAAGTATTGTATCACGAAAAAAATTTTCAAAGTTTTTTATTTGCTCGTTCGCTTTAAAATGGCCGAAAACGCAAAAAAACAAAATTTGAGCAAAATAAATTTTCTTGTCTGTGTGCCGGGTGTATGTGTGTCTGTGGTTTTGTTTGTGGACACGATAACTTTCGAAAGACTTAATATATGAACTTGAAATTTGGCAAACGTGTAAATCTCAACTACCCAAAGCGACCTATTGTTTGCGGGGTAAGTAGAGTATCCGGAAGGGGGCGAAATTGAGGGGTAACTACCCCTTTTGCAAATTTTTAATTTTTTTTCATTTTAGTATCTAATTAGTAGTATAACTGCGAGTATTATTCGCTCTTATAAATTTTCGATGCAGCAAACTGTTTAGAAGATATTAGCCGAAAAGCGTCACTTAAAGAAAACGGTTTTTCCTAAATATCTCCGAATATATTTAATATATTCAAAAAATGAAAATACCATCAGATAGGAAATAAAATTTCTCACAAAAAGTATCTTAGAAAACTTATCCAAAATTTTGACATTTTCGAAATATTTCCAAAAAACCTATTGTCGTTAATAATTTTCGAGGTATTTGTAAAAAACCGATTTTAAAATTTATATACATATATTTGCTAATATCACGAAGACTGTTTGTCTTAGAACAAATGTGTAGAGAGAAAAAATGCTCATAACCTGATTACTAATTGTATAGTATAAGAAATAAAAATGTAAATGTCATTTTGACAATTGGATGTGGAAGTATTGATTCAATTTGCAGCGGTTTTTTCTACGAAACTCACACTGACCTTAAAGCAAATAAACCCAAACATAATTTGCTCCATTAGCTTGGCATTTCTTATTTTTAACTTCCAATTGCTTTAAAAACAGTGTTAAGCTGCAGTTTTTTATTGACTATTTAATGTCCAGACGGCTGAGTAATATTGCCAATACTCACGAAACAACAATCTTATAGCAGGCGCTGGAGACAAAAGTGCCAAAAGTGGCGTCATTTATTTGTCATCACATGCGTCTGTGAAGTTTTGTAACAACAATATGGCGCCACGATTAGCTACAACGTTAAAAATTCGCGAACTGCTTGTTAAAAAGTATAATGAAAGTAAATTGATGTCTGAAATTGCTGCTGATCTTGAAATACCAAAGGCAACAGTTGGAGACCTCATTAAAAAGCACAGGGATACGGGTAGTTAAAAAACTGTCTCACGTTTCAAGCTTAATCGAATAGTGAAAGTCCCATTTGTCTATTTTTCTTAGTTTCCCAGATATACTTACATTTTTTCCAATATTTTGCTGTTAGATTGTCATTAGGTTTACATCCCTTGTGCGTTGGAATGTCTTTTGTTAACTTCCGAGTCGCTTACATTACATGTAAACATTAGTATTGGGCAATGGATAAAAGTGAGTTTTGATAGTTACCGCAGACGTTTTATTTAGATATCAATGTATACAAAAATACATAACAGCTGCAAACGTCAAATTAAAGAAAAAACGTTAAATGGCTTCGAAACGGGATGTGATCTTTAAAAAAGCAAGTTAAATAGCTGCCAGAAGATATTGGGGCACTCTGTATAAGTGAAAGTATTTTATTATTTTTTTTGTACATATGTTATATTAATGAAGCCAAACTTTCTTCCGCGTTATAGACCATCAGATAGTGACAGATTTAGGTGTCTTATTTTCGCMTACAAGCCTCGATGAGGGTTGAAGGGTACGTTGCTGTAGGGTAAAATGAAGGTTTTATGAGTTACCTATGGGCCTTAACACAAGTTGCAATGTACTTATCCATTCATGCCACTCAACCCAATCGATTTTTCCAACTAGAAACAATGTACAAGGTGTCCTATTTTCGTTGTAATTGTAGGGTATCTCGGTAACTATTAATGCTAGAGGGTTGCGGTTTCGGCATTACTGTATTACTTTTTTGTTCCGAGTTCAGCTGTACCGTCGCGATTTTTGTATCGTCTTTTGTTTTAAACCCATAGCCAACTTTTGGAAAATGTAACATTTCTCCAGCTCTCAATTTCTCGCTTGGGTATGTAGATACAAAAAAAAACTGTAAAGACATTTTTTATAGATATTTTTATTTAGAATCCAGTGGCGTACCCCGTAATTTTTTAGGAGGTCACATTTTTGATATATAACACAAACTTGCATTTTTTAAATACAAACCATAGTTGGCTTTGCTATGGTTGAAAAGGCCTAGTTTTTCTGATTAAAAAATGTATACATTGTTAGGTTTATTTTTACTAATTTTTGAATTATTCAATTTTTTTAAATAATTTAATCGTATTTTACGTTTACATCCAGGAAGCTATGGGATAAGAAAGTACACAATATAATTTATATTATTAAGTAAAAATTTTTAACCTTTAAAAATAATATATGCATATTTGAATACATACATAAGACTCCTAAGAGCGCATCATCAAATATTTACATCCATTTTGACGAAAAACGTAAAATCACATTAAATTATTAAAAAAATTGGAATAATACCAAAATTAGTAAAGATAAACCTAATAATGTATACATTTTCTTAATCAGAAAAAAATAGTTATTTTCAACCATAGCAAAACCAATGGTTTCCATTTAAAAAAAATGAAAGTTTCTGTTATATCTCAAAAATGTGACCCCTTAAACAAGTTCTGAGTGCACCACTGAATTCAGAATAAAAATATCTATAAGAAAATGTCTTCACTGTTTTTTTGTGTCTACATAGCCAATCGAGATATAGAGAACTGAAGAAATGTTACATTTCCAAAAGTTGGCTATGGCTTTAAAACAAAAGATGATACAAAAATGGCGACGGTACAGCTGAATTCAAAACAAAAAAGTAATTCAGTATTGTCGAAACCGCAACCTTCTAGCATTAATAGGTACCAAGATACCCTACAATTACAACGAAAATGGGACACCCTGTACATGTTCATACTTTCAATGGGCCTGTGTGGAAAAATTTGTCAAAATCTTTTCCTTGCAAGATTACGCCCTTATTTCAATCCTTTAGCCACCTGCAATACTCAAGCCTCTGGTTTTTGGAGGCCAGGCTCAATTAATTAATCATTTAGTGAACACGTCTTGCGTGAAGATATGGATAGAGATATTTACCTCCACATCCAACGGATGGGAAGTATTGTATCGCGAAAAAAATTTTCAAAAATTTTTATTTGTTCATTCACTTTAAAATGGTCGAAAACGCAAAAAAACAAAATTTGAGCAAAAACAAATTTCTTGTCTGTGTCTGTGGTTTTGTTTGTGAACACGATAACTTTCGAAAGACTTAATATATGAACTTGAAATTTGACAAACGTATAAATCTCAACTACCCAAAGCGATCTATTGTTTGTGGGGTAAGTAGGGTATCGTTTTAGTATGTGATTAGCAGTATAATTGCGAGTATTATTCGTTCTTATAAATTTTCGGTGCAGCAAACTCTTTAGAAGATATTCGCAAAAAAAGCGTCACTTAAAGAAAACTGTTTTTCCTAAATATCTCCGAATGTATTTAATGTATTCAAAAACTGAAAATACCATCAGATAGGAATTAAAATTTCTCACAAAAAGTGTCTTACAAAATTTATCCAAAATTTTGACATTTTCGAAATATTTCCAAAAAACCTATTTTAGACCCTGCTCGTATGATTTGTTTTAAATTTTGGCATTATATAGAAACTCAAATTTCTGATCAGAAAGCAMTCTTGTAATTTTTTGTTAAGTTTATAATTTTCGAGTTATTTGGAAAAACCTATTTTAAAAATGTATATTTTTGCTAATGTCACGAGGACTGTTTGTCTGTGTAGAGAGAAAAAGTACTCAAAACCTGATTACTAATCGTATAGTATAAGAAATAAAAACATAAATGTCATTTTGACAATTGGATGTGGAAGTATTGATTAAGTTTGCAGCGGTTTTTTTTTACTTGCGTTAAGGAACATTTTTTCCATATGTGTGGTAACCCGAAGTACGGTGTAATCAAAGGCTAACTTTAATCCACAAAACTATTATTTATTCCTTCCACCAATGCAACCCTAAACACATGTCATTGTTAACATAAAGAATGTAACTCCCTATCCTGTCATTTTTACATCACCCACTATATAACTTAATGAGTATCCCGTATGCCGTACGTAAGAGCTAACCTCTCAGGATTACTCAACGGAGTCCGTCTCCGTCGCATCGGCTGATCTCCACAATATGTTATTCCCAGGGGGACTCATAAATTTACCTTCATTTCACTTACACCAATGTACTTTTCAACCTTCTTCAAGGCTTTCATGCCAAAATAGGGCACCTAAATATGTCACTATCTGACAGACTATTAGGTGAAATACCCTCTATATGCGAATTGTGTTTGTAAGAAGTGAAAGTCATGATGCGAACTATCTCTGTCATGCAGGTGCCAATCTTGAGCGAAATGATGAGATGGTAAAGATTAGAACTATATCGTTAGTTGTTTATAAGTAGTGATATGATACATGCACAAAAATCTGGAACTGTACAATATTAAGTAAATAAAGAAAGCCTTAAAGCAATACATTGCAGGTAATGGAGAAGCAAATATATTACAAAAGGTAACAGTACAGTTTAAACCTTGCACTCCAAGATGTGCGGGTAAAAATGCCATTTTAATAATTTAATAACAAGTTTATTTGCACGTAAATTTGTTTAATTTTGAGAAGTGCTGTAAACGTCAATTCCGCAAAAACTTTTTAACCAATTGCCTTAAAATAAAAAAGTTTTTTAATAAAAGAGAATCAATTAATCTGCAGTCAAGCATTTCTACGAAATTAAAATGTCTCCTCACCATTAACCGTAGGAAATTAAAATCCCTATACTAGGGTGTCTGCAACACTTCCCTCGACTCCTCCTGCTCCCCCGGAATTTTAAAGTACACGCAAATTTACCTACTCCTCGAAGAAACTTCCGAAAAACATCTGCATTTAGATTACGTATTATCGGGAACAATAAAATCGAAGAGCCCTCTCAACTTTCGATTACCGAGCAATTTGCCGAGGGTAATTTAGACTGATTTGAAATTTACGCTCCCCATTTTCGAGGGGGTGTGTAGTGTCCGTTTTGGGAAATTTACTGTGGATTCCGTAGGTACATAAAAAGCGGTGTGGGGGATTTTGTAACACTGGTTCTCGTTCGATTGCAGTATGTTTTCCAGTGGATTTATGTCCAATAAATTTTATACTCAAGCGCTGGTAAACATTCGAAGATATACGGTCAGTTGGACAGTTCATCTAAAATCTTATATAATGGAGTACATGCGTCGTTGTCTCCGACCGCTATGGTTGTGGAGAAAGAAAGAAGGAAGTATGGCTTAATTCATTTTCTTAAAATTGAAACTTCCATACTTATAAGTTTATTACTGATTCTTATTGTTTCATTTTAAATGGGTGAGAAATATTTATGGTATGCCTTCTTTTTAATAGTAATATACTTTTCCTCGAAATAAAGTTGCTTAAAAAGTTGTACAATTACCACTGAAAATATGAACCTTTGGTCACATGTCGGACATTATGAATCTTTATTGGTTGATATAAGCTAATTCTTTTATAAGCCTCTACTGCAGTTCTCAGAAACTCTCTACCTGAGTTACGAATATCTTTGATTTCAAACATCCCCCCACAAAAAAGTAGTGTTGTAAGATTCGGATAACAAACACGGCATTCGTGGAGGTTGCCAAGTCTAGACCATCTTCCTGGGTAGGTACGGTCGTCTGCAATATAAATGAAACAATAAGTAGTTTTAAATATTCATCGGTAAGCCCATTATAGAGTTATTTATGAGAAAAATGTACAGTAATAAGCTTGTGGATAAGTAATGTCTAGTGTACAAAAATTAAACAATATTTGTCTGTAATAATGCTTTACCCCAATGTTCGCATTTACTTTGCTGCCGACTCTGCTTACTTGCCAACACTGTTAAGATATTAGGCCGTGAAGCGTGAAATATTGTCATGAAAGGACACGAGGGCGTGGAAAGTTAACTTTCATCGAGTGAAATTCTTCAGGATTATTTTACACCGTCTAAATTATTGTGGACTCTATCAGAGTCACCAATTTATTGCAATATAACAACCAACTAACGTAAGCTTTAACGAATACACATTTATTTACTGAATTTTTCTGTTTGTAATGTCTCTGGCTAAGGAGATGTGGTTATAAAATTCTTACGTCACGCCACTGTGTTATAGTAGTACAGAAATAAACTATGAAAATCAAATTCACGAAAACAGGTACCGCTAACTGTTATTTCAATAACATACGAAATATACTTAAACCTTTTTTACTGCAATTTGTCTTATCCATAGCTTGTCATACTAGAAGATATTCTTAAGGTGTGATATAATATTTTTGAATCTRTTTCAAAAACGTATGTTTATAAAAAAAATTATATTACATTACATTCAGTAGCTATGTGGTTTCGTGGGATCTATTTTCTGATGTTTGCGTGTCTATGGAAATTTCAGTATCTGACAGAAAGATATGCATCGTGATTTGCAGCAGTTGGGGGTATGCCTAGTTTATTGCCTCATTATTATTCACGTGTAAACTTAGTTATAACTTATCAAATTTGTGTTTCACATACTTATTGCTTTTTCTGAATGCATGTCTAATTCAATGTCAATTTGCTGTTCCTTCCATAAGTATGTGGTTTTATCACGTAACCGAAAACATTTACACTTTGATCTTGTACTGTACAACATGCAGACATTTTATAAATGCGAAATTTTGGCTGTTGTCCTTCCTCTAAAAGGTCAAACTGGCTTGTCAAAAATTAGAGCGTTTTAGGTAGCTTTTACAATTATATTGTTTCTTCTTAAATATGTATAATTTGTTTATTTGTTATGTGCACTTCTACTCCAGAAAAATTTCCACGAAAGCAACTCAGACTTCTTTAGCTAAGTAACAAATTTATCACTAATACAAGTAAGTTTGACTAATTATATGTTAATATAACTTTAGTTAACTATTAAAATATCATACCAAGCCTTTGATGTATAAAGAAAACCAGTTCTAAGCCCTGCTGTCTGCACTAAACCTAAATTGCATTGACGAGCTATAATAATGCGAAATAGATCTAGTCTAGTCTGTTTGCAAGATGACAGTACAGAAAGGGTGATCCCAACAATTGTTCTAACTTTAGGCCTATTTCAATTTTGTCTGTGATCTCAAATATAATAGAATCTCTAATAAGAAAGCGCTTGGTCAATTACATCGAAAAGAACAATCTCGTAGAGTCCATCTCAACATAGATTTAGGAAAAGAAAATCAACAGTAACAGTAATGATCGAAGTGGTCAAATCAATTATAGAAGCCTTTCAAAACAAGCAAGACAAAATTTAACTTGTCTAGACCTGTCAAAAGCATTTGGCAGCGTCAACCATGAGATCGTGCTGGACAGACTTGATTATTATGGGATTAGGGGTACACTAGCCGAATTGATGCGGTCAGTAGAACAATAGGTTGTTCCACAGTGAGAACATGGGGTACGGGGTTTGTCAGGGGTCCATATTGGGCCCCATATTATTTCTCACTTTTATAAATGAGTTGCCATCAAGTGTGACTACCTGTAGAACAACCATCTTCGCCGACGGCACTTCATTTGTTGGTGTGGCAAGGGACAGAAATTTTCTGAAATTGAAAACTCAACTAGCTATTGGGGATGCTCAGAACTGGCTAAATTCAAACGGCCTACACCCGAATAGAGACAAAACACAGAGTTTATTACTTACAATTCAACAACAGATGAAGCAGGGTGAAGCAATGGTGTTGGGGTTTCATGTGGACTCCTCCTTGACCTAGAAAACACATATAAATTGTTTGTGTCTGAAACTATCGTCGCAATATTCCAGTCGAAGGATATGGTTTATTATAGATGAAGTGGCAGTAAAATTAACTTAGTACGCCCATTTGCACAGCTTGCTGTCTTAAGGAGTCATCCTGTGGAGTGTATCATCAGCGTCGTTGAGGGTTTTCCTTCTGCAGAATCGGGCCGTCCGTGCTGGGTGGGAGCATCCTAAAGAGAGAGTTGCAAACAAATTTTCAGACAACAACAAATACACTACCTGCAGTATACATGGTCATTTGTATCTGTCATGTTCACAGTCGTCATCAAACCATCTCAGAAGGTCACTCTACCTACCACGAATGCGGAACAAGAATACAAAATAATTTAGCCATCCCAAGGTATAGGATGAATAAGTGCCAAAAAAGCTTTGAGTAAAAAAGCCATAAGTAGAGTCAACTTCAAACAAGTACTAAAATCAGTGTCGATGGATATGGCGCCATATACAATAGAAAAGGCTCTTGAATTAAACTATAATGCAGCATTTGCCATGTTGACATGTTAAATACGAGTGTGAAACTGCATTTTTTATACGACATATCTTTATTGTTATTATTTTATTATTATTGTTATTAATATTGTTATTATTATTATCATTATTATTATTATTATTATTATTATTATTATTATTATTATTATTATTATTATTATTATTATTATTATTATTATTATTATTATTATTATTATTATTATTATTATTATTATTATTATTATTATCCACTTCATCATTTGTATTTTACGACTACACCTAGTATAGCCGGGCCAGGTGTAGTTGGAAAAGTTCCAGTTCAAAATTTATTATTAAGTTAATAACAGGAATGAAGTAGAGATTAGGCATTATAATTTTTATTGACAGTGAAATTCTTTTATCGAGAATCGTTGTTATTATAAGTACAGCTTATTAATATTATTATGACTCTTACTTCTTTACTTAATAATACATCTTAGTATGTTTGTTGACAGGCCCCTGCCGGACTCAAATAAGCGGGTAATAGATGCAAGCAAGCAGAGTAAGGTAGGATTTTTTAATTTATTTAGTAGAGAAATATGTGGTGTATGAGATTTCAGCTCTACCCTTAATATTTTGTTTGCGATGAAACAGGGGAACTAAATGGATTCCTACAGGTTTCTATAAATGATTCAGGCAACACGGGCGGCGTTGATTTCTGAATTCTTTGTGCCGCCTTTTTATAACTGCTGCCAAGCTAAAATATGCACGGCGATAGAAGTTGAAGATTGCAGATCAATGTGACACGACAGCTGCGAAACATGAGCTTTCTGCAAGCTTAAAATTAATTATCCTTCAGAACACTACTGAATATGATCAAAATACAAACTCCCAGGCGTTTTCTCATATTAAAATATATCAAATAATTAAAAAATCGAAAGATGCCAAATATACGTCACTTTCATGAGAGGTGGCACATTGATTTAATCGATAATATCCATAAACGCCCTGGATGCATGAATCCTTTATAGAAACCCTGTACGGTGATTACCAGCTTTCTAAACAATGACGTATTGAAGCAGTTCAGTCGTAATCGATTGAAAATGAAGCCCTTGAAACATTCTTAAACCAACTTTTTAAAGTGAGTAACAGAAATGATCTGTTTAATAACATGTACATGTTTGTTGTAAGGCAGTGATGGGAGTTTACGCGTAAATTATAATTTTCTACGTTACATGCGTAGAAAATGTAGATAAAGCACTTTGGCGTAGATTTTAAGTAGAAAATATAAAACGAGTATATTATGCATGGCTAAAATGTATTAAGTACATACTAAAACAAAATGAAATTAGTTTGATTCTAGTTTCCCTGTTTCGTTGGCTTCTCCATGTGTCAAATTTCTTAAAATTTTATAGTTTTTATATCTAATACGTTAAATGGACATAGCCGTCGCTTTTTATTATATTAAAGTCTTCGCAAATAAGTAGAAATCGACTTCGTATGTTAAAATAGTGTTCACTCTTCTTTCTTTCGATTTTTATTTCAAATCTTTGTCAGGGCTTCTATAAACATTTACAATGGTACACAAGTATATATATGTAGTTGAACCGTACTGAAAATGCGGTTTATAAATAAGAGGTCAACTAAAACATGCAAAATACGATCCATTTATGTATAATGTTATTTGGAATTTGAAGTTTTGATTTTAGACAGATAAATAACAAAATCTGAAACTTGCAACATAGCTACCACATTTTTTATAAATAACTGCACGGTTTACTAAACATTTTTATTTTCTTAACTTATGATTTTAATATGTCTGAGACAATAAATAGATGTAAATGTAAATATTATATTACAAACTTGCATATCATATTTCAGTAAGTAGTCAGTGTATACAAACGGTTTTTTTGGTTCATTGAAACACAAAAGACAAGGCTTTACGACATCTTTCCTTCCACAACTATATTAAGTTGTTTTCCTAACACACTATCAAATTCGGTACCGCAGTTACAAGTTGATTTTTTTCCAAAGAATTTTTTTACTACAACACAACTAGTTGGTCATAGTTAGTTGCTTCTTTAGATCAATGTATCTGGTTCAGCAACAAGAACTGCTTGTGTACCCTGTTGATCTGCTTTCAAAGAATTTGCGATAAAAGAACATGAGTAGCTTATGAAATTTCTGTTTACAGCGAAGAAAGAACATAAAATCACAGTTTACAGTCATTAAGGAGTCCATTTGACCGACTGAGGGCTTCAAAGTGCTTTTCACAGCACGCTTGTCGGGTCTTCTGGCCCTAAGGTATGACCAAATATGTTATTGCTGTTTAGACATTTACCACGTTTAGAGCAGTAGTGGTAATAGACACCATTAAATAACTAAATATTTCTAAATTTCTGATTATCTACACAATGCTATTTTCTACAGTAGAMTTTCAATGTACAATATTACATAGTTTACGCGTAGATCTACATGACGTATTCTACGCGCCCATCACTGTGTAAGAGTACCTTACTCAGTATAAATAACATACCCACTGTTCTTTTCTACTGTCAGATGAAGCAAGTTTCATTTATCTACTTCACAAAGCACAGTTGAAAGGAATAATACTTCCTCGTTGACTTTAGATTGTATCGAAAGAAGATTTTATATTCTTGATGATACACTGCGAATTCTACTTTTGAAATACTGTGTGAAAAATTTCAGGCGGACAATAAAAACTGCTTGATTAACTTTTGACTGCCATTATTTGGTAGTTGTGATAATTCTAGCTTTATAACCGTGGTTTGAAAACTAAGGAGAAAACACAATAGCCTGTGAATGCGAATATATCACACTACAGTCAAAACTGAATAAGTTTAGTTGTTCAGCGAATTTTCTCTTATCTGGAGATCAAGGTGAACGATCAGAAAATATTACCAWACATCAACTGTGCAAGTCAGTTCATTCCAATTTTGGGACGCTATTCAAATCGATACAAGTTCTGCAGGCACCCCCACAATAATAAAACCCTACTACGGTTAGTCTCACAACACAAAGGATATGTAACATTAATTAATTCTAACCCTCTACTCCACTCTGTAACCAGTGAACAAACAATAAAATTAGGGATGTGTCGAATATAGATTATACCCAATACTGAATATTCGGATAAAAATTCTTGCCGAGTAAAGAATACACCAACATGTCTAACGAATTTTGTATTATTTGGTTCCTTATGTTCGATATTATTCGGTCCCGAATACTACATACATTATCTTTGTAACTTCGTAATTTAAAAAAATAGACACTATTTTAAATATGATATTTACCATATTTAGTTTTGTTCACTTTATATATAGAATATAGGTGCAAAGAAGAGACGTCATCTCTATATTTTTTACAACCAAATAAGATATAACAAAACACTGTCGGAAAACAATGAGATATGTTTACATATAGACGTGTTAGAGATATAGATTCAAGATATAACGCAGCAATCGTCGTACACTTTAACAGCAAAAGATAGAAATATGTGAATAACATAAATATAACACAACATATACAAATAAATTATTGCAAACGTCCCCATTTGCGCGAAACATCAGCCCGGCAACGAACTAGCTGCTGATTCATACGGTTCAGTGCGAAAATGTCCGATACTGAATATCCAGTACCGGATATTCATAAAACCGAATATAAGCGCATACCTATTCGGCCGCATTCGAAATGTAACAAAAATGGGTCGTATGTATCGACCGCCGAAATATTCAGCATCTACTACCTGTTGTGTGGTGCCATCAGCGTAAATAAAAACTATTTTAAAAGTGTTAGACTATTAGGTTTAAGAAATTCGAATGCCCGTGTTTCGTAGTAGACGAGCTGTTTTCTCATTATATCCTCAGATTCGGGGTGAACCGTCACATGTGGTTGCAATTCCCACTTCCTGGAGGTCAGAGATTCTTGGCGTAAAGGTACGGCATCACCATAAGTGCAAAATGAACTGGACTTTTTCATACGCCTCCAAGTGTTTACGCGCAAGCACCAGGTGATTTCAACGGAAACACTTCCTCACCTTCTGTTTGGCTGTTAATGTCCTTTTCAAAGGTTTCTTTTTCAGCAAGACTCTCGCGAAATTTGCAATGGAAGTCAAATAAATACGTATTAGTCCGATTGTCTATAATATACATTCAAATGCTAATATTATCCCATTTTCCTAAAAGTGATCGTAACATAAACATATTTCTTGTAAATTGAACATATCATCAAGAAAAATCGTGAGTGTTTGCCTAAATCGAGAAACTTTCCTTCGGTAAAATTAAAAAAAATCGCGATCATTTCAAACTGTTTCTTCACTAATACACGTCACCTCGGATCTAGTATTATCAAGTAAGGTAGAGCTTCATGCTTCACCATAAGTGCAACATTAACTGGACCTCTTCATAGTAAACTGTTAACTGATCACAACAAATAATACTAGCGTCCTCGTAAAACTTTCTTACGAAGAAAAATAAACAATGATTGGATAATAGCCAGTTTACTTACCTATATTAATGTGTATCTAGTGAAAGATAATTATTAATAATTATTACCGCGATTCTAAAGAGGGCCTTGAAAGCTCAGTTCAAAAGGTCCCGAGTTCAACCCTCGGTCAAGACTGGCAATACTTTTCCATTTCATACTTATGCCTGTTAACCCCTTAAAATATCATCTATGCTCATTAATGTGTATCTATATGATTATAGCGTAAACATGATAAATATCCTTAATACGACTACTAAATAGTTGCAAGTATTCGCAATTGGGTTTAGTTGCTCAAAATACTCGAGAACTAACTACAAATTACCTGTGGTTCAGTGAAATTTTATTTGAACATCAGAAATCAGTTGTAGTGTTGCTGACGTAGTTAGTCCCACCGATTTAGGAAGCGTGTTCCTGACGCCACATCCCAATTAAATCATTCCTCCGGGCAAAAATTTCGCTGCTCCATTTACACACGAGGAACGAGAACCCACACGTAAAATTCTCGCAGCGCACTGAATTTTCATGACGGAGCTCGCCCACGTACCTAGCATACGAAACAAAACACGGTGCTCCATGTTTCAATGCAGAGCGAGTTATCCGTATTATATCCAGTCGCGGCTCGTCGTCCAGAATACAAGTTAAAATTTTGCAGAGGCTCTGCATTTATACATTCATATTTTATGGATGACAAAGGAAATACTGCAGATGATGGAAGAACATAAGAATAACAGGACCGCATACATGGAGATACACAGCTCAATACAAAGAAAGATCAATGAAGCCCAACAGAAAGAAATATTGCCAAAATGCCATGAAAAAGCAATACTGCAACAAAGATCTGACTAATGTACATAAAAGAGTGACAGACATAATTAACAAGTACAAAAGGAAATCCGTAAGAAAACTTGTCAATGACATCGGAGAACTTATTATGAAGCAGGAAACTATTACAGACATTTTTAGAGAAACTACATTTGTTTTTCGATGGAAGAAGGGATTCCCCTACCTTATCAACAGAAACTGTACCTCCAATACTAATAAATGAAATAAAAGAGCAGCCATTAAATTGTTGAAAGAAAGAAAAGCTTTCGGATGAAATCAATAAAAATGCTCTGCAAACTGTATAACAATATGACACCGGCAGTATCCCGAAAGAATGGCTTATATCGGAATTTTATTGTTGCCTAAGAAACAAGGAGCACAGAAATGCGGAGAATACAGAACCATTAACTGAATGAGGTATTTACTCAAACTTTACCTTAAAATTATTAATTGCAGCATATACAAGATATGCGAACAAATGGTGGCAAACACAATTTGTTTCATAAAGAGAGTAGGAACAAGAGATTAGGTCTACAACTATTATTCCAACTATGTAAGGACATGAATTGCGCCATTTACACCTGTTTTGTAGACAACCGAAAGGCGTTGGCAAAATCCTACTGAAGAAGATACTAAAAGACACCGGAATGGACAGCCACCGTAAAAATTAACACTGGAGATGAAACAACAGAGGCAATTAATTAATTAATTAATTAGTCATCTTTCCCTCCGATATTCAATCTTTATTCGGAAGAGATGTTTAGACAAACAAAATAAAATTTTTGGCCATAAGGAAAGAGAAAAAAGGAAATTGCCAAATAATTATTAAAAATATACTGATAGAACGGGTATCCAAATTTAATTATCTGGGAACCTTCGTAAACGAAAAGTTCATCAAAATTTTCTAAACTTGTCAAAAGCCACACCTTCAAACTACTTATCAGAGTAAGACTTCTGTGCTGCTATTTGTTTTACATATACTAGGAAATGGAATCTTGGACATTAACTGAAACAAGACAAAAGATACTTGAAGCCTTCGAGATGTGGTTCTACAGAATGATCTTTAAAAAGATGTAATGTACACGAATAAGAAAAGGAAATTGGAATATCTTGGATATAGGTATAATGAGAAACGACACCAAATACAAATTCTTAAAATCTATCTTCCAATAATAAGTGTTTGGAAAGAGAGAGCTTGGAAGAACTTGAGGACATAGTATTCAAATCAACCACAGAACAGCAGTCAACAAAGTTGTCATAGCTAGGATGGTCGCCAATATTAGAAAAGAATGAGCATTCGAAGAAAAAAGTATATTATAAGAGTTACGTTGAAGACCGTAGGAATGGTAAGACACTTCAATGTTGTGGTTTCAGAGATGTTAATTTGAAAAAGTCATACGTATGACTTTGAGTAAAACTCCCCGTATCGAAGCATAAAAAAAATCGTAGTCTTGGACTGCATTCGATGCGGGTAGCAGGAATTTATTCATGGACTTCTCCACTTTAGTTTAGCGGTAGACATTTCGAAACATTTGTCCACGGAAAAGGGTAGTAATGAACAGAATTTGTCCTCGAACTGTTGAATCGAAATTCGAAAAATGACACTGACAGATTATGTTAGTAAAAAGCAATGAATTGCATTTTGTTTTCACGGCGTCTTCGTGCGTTAACAAATTATCACTTGACGATTTTTTTAAATTGAATACCTGTTATAAACATATTAATTATCACGGTAATATTTCAGCAACTTTAGATTTTTTTATTTCATTGTACACATTATATCAGTCTTTTATCTTTTTGTAAATAATTTGTATAACACTTACGGTTTCAAAATTAGTATATTAACCAACTAAATGTACATAGATATAGAACACTAATAATAATAATAAATGAACTAGCTCTGCATCGACCAACCGTGCCAACGCAAAGTGCAGTAATAATCCTCCGCCTCCAGCAGGCTCCCTGTTATATCAGCATTTATGCTGACGTTTGCTGACGATTACGCATTATTACCAAACATCTTAACAACGGGTGTAACATTCGGCCATGCTACCGTATTTCCGTCCCGGAAACATCATGACTTCATGGTATCTGTAAAGTCAAAACGTCTTATAAACAATATCATTTTTGTTTTAGTCAGTATAGATATCAACATGAACTGCAAGGGATGACACACATGCTGCGCATACACATGCGGCACCCACTATACAGCCCAATATCTGAACATAATCATCATAATCAAAATTACACACCAATAAACAAACAAGTAAGCAAATAAACTATGGCCTTAATTGCCCTCATCAAAAATTCTTTGACTTTCAGAATCCGTGTCACTACTTTCGTAAGTAGGCGTAAACGGCTTCATTCTGTCAGCAGTGCTGACACCACGGTACCTTTTATGCGCACGTTTTGAACCTGGTAGGTCCTCTACAACGTATCTGTCATGAGCCAGTATCTCTTTTACTGTGTAAGGGCCACTATACTTTGGAACCAACTTACTACTCTTGCCATTGTTGGCAACATTAGCCTTCTTCAGGATCACAAGGTCTCCTACTTCGTACTCATGAGCTCGTTTTCGTTTTGCGTCAAAGCAGGCCTTTTGCCGTGCTTGCGCGTGACCTATTCGTGACTCGGCTTCTTTACGAGTTTTCTCGATATCATCTATTACCATATCGTCAGCTACGGTTAAACTCAAAAATGAGTCATTTAACCCTCTAGGTCTATAGCCAAGTAGTAGTTCGTAGGGCCTTTTCCCAGTCGAACTGTTCTGAACAGAGTTTATACCAAATACGACAGAGCTTATCGTATCATCCCATTTCCTCTTATCGTCGTGAGTTGTTAAGATAGCGTTCAACAGAGTCCTATTGTATCTTTCAACTTGTCCGTTGGCACGTGGTGTAGCTGTCGCATTAAACACAAGCTTTATGCCCAGGTCTTTTGCGTATGCCACAAAAACTTTGCTCGTGAAGCTAGATCCTCTATCGCATATGATGCGCCTAGGGACCCCAAACGTTTTGAAAGTCCCCTCCAAGAAGTCTATGACTGGCTTAGTTTTTGTACTTTTTACAGGCTTAGCAAACAGAAATTTCGTGAAGGCGTCTACAGCTACAATTAGATACGAATTGCCTTTGCTACTTTTGACAAAGGGTCCTAAGTGATCTATATGCATGGTATCCATAGGCACTGATGATTTCTCTATTGAATGCAGAAATCCTTCCTTCCTCCCTGAAGGTGCTTTATTGTAAGCACATGCTAAACAAGCTTTGATGTAACGATCAACGTATTTCTTCATTCTTGGGAACCAATAACTATTCTTAATACTGTTCAGAGTCTTTTCTGCTGCAAAATGTCCCATATTATCATGGTGATACATGGTCACCACTCTCCTAGCTGCCTTGGGAACATACCATTTCAGTCCTTCAGGTGTTTTCCTATAGAGCCTATTGTCTTTTACCGCGTAATCTTTATGAATTTGCTTCTCTTCGGCATCGCAAGGTTTCCTTGCAAGAATTTCAAGCAAATATCTGCAATGTTCGTCAATTATTTGGGTCGCTAACACCCAATCTTCGCGAGTAATATCAACTTGTAATACGTCGATATCTTTGAGTGGATGGTGATCTTCAACAGGATTTCGACTTAGTGCGTCTACATGACCCATTCTCAGACCTGCCCGATACTCCACAGAGAAATTAAACTCTTGCGTAATGAGCCACCACCTTGCAATTCTAGGAAATTAGATCTCGTTTTGTCATTGTTGTTCGTAGCGCACTGCAGTCGGTAACAACTTTAAACTGCAATCCCAAAAGGTACACGCGAAATCTTTGCAGCGAGCAGACAACCGCTAGAGCCTCCAGTTCGTAGGAGTGGTACCTTTGCTCTTCCTTGGTGGTTTGCCTACTAAAGTACCAAACAGGCCTTAGTCTCCCGTCTGACTGTTTTTGTAATGAATGCCACCTAGACCGACCTTTGAAGCATCCGTGTGAACTTCGGTTTCTAATTTGTGGTCGTAAATGGCAAGAACTGGTCTTCCAATTAAGATCTTTTTGAGCTTTTCGAATGCCTCGTGTTGTTCCTTGCCCCATTCAAATTTTGCTTCTTTTCTTGTTAAAGAAGTTAACGGCCGTGCTAGTTGAGCAAAACTCTTTACGTATTTTCGAAAGTAGCTACATAGACCAACAAACTGTCGAACTTGGTGTACGTTTTCGGGAGAAGGAAATTCTTTAACAGCCTTGATTTTTGCAGTGCCGGGCCGTATACCCTCGGCACTGATCTCGTGACCAAGGTAGTCTATCCTTTCTTGGAAAAATTGACACTTTATCAACCGTAGAGTAACACCGGCATTCCGTAAAGTTTCAAACACGTCACCAAGAGCTATTAGGCCAAATGTAAAGCTCGTGGACGGTACAAGTATGTCGTCCATATATGCTAGTGCCGTTGAAAATCGCATAGTACCAAGTATTTGATTAATAGTTCTTTGGAACACTGCAGGAGCGTTCACTAGACCAAAGGGCATTCTACGATACTCATATTGACCGTCGGGAGTCACAAACGCTGTCTTTTGTCTAGAACCTTCCGCCATTCTTATCTGATGGTATCCACTAGCCATATCTAGGGTAGTGAAATATTTGCATCCCCTTAACATTTCCAGGTGATCGTCTACCCTCGGCATTGGATAGCAGTCCTTAACCGTCTTGGCATTCAACATTCGATAGTCCACACACATTCTCGTTTCTCCGTTTTTCTTTTTGACAAGAACAATCGGGCTGGAATAAGGTGAATTCGACTCCTGGATAACGTTAGCTTCTAGAAGACCATTTACCAATTCGCGCACTTTTTCTCTCTCATTAAGAGATAAACGATAAGGCCTATACGTCACAGGTCTATCATCAGTGAGCTGAATGGTCATCTCAGTATTTTTAATTTCACCTAGCTCCTTGGTATTTTGCGCAAAACAATCTCGATATTTATTTAACAGCAATAAAAGTTTTAATGAATCCGCTTTAGAAATATTATGTGGCATGTGACTGTACAAATCTGCCATACTGAATTTTTTGAGCTTAACAACGTCAACTTGAAGAACACTCACCTGTGGGTCAGCATCGAGAGTGCAGGGACGTCCCCGTGCCATGACTTTACCCTTTTCGAAACGAATAGTTTGTCCAGATGCGTTTAAAACGGATACCTTCGCTGCGGACGCTGACGTCACACATCTGGCAACTATGCATTCCTTCATGGGTTCATATGAATGCCTCAGATCCACGAAAATATCTCCCTCATAGGTGTCGCGGGATGTGCAGCTTATTATGCATACGTGATTTGGAGGTATCTCGACGTCGGTGCTTGACAGAAGTGTAATTTTCTGTGGGGGTAGTGCCTCGATCTGTTGTAGCTCTGCCATTTCTGAATTAAATATTCGAGCAGATCCATTTCGTAATACCATAATAGCATCTGCTTGGTTTAAGACAGATCTTCCGATCAAAATTGGCATGCTTTGGTGGGTATCTGTCACAATCAAAACTGGTACTTTAGTTTCGAGGAGATCTACCCTCAGGTTGATTTCGGTATCCGTAGTTCCCAAAACTTTAGATGTGCCTCCGCCATATCCGTTCACGCATATGTTAGTGTCGGACCAAGCAAGTCCAACTCTTTTGGCATCGCTTTCTCGCATAATTACAACCTCGCTACCAGAATCTACAAATCCTGGAATATGATACCCATTTATTGTACAAGTTACGTAATAACCATCCGTGTTTGATGTTGAACGTGTTTCACACATCAAAGCTTTACGTGATTTATTTTTGTAACAGTTCTCAGACGTATGACCTAACTTCTTACAGACAGAGCATTCCTGCCGTGACTTAGAACAATTGGATTGAATATGGCCAAATTGTTTACAGTTGTAACACTTTCCTCTTCTAAGAGTGCGCCTCTGCTCGGGTTTGTCCATAGTTTGTCGTCGTTCATGTTTGCAAGAAAAATCGGGTTTTGGACGTTCTTTTGTAACTGTCAGCGTTGCCAAATAATCACTACATAGGCTTTCCGGTGTGAGATATCTTCCCACTTTAGCACCAGACTGTATAGCGCTATCCGGAATCCCATCTATTATCATAGCAACAGCATTTTTGCCTGATATTTCACATTGGCGGAGTAGCTGCATCTTTCCAAAATAATATTCTGTCCAAGATTCGTCGGGTAATTTGTGGCGACGAATAAGCCTTTTAAGAGCCATAGGAAAATCTTGGTGGTCTGGGAACGCTTGTGTTAACGCATTCTTCCATTCGGTCCACGAGTATTTGTAATTATCTAGGTTGTTGTACCACGTTTTGGCTAACCCAGAAAGTCTCGACTTCATGTGATAGATGGTGGTCTTTTCGTCCCATCTATTTATTTGAGTCAATTGATCTATTTTGTCGAGCCATTTTCGACAGTTTCCATTTGTATTGCCGGGATCGAATTCCGGGATGCAATCAGGCCGAATAGAGACTCCAGTGACCCCGCGCTCACTATCATTCTGTAACAGCTGGTTCACCAGCTCCTCCAACTGCCTGATGCGTTTTTGTGATTCGCTTTCCTCTCTGCTACGTATAGCAGAGCTACCGCTTTCCGCAACGTCTGCGTCGACGGTACCGTTCCCTCAGGTTCACGTTCAGGCTTGCTGAATTCGAGGCTGATTCATTCTGTGACCTTTCGTACATAATATTATTATGTAAGTTGCTCGGAGTGATGCTTGCGATGTTTAAGACGTCATCACTGCGTCCCGAACCTTCTCGGCTCCCTGAATGCCTCCGGCAGGTCGCTTGTGCTCGGGGCTCCCTTTGGGCTTTCGCTCCTTTAGGTTCTGGGGTGTCCGACCTAACCAGGGACCCCCGTTCAACAGGAAGTTCCCGTTGTCTATCACGAGAGGATGTTACGTTTACACTCTCTCGTTTTTCGTTGAGCGATATGCGGCTCGCGTGCTTCAGCCTTGTTTTCTTGCCCTGCCGTTTGTAGCGACCACGGTTACTACTACTTGTAGTGCTACTCGAGCAAGAACTACTTGTAGAGGTCGTTGACCTACTACTACTAGTACTAGAGCTACTTCTTTGCCTACGTCGACGCTTACCCATTTTAGCCGGCGTTTTGGAATTAAATAAATCCACACTAAACAGCACAAACTTAACTTCACCAGTCTCTTCGGATAGAGCGTTACATCCCGCCGCTGCTCTATAACACTTACGGTTTCAAAATTAGTATATTAACCAACTAAATGTACATAGATATAGAACACTAATAATAATAATAAATGAACTAGCTCTGCATCGACCAACCGTGCCAACGCAAAGTGCAGTAATAATCCTCCGCCTCCAGCAGGCTCCCTGTTATATCAGCATTTATGCTGACGTTTGCTGACGATTACGCATTATTACCAAACATCTTAACAACGGGTGTAACATTTGTTTCCTCTTTTCCCACCAACTTCATAAACTTTTTAAGTTTAACAACAATTTAGCTTAAAACTGACGAGCCGCCTTTGCTCTTATCTTACCGAGCATGTTTTCAGACGATAAATAAACATGAGACACTCTAGTCCCGTGTGACACATGTCCCTAGGCATTCTATAACGCAAAAATAGCCCGGTATCCGTCGAAAATAGCGCGCTGGCTAAGTGGCTGTTCTTATGTCATCAGGTCGTACGCAATTTCTGTAGTAAATGTTCCGCGGATTTGTCACGTTGATCGTCGTCGTCAGTTCTATTAGCGGCCTCATTTGAGACGGGGAATGGACGAAAATGCTGGGAGTGATTGATCGTTTAATGACCGGATGAAAAAGTCACTCCTCCGGATGGGTTCTTCTACGGAGAAAAGATTTTTCTTAAGGAAGCGGACTGTTCCAAAAATACATAGGCAACGACTGACGAGATTATTTTAGCAGCAGTTTAAGACTTCATGTAGCTTTTGTATACAGTTGCTGATCTGGCACCTCCACCATTTATAATTATCGTTAACGGATAGTTTTACAAAAGAATGCTCTGTTTTTACTTCACTTACTCGCATTATGAAGCTTCAGGAAGTATTTCTCTTCTAATGGCATTCACTTTTTTTATTGGCATCGACAGAAAAATCGGTGAACAAGACATTCGCGAACCTCACAGTCCATTATTTCGGAAACCATAGCATATATGAGTATAGGAAAATGAAGTTCCTGTATGAAAGAAAAAAGAAGACTTAAAGAGCAAAGTATATTAACTTTAAGCGTATATGTTGTGATTATCTACCGATTTGCTTTCACTAAAAATGTCGAGCTTCTGTATGGGCGCTAGAATAGCTTGCAGTAGGCTAGTTATTATATTGGAATTCAAACTCGTTTAAAACTCTTTCTTTGCATTTACCTTTAACTATTATGATGTGATTTCTGGTCTCTGCCTTGATTCCTTTAACAATAGAAGAACACGGAAGATGTATAATGCTTTTTTGAGATTTAGACTGTGCTAAGAATTAAATTAAGTATCAAGTATCATGCAGTGTGCGATATAGATGGTTGGATGATTGAATATAGATCAACAAATATAACCTGATCAAGACAACGTCGTAAGTGTACAGAAATAGATATCGCAAAATTTATTACGCTGAATCTGAATTTTTGAACATGTACACATCAGGCAGTTTCTGATGCAAAATATTTGTTGAACAAAGGTATATTTTTTAATGGTTACGTTTAACAGTTAGTAGGTTGGATTGACTGTAGTAGTTATTTGGCGATTAATTTACAAGTAAATGAGCTTATTTGTATGTTACAATAATTCATACAAGAACCTACATTTCGCTTGGGTGTCAGCGTTGTTGGCAATTTTTACCACATCCAGGCGTGAATACAGAGGGATGGGGGTTCCGACCAAAAACTTTATTTTAACTAATATCAAATTTAAAATCATCATCACTATATACCTGTGTAGAAGAATCATTATTAACTCATCACTACCTAAGTATACTATATCTATCAATTGTAGGAGTATTTCACTGGAAATCACCTACTATAGTAAGATAGCGGGATTTGATCAAACGGCTTAAAAGTTGAGCCCCAGTCCTCTAGCGCTTTGCGTGACAAATCAATAATGAGACGTATACAACGTGCTTCCCAAGTAATCTGAAATATAGTTGAATGCTAATCTGTGATTTAATTATTATAAACCTAAAAATTCCTATAAACATGCGTGATAAGTTTAGTGGTTATTGAGATATTGTGTGTTGATTTTTTTTAAATTACTTTAATAGAAGTAGTATTGTTATAWTATGTCYACTTGTAATTAACATGCGAGCTCCCAGTCGATGTCTATCCGATTTCCGAATCCATTAGAWATAGGCAGTAGCGTTGCGAATAACGTTACGACCTTCTACGGTTCGATTTTGGAGATCTTCTWAATTTACAGTCGGGATTTGTGTTGTATATCCCCACACACTTAAGTACAGAAGATTGTGATCAGGTAATCTTGGAGGCAAGTATAATTATTGAGATCGCCGTCCTATCCAATGGTTTACTTCACTAGTTATTTTAACTTACAGCCAAAGCATGTTAATTACAAAAAAAAACAACACTCCGTATTTCAATAACGACAAAACGTATTACGCATATTTATAGGAACTCTTAGAATATGTATTATATAGACAAATGCGCAATCGAATCAACCTAAGCAAAGTATAGTAGCGAATTTCAAACTAAATCTAGTAGAGCAATGTTTGAAAGCAAAAGTAATGTTATTTTCCCAATAGACATGCAATAATTTCAAATTTATAGTTAAAATGCAGAAGTTTATGGGTTTAAAAACAACCAAAGATGGTGAAATATATACAGTATGAAGGCAGCACTATCCACAATACATAAGTTATAACTAATACGTAAATACGGTTGGCCAGTTAACGCTAATATCCTGAATTTGAATTCCCACAACTAATGAAAGTGGTAGCGTTGGCTTTAAAAATTGTAAGAATAAGAACTGAAAACTCCTGTACTTAAGGCCTTGCGTCGAAAATCTAGGTCATAAGCGTACAGAAGAAGTTTAGATAGTTTCATGGATTTTTTGAATAAAAAATAATTTTTTTGCATACAGTGTAAAATGATTCACTAGCATCCATTGAAGCATCTTCGTTAAAAGTTGTAGAAAAGTTAACTTTGGCATTATGTGAGTCATTTGGTCGATATCGACAGATTTGAATTTATAACTCTTTCACCTTGTTTCTTAGTGTTAGCGTTGTCTGAATATTATTCAGACAACAGTGTTAGTGTTAGTTTTTGTCAGCTTTAGAGGGTTGTAGTATAGTAAGTCGCCTGGTTACGATCATCAAGGTTGGAGCGAAGTAGCCTCTTCAGCTCTTCAGCATATGTTTATTTGTTAGTTAATGCAGACTTGTTTTCTGGTGTTAGAATCTCATATTGTGGAATTTGTTGCGTTCTTAAAAATAGATTTGTAAGAGAAACGAATGCGCGAAAGTGATTCCAGTTTTACGTTTTCCTATTATACTGTTTCAAAAATATGTCAATGTGTCTAATTAAGTTCATGAATACATTATAAGAAATAAATGATTTTGAACCGTTTATATATATACATATTGAAAACAGTCGAATACCTATCTCTTATGAATGGAAATAAAAAACATTCTTTACAAATTAAAAAATGCAACACTAATATACCAACAATGCTATACCTAGTTTTCTGGTGATCGGCTCACTCCAGATAGCTAGGTAGGGTTACATGCAGATAATATAATATAAATCTATATTTATAAAAGTTCACCAAAATAATTATTTACATTTTTTGAATACCTAAATAATTTTCGTTGACCGTTACTATACTATGAATATGATGTCGCATACGAGGTGGAAAGCTAACTCCTTGTATATTAGTGAGTCTTGGTGTTTGTTATGTTTGTTAAATCTTTGTAGCAAATCATTATTATTTTATTTTTAACTAAATAAATGCCACTAGATGCACTAGTGGTTTTCAAATCATCAGATTTATTAACTTTTGCGAAGAATTCACCAGAAAATCGTAACCTGGAGAAGAAAGCTCACGACCCTACAACATCTCTGTTCACCGTAGCAATCGACAGGTTTTATCAAAGAACATTCAATCTGTTTCTAGTATATCAAATAGTAGATATATAAGCGCCAAACATTCAGTCAGACAATAATTACGTCGTGCGTTTTAGATATGTACATGCTGTAAAAGTGTTCGTGAAATATTCAACCTTCTGGACAAAAAAAATACTACAAAACACTGTTACAAAAGTCTAATATGTTTTTGTGAAACTCAGATTTTATTTTATATTGGCATTAAATATTAATTATTACACTGTTCCATTTATCAAAATATTATTGAAAACCACTTCATATAAAACTGATAATAATAAACTAACTTTTACAGCTTTAACTACAGAGAAAAAAATTTATGATCAACTGTAACTAAACGTTAGTTGTAGATAGGTCCGTCGACTGATTGTAGAAAAAACACTACAGTTGGAGGACAAGTTGTATATTTCTTTATTACAATCACGGACAACTTCTTTACATTTTTCCGAACTGAAACTGTGATACAATTAGCATACACACAAAGATTAAAATGAATAATACCTGACACCAGGCCACAAACGCTCAATCCACGAGGCTGTCGACACAGAAAAGAATTTGTTGGTTTATCTCAAGTTCACACACATGATGACAAGTTTTTAATATTTCACCTGGACAATGGACATAGTAGGCCATCCACAGTTAAAGTTGTGAAGTTCAGTTAGTTTACCAACAGTTTACATTTTTCAAATAATTTTGGTACATAACTTAACAATACACGTAAAGCTGTCTCCAAACAAGTAGCAATAGTAGATCTTTTTCAGAAATGTTATAGAGATATGTATAACATCCGATTCGAAATTTCCGAACTATCGCTGGCAATCAATGCAGTCTCTTTGAATGAATAACGAGAGCCACTACATCACATCGTAGTTCCTCAGCGAAGCCACAAATCGTCCAAAACAATGCTCGTTTCAGCACCCAGGCTATAAAGCCTGGCTTTTAGATCCTGTAGTTAAGATCTTGCTTAAAATAAATCTGTATCTATCTCTGTCGTTTGCACAGCGTAACCGCAGTTTCATTTGGGTTGCGACCTACGCTGTATCGGCGCTAAGGTGTTTCATTCGGCGATGTTCAGTTTTTCAAAACGGGAGCTGGCGATCGGCCACTTTAAACCGTTCGATTGGTCCTTGTGGTTATCGAGAGTGAATGTGATACGTCGGTATTGTTAATGAAGTGAATTCTAGTAGGATTTTGCATTTCAACGTATGAAATTGTTTGAGGTTGTAAACATGCATTTGATATTGGGATGATTTCCACACTACTCGTGAACTCAATTTAATTTTATCGGAATCAGAAATAACATGTTAAAGTTTTTCCTTTTAACAAAAATATTCATTTAGTTGGTGACAAATATACAAACATAATTATTTGAGGTTGATGTTCGGTTAATTGATATAAAGGGCCCAAAATGACATCAAAAAATTAACATGCTTAATTTTCTACCACATAGTTATTGCGACTGATTTAATGATTTGCAATTGATTGGTTATGGATAAAGTACACGTCGCAGTAACATTTAACGACAATGAAAGTTATTTTTAGTCTGGCAGAAATACGAGAGTGTAAACTTGGCACATAATGTCTTCCAACTAAACATCAAAGATGACAGTGCAGAGGCGTTTACCAGCATTTGGTTTTTGCGACCTTGGTAAAAGTTGTTTGCTATTTGCTTAAAATTTCAGGTATGAATTTTTTATACGTAGTGTGTTATTTTAACTCCTGATTCTCGTTTCATTCCAATTAAAGTCTTGGTTTTGGACCACTGTAACCGATACGGTAGAGATCACGAAATTTTTAACACCTGATTGCTTTCTTCTGAACAAAAGGTACATAATTAAAAAAAAATGTTTTAATCGAATTTCGACAGTATTTATTTTTACAGTATCCTACATCGTTTCTCCCTATGTAAAAGAATGTCAACTTATATCGTTCTCTTGCCTGTAGACAAACTTATCTTCCACTTAGTGAGAGGGAAATGGGTAAATGTCATCAGAGAAAAGTTGTTGTGTCGGTATCGGATGAATCCATTTTGTTTTAAACTTATATTAGGTTGAAAAGCAGTTGTATGCAAATTACGCATACTGTAGTGCACTGATGCACAGTTAACTTAACAGCTACCTGAAATCAAGTACCTTAAATAAAGTTATTGAAAATCTTGACATACCTCTTTATATTATACCCCCCTCTTGCAGTAAGCTTAGAATTTGAAATTATTTTGGTTTATCTTTACCTCACTTTTAGTCATAAAAATGTTGAGCTGCCTTAGAGATATTGCCGTTATCAACGCATAATGTGATACTTAATTTTTAGTTGCCTGTAAACTGAGTTTTGAGCTCGAACAGTGTAAAATAAACAAAAGCAGTTCTACAAATCTTGTTTTCGGCTCCATTGAAGATAATATTTTATTTCTCCTCTACTGTACTATTTGGTCTCCGTTTTAATACCTCATTAAGTACTTCTAGGTGATATGTTATTAAAAATGAGTACTATTGTAAAACTTACGTTGTAGATTCCTTCAAAACTGCAAATAAAATTAACAATAGCCTTGACGAACTAAATCTGTATAAAAAGGTTATTGTGAATTCACATTTCAACGAAGTGACACTAAAATAAAGATCATTTCAGAATAAGCCATCATTTTTATCTTTTCGATGTGTTCCAGAAGATTAAAAATGGCTGTCTAAAAAATAATGCATTGTTCAGTATAGAACATCTAAGTGCAAAGTCGTCAATTATTTTATTTCTTTATGAATCAAAAATTTAAAGATACCTTTTGTGGATATTTGAAATTTGTTTCAGAAATTATCAGTAATGTTTATTTTCCATAGAGCCGTACCACTATTTTAGTCTAATATAATGAATTATCAAGTACCAGTACATTTCCCACTGTTTGCGTAACATAGCGTCTAATAATGTGTACTAAAGTTCGTTAGAACGTCTCTACTAAAACAATGAACAACTCTTAGAATGTGGATTTTCACCGCTTATCAAATGCATGTTTAGTCAGGTTTCGTAAAGCTGTCCTCTTAATGCGAACATGCCGAAATATTTATATCATTTCAAATATAACACCAGTGTTTTCAAAGTGACAGACAGGCGCTTCAAGAGAAAAATCCCTTGTCACCAAATTTCAACGAAATCCCTGATTGGTATTCCGGAGATATGCTATTTTTGCACCAGGGGCCATAAGCCAAACATAAAATCCTGTTCCTGTGTTGCTCATGTAGGTCACGTTTTTGACMGGAAGTTATATTTTACGATAAGTTTTTTTAGAAAATAGCTGCTACATTCAAATAGGTGAAAATAGAATTCACTACGAGACACATCTAGCCGCAATTTGAAAGCATACTGAATTCGATAAACTCGACTGCCGTGTTTATATTGGACTTGTCCGTGTTATTGCTATAAGGCACCAGTAAACATATTGAACGTTTTTACATGTTGTATATCCATCAGTTCAGTTTCGCAATTTTGGCGAGCTGAGTGGGACAAAAATAACAGATGTCTAGAGTCGGGCAAACAATTCGCTTTTTATAGTGTTGCAAAAGCGTACATAGCGTAGGTATTCGTATAAAATCAAGTTCAAAGAAACACTTTCGTAGCCAAAGTCACGAAACCGCATTTCAAATTAAAATCTAATTTTAGCATACCCTATATATAATAAAATACGTATGTAGCAATTTAGTTGGCTTGGTAACTGTACATTTTAATACTGATTTTGTAAGTTATTCTGAAAATTAAATTAAATTAAAAAATACAGTACAATTTAAAAGTACAGCGTTTTCTTGATTTTTTTATGTCAACACTGACTAAATTTTGGAGCTTGGCACAATTTTGTTTATGATCGTTCACAGTATAAATTCTTAATATAAATTTTGTAATCAATCCTTCTAAGGAATCTCTTATTTTCAGTGCAAATTCTGTATGGCACGAGAGTATTCAATATCGGGTTCGCCTTTACCACGATAAATATTTAGTACATATTCTGAAATGTTAAAGTTGTTCTAGTTTAAGCTACAACGAAATGCCATACTATGATGTAAACAAAGCAAATTAAATCAAACGTTGCGATTTTGGATTTATCGACGATATTAATCGAGAAGCAAATATACGTTGTCAGGTACAATATTATCACGCAATAGGTATTTTACATATGTGGGTTAAACAAAACGATTTCTCTCCTGATGAACTTTAGTAAATAAATCACAAATACCTTTGTGTAAATCTTGTCAATAGCCATAGCCAACAGTCATTAGGAATGCAATTCGTTTAGTTTCACTATGTTTGCGCATTAAAATGAAACTTATTAAATTAACCTTCTAATTTACTGAAAAGCACTTCAAACTACCATGAAAAAAGAAATAACTGAAGTCGCTTTACCTTTTTTGTAGAATTAGCATCAATTTAATAAAAACCAATGCTGACACCTACATAACCTACCTTGATAGAGCCTTTTTGTCGATTATTTGAAAACGCTATTTTTCACAAAGTATCTATTAACAAACCATTAAAAGAAACATTAGAAAGATAAAAGAAAGGAATATAAATCCTCAAAAGATTGCTTGGTTGTCATTTAAATAAAACAAAAAATACGCTGCCGTGGAAGTTTTCTGTGATCTAGTGTAGGTTTTTTCACTTCACTGTATGAACTGTACTTCTTTTTGTAAATCATTCGCCATCTTAGTGKATAGTGTTAAGCTCAGAATCTTCCTTGTCTCAATTATTCCACAATTATAATTGATATAGACTTTTCATACTTATCTGTAGATTTTATATGTTACTTATCACTCCTCTTGGGATATTATCAATTTTCTGTTTGTAGCTATGCGAAAACCGACATAATAAGCTGGAATCTACAAGATTAGCTCTTAGTACGTGCTTTTACTATTTAGGCTATTTACCTGTGTGATAGGTAACATTTATAGACAAAGTGTTTAGTTCGAAATTCTGAATATTTTTGAAAATGCAAGAAAATGGCGAATTTGGTTTACTGTTAATAATGTCTCAGGGCCACCTAAAAGGTAATAAGGAACACCACCATTTATTGACATAAATTTGTGCAATCATTTGACTTAAAATTAGTTTTTCCTTTTATTTTATAAAAACTTAAACTTATATAGTTTAGCAAAATAAGCTTATTGTAAATATTAATAATAATCAATAAATAGAGTTTGCAATGAAGCATTTAAGAAGATCAATACAGGAACGGATGTAGAGTGTACTTATACAAAATTCATAAATTAACCTGAATGCTCTTTAGCGGTTTCAGTTAGTAGTCACGACCTGAACAGCTTGTTTTGCATATTTGTTTAATTACATATTACCATTAATGTACTATTGCAGTTGCATATCGTATAAATCTAACTAGGGCATGTGTTTAAAGAGGATAGTCTGAGCGAACCTCATCCAACCTTGGCTTGACTTGTTTTTGTCACGAACACGATCTCCTCGAACTTGGACGCAGTCCAGCTATTGCAACAAAACCGAAGTACAGCCGAATTCTTTACGGCACAGTTCCACCGTTCAACGATAAATTTTTATTATACCTCGCAATGACGCCAACGACCGACGTGGCCGACATCATAAGATTGCAACTGAGGAAGCCCAAAAGCTGGAACTGGCAGTTAACTACGTCGAAGTCATCCCCTCACATCGCGTTGCCTATGATACAGCTTTATAATTCTAAGGGGAAGTTACTCGTCGAAGCCCAGGACAACGGAAAGCTGCAGAACAGCTGGAGCAGCACAGATGTGGCTTCAAGTATGAAAAATGAACCTCGTCGTGTTCAAAGGTGCCGAAGTGACAATTTGCAAACGCATCTAAATCCAACAACGAACAAAAAAGGATCAGTCGACCGAAAGGTTAAATCTAAGGAGAAACCAGTAGAAGGTTCTGCTAGCTCTGCCAGTGCTAAAATTCTCAGCCATCTCCAAAAGTCTAGAAGTGATGTTTTGGATATCAAACTGGAGAAGGCTCGTAAAACTCTTGAGGAAATTTTGCAGAAACGAGCTACTCTTCCTGCCACCCCTTACAAGAACCGAAATGGGAAACTGTTTAGGAAATCGTTTAGATCGAGCCAGGAGAGTTTAAAAAGGGCAATCGCTGACGGTTACAGCAATTTCATAACATCTGCCTTGGCCGATGAACCAGCTCCTACCACGAATAGACGAAACCGAAACTATGGAAGATCGAAAACAGAAACAGTTATTCAATCAGATAATCACCAGAATATAGATATTACTACTCAGAAGCACAAGAAATACAGAACCAGAACTAGCAGTGCTGGCACCTTAGTCATCAGCGACGAAAGCTTTCGTAATCCGCGACACAGAAGAAGGCATACAATTCAAGAAGAACAAGCCGAGAATGCCGAAAACAAGCAGGAATTCCTTACAAATGCGATTAARAAGGCCAGGCTTAGACAAATAAGTGACCCGACCTTTAAAAGCTCAGATAAGCTTAAGCAAACGCTTAAACATTTTCCTAACCGTGACAATTTATGCAAGGAGGTGCTGACCAGAAGATTATCAAAGGAGCTCTTTTATTCTCCAAGTGAAACGTGTTTATTTAATGAAGTAGTGGATGAGAGCAATGAGAAGAATTTCGACGACAACTACAACTATATAGTGCAGGAGCCGATAACACCGAGCAGCGAAGATCATAGTCGGAAGAACAGCGGTCCTATTGCGTTACCTTCCGAGCACGTGAAGCGAACGAAGTTGAAGAGGCAGAAGAGTTTGGAGTCTCCGCAGAAAAGTTTTGATTCTCAGCTCTCCGGAAATGAAAGCGAACGGCTCATCCAAAAGGGAAACGACTATGCAGCAAAAGGTAAGAAAACTTTTGTAATTCCAGTTTACTTACTAATTTACAAGTGTGTTTTAAGATGAATCTTCTTCCATGCAAGCTATGTGTGAATTTTTAGTTTTAGGGCTTTGAAGTTATTATAGTTATCTCAAATCCGAAGTGTGGCCTATGATTTAGCTGAACAACGTATAGATTGTGGTCTAATGCTAATGCTATATTGCATTGGTTTGCACAGTTAGATACAGTCTGTACTTCTTCCTCGATGTTTTTAATTACTGGTATTAAGAAAAAAATAAATAAACCACGCCTTTACGATTTTAGCAGAAAACTAGTTGTTCCCATCATTTTTGCTTCTATCAAAATTTTTATTCATTCATACTCATTTCATTTCCAACACGTTGGTTTGTATTTTTGTATCTTCTAAATTCAAGATTTCATTTTCGTATTTATAGAGTGACAAACTTTCTATCTTGCATTCTACAGATTTCCTTCATGCCGTGTTCGCTTGGAAATAGTGAAAGTATAGGTATACTTAAAACGTTGTATTATATGTTGAGATGATTTAGTCGTTTATTTTAAAATCAGTTATTATGATGCCATGCTTTTATTACTAAATAAGCAAGTGATATAATATATTTCATCTTTATACGTGACAGTTTACGTTATTTTCTTGCATTAGGTAACGTCACCTTTTTCACTACTCTCTTGTTACAGGTATTATGGGTGACTCTATATTCCCCAAGCAAGTTCTCTTGCACTGCTTGTATATCAGAAATTTCATCCTGAATATTGTTAACGATTGTTTTGTTTTCTAGAGATCTTTCCACATAACCTTCTGCTACATTACTGAATTTTCCACCGCTGTGTTATTAAATTGTACGGAATATCTGCTCTCGAATCTACCGGAAAAGATACCGACGAGCGACTCAAACAGTGCCGGGTGTATACATTAGTGTTTGGTAGTCTAAGGTATTAAACCCGTATTATATGAAATTACGGAATTATCATAAAAATCACAAAAAAAAACTGTAGATATATATTTAATTTTCTACCCAGAATTCCTATTTTGTGTAATACTTATTTACGTTACTAGTTTAACTAACTTAACACGGTGATTTTTCTTAGTTTAGTAATATCATTTGATGGATTGACAAACTTCATCTTATTTGAAAGAGCTATTTCTAAAAACTGTACGAACATAATTGCCATTTCCTTCAAAACAACTAGTACGTATCAGCTTGCATTTTTTGCGACGGTAGTATTTTCAGTTTTTTCTGTAACGGAAGCTTTCACAAAAACCTGTAAAATCGAAGTTTGAAGATTCAACATACTCGGACACTAAAAAAACAAAAATGTAATATAGACTTAAATCGATTGTAAAACGTTTTTCTCAGTATATATTTCTAAAAAGGCTGACGAAGTAAGGTATTGTTGTTCGGCTAAAAAAACCTTTTCAACCAATCATTGGCAATATGCTGCTCTAAAATATTCAGGGTGTATTAATATCATGTCCGAATATACATGGCTATATATTTACTGGTTTTAAACGTGTTTACTTTTCATTATAATTGGACGGATTCCAAATAATTTATTTTTAACCCAAAATTGTAAATTGAACTACTGGACATACCTTGGGATCCATGTTGCTTTCTTCTATTTCAACCAATTTAAATAATTGTACTCAGATGGGAATTATGAATACGTGAACTCATAGTAGTATTTCTGTACATTGCTGTAATGACACTTATGCTTTACAGCACATTATCGCTTTCACTTATGCTTCAAATTGTCCATATGAATAAATTTTCCGATACGTGAACAGTTTTAGGCCAGCTCCCTTTTCGCTGAGTCTAAAATATTAATCGGCCAAATATTTAAAATAGTGTATAAATAATTGTACGCGAGAATACGAAGGCGAAGCCCACGGTGCCATGTAAATAATTATTTCGTTTCAGTATCCTAATGGAGAAAAAAACATTTTTTTTTGAGAAAAACGCTTGTCCAATGCATAGGCAATCCATAGGCAGCATAGTCATGCATGTTATGGAGAATACAACTTTAGTAAATCTTAGAATCGTTTTTTCTCAGAAATAGTGTATCTTAGACATTTGCATGATCTACAATTCTCGTTTGAACTTAACCGCTTCGCTAAAAAATAAACAAAACTCACTTTTGCGAACTTTGACCTTTCAAAAAATTTATGGGATCGATGGGGACTTTTCGTAATTTCATTGTATTGGTATGCTTAATGTTCATGTAAATATTTATGCAAGGGTACCCCTATTTTTCTGGCTAACTTGACCCATGCAGTAGGTTAAACAGCGGAACTAATGAAAATATCACAAAAGAAATTTAAAGGTAAGCATATGGTCAAAGCAACTAAATATGTGTACTTTACCTTGCGAAAAATATCAAGGTGAATACATATTTGGTGCAGATGTTTAGAATGACGTAGTTTCGCAGCAAGATGTAGATCTAGCTTGTCCATCAACTAAACCAAAAATTAATAGATTTTCTAATCAGTTTTAAGTAAATAACCTGGAGTATCTATATTTTGGAAATTATCGGTTCGAGGGAAAAATTGTACAAAACTTAAATACCTAATGACGTAATTTGCACATGAAGCAAGATATTCTCGGATTTATAAGTGGACAAGTCACAATATTGAAAACCAGTAGCGGCTGCTGGCATTTTTATCTGAGTGAGGGCGCTGATTGAATAATACAAAAAGTATTCCTATTTTAAATACTTTTCCTCTTATTTCTTAGAAATGTCCAGTTATCCACCTTATCAAAAACCCAGGTGTTTGAATGGTGCCTCTCATGTAACGTCTGAAGACTTCAACAACACGACGTTATTCTTGTCAATAGGAGAACTTTCATCATTGAAATGTCACAAACATTGCAAATGTTAGTAGCTTTGAGGAAATCAACATTACCATCTGCATTCCCGAAAGGTTTTGAAAAGGTTCGAAGTCTGCCGGGTTTCTCAGGCGATACGAAGATGCCAAGATACCAATTGCGAGATACCTGGGTTCACCATTTTACATCAGAAACAAAAAGATTAATGGCACCAGTTACAGTCCACAAAACCCTAAAAAAACGACGGCCGTGCCTTCAGTCGGAAAAGTAACGTTTACCGTCTTTTATATATTTTTACATAAGCGTGTTCTCTTCATTGTTTTCTTAGGTACCAATAATGGGTGTTTTTGTCTTGCTCGCTCAAAACTTTAGTTTACATTTCCTTCGAAATAGAAACGGTTCAGTTACGTAATTATGCTACAGCTGGACCACTGAAAAAGGCATTGGGTCTTAAAACTTCAAGGCGGTAATGATATTGCTGAATTTGGGATTAACTAAAAACGTTCCACAAGAGAAGCTACCACGACTATAGCGAGAGGGAGAATATGTAAGAAAATAGTGAAAAAAGCACATAGTGATTGCAGTTAATTGAATAAAAAATTACAGCAAAATTCTGGTTTATATTCAAAACTTCTTAGTATTTCTTGGTTTGTTAACACTCATAAGCTATCTGTCCATATAACGTAGACAAGTTGAAACTGTTAAAGAGAAACACATTTATATATTATTTTTCTGCTATCCAACAGTTATTCAGGATTTGCTTGACATGCAGTGACATCTAAGGCAAATTTAGTATTTTCTCTAAAGACCTTTTTCGTTGAAGAGGATTTCGAGTAAAAATTGCCATTTTTATGATTTTTTTCGGATCCTCCATATTTATAATTTGGCATATTTATTGGGATTTTAAATAATCCTCAACTAACGAAGTTATTTCACTAGATCTTCATTAAGCAAAATCGAGCCGTTACATGAATTAAAGTTAAAAAAGGATAAAAGACGAAGATTTTTAGCACCATGAATTTGAAAAGCGACTAAAAGCGTGTCACTCAATTATTTCTTTCGCTCCAAGATTCCGGTCCCAATAAATCGCTCGTTATATCTTAAAACGAAACTGTATAAATTCTAATAATCCAGCCCAGAACTTCGGGGAGTAATTAAAATTTCAATAATACCGAGCCGGCTTTCAGCTCCCCGTGCTGCACCCCCTCGCGACTGCTTTCATCAGCACGTGTATCGCCCGGGGCGAATTTTTGCTAAAGCGCAAGAGCTTTTTTGTCGGCTCGCTTACACACGAAGAAAAACCGTAGGCGAATTTTTCACTTTAGCACCCGGCGACATCGTTTGTCGCCCTTTAAAATTCAAATTAGATAAACAGCTTCGCAACCGAGCAAAGAGGGAATAAAAAATGACCCAGCTGATCTTAAGTACCGGGGCTGAAACCTTCGCTTGTGATGTTGCAGAAGCTCTTAATCAGCTCGCTAATATCTTATGGATGCTCATTTATTGGCTTCTGCGAAGCTTGATTGAGCGGGTGCAGGATTAAAAGCAGACTAAAAATTTGAAAAAAAATCTTGTTTAGGTAAATCGAAATATGAAATCTTATGGCGGCGGTAATCGAGAAAATAATGCCTTGTTTGTCTCAACCACATCTGAACTTAGCCAAGATACGATTTTAAATCTGTCGAGTAAAATTCATGGATACCTAATTTCGTCCGTAATGATGTTTCCAATTTGCAGGTAAACGAATTTCTTCAAAACAGAATATAAAAAATACAACATACTTTCTCATGAAGTAGGTTGAACAAGGATATGGCATAATGAAAGCCAGCGGTTCTGAAACTGTGGGGCGCGCCTTAAGAGAGGCATTTACTTGGAGCGATCGGGCAAAATGTAAACTATGCAACCCGTGTTACCAGCGGGATATGAGACGTAAGAGGGTAGCCGATAGGTTGAAATCACGCAAAGATCAGACGGGCTAAACTAATAATCGGAAAATTGCTGACTAGCGTGTGCATAAAAAAGTAAGCATGATATTAGTAACATACTATGATATTATACCAGGTTATTCAAAATATGGAATAACCCATTTATTTCTGAAATATGAACTATATAACATTTCATTCTAACTACATGTCGACTATGATTTCTGGAGGAACTTTTATAATAATTTTCATTCCGCCTCCCCATTGCTTCGGCAGACAGTAAACTAATGTGAGAGCTTTTAACATTAAACTTGTTACGTGTATTTAGATATACAATCTTAGAAATCCAGTCATATCGGAATAAATCGTATACCGCTCGATCATTCCCGATAGGTTTGTATCTTAGCCTCACTGTTCTCTCGATACCACGCGACGGACCTGGTGGGGATGGGCATCCGCATTCCGCTCTCTTGACGGACTCGTGCGAAAGGGTTTGCGGTTTTAGATTTTTTGAATGTTTTTACTTATTTGTCGTGCTCATGTTTTTGGTAGTGTACAAAGTAATATGTAGCTACAACGTGGAGTTCGAATTTCTCGTTTATATGCCTTAGTTTTTGAGAAATAGCTCGCCAACAATACACATTTTTAGACAAAGTCAGAAAAAACTCGAACTCTACGTTGTAGCTACATCTTTTGTCATTGCCATGTCGAAATTTCACTTCGAAAAAGTTTCGAATAACTCGGTAAAATGTAAAACGGTAGGTGCTTAAAATGACCCGCTTCGCTCTAGGTAAACGCCCCTCTTAACCTAATAGTGGCAAAGATATGAACAAAATGAGTAGAAGAATGACAACAGATTTCGTTATTGAAATTGTATTTCTTTTTCTGTTTCTTGTTGTTTTAGAATATCCTTGTATTCTCTTCTATTACCGACTATTTATATTGCTTTTCTTGTGATAACGAGCTCCAGCTGTCCCGTCATCTTTTTGGTGGTCTACCTGGTGGACGCTGTCCCGTTGGCTCTAATGCGATACGAGCTGTTCTCTTTGTATCTTACTCTTTACATATTCGTATCAAGAATGTCTTTTTTTGTCCACCTCACCGAATTACGTCTTTAACTTCCCAAATTTGCCGTATGGTATCTTTTCTTACTTGTTCCCTTACGGTCTGCTATTGCTATTAACGTCTTCATATCGCCGCTCTAAGTATCGTGTTTGTTTTATTGGTATCTCCTCTGGTTTCCATTCCATATACGAGAATGGGTCTGCCTTGTTTACCTGGCTTGTTAAGTCTTTTACTGAATCTTGAAAACGATACGTTTACACACAGATATATTATTTCCGTAACCTGTCTAATGAGTTTGTTTTCTATAACCAGCTTACATCTAACTGGCATCCTAGTAAGAGTCATGTACAGGGTGTCCCATTTTCGTTGTAATTGTAGGGTATCTCTGTAACTAGAGTTCAGCTGTACCGTCGCCATTTTAGTATCGTCTTTTGTTTTAAAGCCATAGCCAACTTTTGAAAAATGTAGCATTTCTTCAGTTCTCAATATCTCAATTGGCTATTTGGACACAAAAAAACTGTAGATAAATTTTTTATAAATGTTTTTATTCTTAATCCAGTGGCGTACTCAGAATTTTTGAGACATAACACAAACTTGCATTTTTTAAATGGAAACCATAGTTGACTTTGCTATGGTGGAAAAGAACTATTTTTTCTGATTTAGAAAATGTATACATTGTTAGGTTTATCTTTACTAATTTTGGTATTATTCCAATTTTTGTAATAATTTAATGAGATTTTACGTTTTTCGTCRACATGGATGTAAATATTTGATGATAAACAATGCATAGGTACATATCTCCAAATAAACAATGATTTTCATTAGTTACATGGCCTCCTAGATTATAGATAAAAAATGCATGAGCACTCTTAGGAGTCTTATGTATGTATTCAAATATACATATATTATTTTTACAGGATTAAAATTTTTACTTAATAATATAAATTATGTCGTATGTTTTCTTATTCCATAGCATCCTGGATGTATGCGTAAAATATGATTAAATTATTTTAAGAACATTGAATAATTCCAAAATTAGTAAAAATAAACCCATCAATATATACATTTTTTAATCAGAAAAATAGACCTTTTCAACCATAGCAAAGCCAATTATGGTTTCCATTTAAAAAAAATGCAAGTTTGTCTTATATCTCAAAAATGTGACCTAAAAAATTACGGGGTACGCCATCTATAAAAAATGTCTTTACAGTTTTTTTGTATCTACATACCCAAGCGAGAAATTGAGAGCTGGAGAAATGTTACATTTTCCAAAAGTTGGCTATGGCTTTAAAACAAAAGACGATACAAAAATGGCGACGGTACAGCTGAACTCAGAGCAAAAAAGTAATACAGTAATGTCGAAATCGCAACTCTCTAACATTAATAGTTACCGAGATACCCTACAATTACAACGAAAATGGGACACCCTGTACTTTGTTTTTTCAGTGTATTCAGACATGTTAAATAACAAAAAATGCTCTTGCTTTGGGGCACACAATTAGGTTCATGTTTGAGATGGCAACTCTGAGTTCTTTTTCTTCTTGAGGTGTATTTCGGTAGTTAGATTTCAAAGCAACAAGAGCACAAGGATAAGACGTAGGAAAAATAACAAATTCCGAAGCGCTTTGGGGTTTATAAGGGAGTTGCACTTGAAGGTGCATTCCAGAAAGTTAAAAGTTTGGAAATAAAGGTAGGATTAAAGTCATAAGGTAATACCCACTGGAAACAGTTTGATAATCCCCGTCGTTTAAAATGTACCAGAAATAATTTACTCACAAAGCAGTGGGAACCTGTGAGCTATACGCAACTTAAAGGGTTTTCATGTAGTTCCAAATCAGACTCATACAATGTAACTTGCAAAGCCATCGCAAGTTTTCAGTGCTTCTGTTGCAGCCATAATAATTGCAGTGGTGAGTCGTGATCATAGTGTTATCAGGGACACATGACTCGGGAAGGCAGTGACACCTATTTTGTTGTATTTTATTGATAAATTGTTTGGTAGTGTGATGGGGGTATCGGAGGCAAAAAAGTAAAATTATTACGGAAAATGACACCAGTGGAATATGTCCTCAGGAACGAATAAGAAATGAATGTTGATGGCTTAAACTTCTGCGGTTACGGTTGAAATGTTTCGGCTTTTCATAATTTCCCATAAAAACATTAAATCATGATGCTTTTTGACCGATATCACCTGCATGGGGTTTAAAATACCAATCCCACGATTGTTAATTTCAGGTCCTATTAATAAGAGTGTTTTGATTAACAAATAATTTATATCTTAAAACCAGTTGTCATCTCCAGTGCCAACATATCTACTAGCCAAATGACAGCATCAAGCTATGGCAAACTCGTGCAGATAGTTCTTTGTAGGCTATATTGCAAAACTTTTGCAATGCCTGTTCAAATAATTTATTACATTAGGGTTTACGTTTAACGTATCGTATGATTCTTCTTTCCTGTTTAGCGTCTTCAAGTAGGAATACCGAGTGAATTAGGCACTAAAGTTTTACTACCACACGATGGCTAGTGCATCTTAGCGCTTTACACCGTAACCCTGAGCGGACAGTCCATTCTCATGATGTAGGGAAATATCTTTGGTCCGCCAGTTTCACACTTAGCGGGCAAGTAGAAACACTGATGTTCTATTACATCATGATGTTTAGTGCTTTGTTAATGCTTCTTAGTGCTTCGTACCGGAACCAATGTATTAAATATCGCAGACTGGCCACCTATATCCGCAGCTGTCGCGTCATGTGGAACCCGTCAACGAGATCGCGCTGAAGGCACTTGCTCTCACGTTCACTGTGAGAAGTTAATAGGCATTGATTAATTTACAGAATTGTGTAACCTGTTCAATAGTGTTTCTTCGACTTAGTTTTGGTGCAATGTAAATAAATGCAAAACCTTACTACTTAAAGTGGCCTCAACGCTTGCCGGAATTAAGAATAATTCACTACGCTGCATCGATTAAATTGGTTGCATTATGCAATCTAATACGCACCTGTAATTTTCTTTTACAGCTCGGTCATCTCCCGGCAATGAACTTTGCTCGTTAATCCCATCTTGGCCCATTATAATCCGCGACTATCGTAGAAACTCGCATCCCGTTGAGACGTTCTAATTCATTCCTGGGACCATTCAGACATCGCTGGCTCCACTAATCTAAATTAAGTTCACGACGGTACGTACTGGCCAACAAATTGCAACTGCGTCCCGGTTCCAGAGGGCGGCGCTGAGAAACAAATAACGCAGCTTAAATCCCAACACAAATAGCGTTGATCAACAAGATTAAGCGCAACCGTTCCTACCCCGGAGACAAAACTGAAGTTCGCATTGCATTTGCTATAGTTTGGTAGAAGTTTACTTTTGGTTCATTATGACTGTTCGGGGTAATTGAGAAGATTAAGGTTAATCTGAAGTAGGTCAGCAAGAAATGTAATATCTAACGCAGACGAATCTTGTATTCTATATTAACCAAAGACTTGTTTAAAAAAAACAAGAGACTAAGAGAATCAAGAGTGGTTTTCTAAAAGTACTTGATTACAAATTGACAGTAGTGTATATTTTATATTGCTGTTTTTGGCGCGGACATCCTTACGCGGCACTTTGGAGGACATTTCGTAATGATCGTTTGTCAGTCATCTAGCGGTGGTTTCGCGATCAAGGACTAAGTTGGTACTATCTATAAGTACAGAGACTTACTTTGCCGATTGCCGGGTCATTTTGTGAATATTGGTATTGTTATCTAGAGATGTTTACGAACTACCAGTCAGAAAGTACGGGTACCTACATTCAATTGGAAAAGTCCAACGAAAAAATAGCCCATTGAAATAATTACTTGTAATGATTAATCTTTGTCATATTCATCTTAGCTCAAAGTTAACTACACCCTCTACCACGTATTTAAGATAGATGTGACCACCTCAAACTTATGGGTGTATCAAAGGTAAAGCCACCTGGGACATTTTTAATATTTCATTCATACTATAAGGCAAGCCATTATTGCAACACGTGGAGCCTATTCGCTACTCATCGAAGTAGTTTGAAGAAATGAAATACATGTTTTTTTATTTCCTCACATCTGCCGTAACGTGTCATGAACTTATGTATAACTATAGTAAGGAAGGTGTCCCATATAGCATATAAAATATATGCTAATACGACAATTCAGCTATTCCATGTAGCATCTAAAATAAACTGATTTAATACGGATCGTTTAAATAATAACGAACATTTATACAATATGTAGAAGAGGAAATTTAGTATTATAATTTACGTAGTAGTCATCAACAATTAAAAAGGAGATCATACTTACATATTTATCTCGCTGTAATCAAATTAGCAAGTAAACACAGTATTCATTTTAATTAGAATGAACCGCTCTGTGTAAATCCGATTCATTTACACACTATTGCAAATATCATCGGCTAATGTTGAATTAGAAATATTAAGTGGTAAACTTCGATTATTCCTTTTACCTTTTCGGATATTCTGCAGTATACTTTTAAATTCCTACTCTTTATGCGATATCTTTAAGACATACACAAGCAGAACATGGGTCAATAATGTATCATAATTTGAAATGTATTCGTTAAAGATGACGAGATTCCTCGCTGCAGTTTATAATGCAGAGTTTCGCAGCTGACGACAAAATATGGTAACAAGATTATATATTTGGAGAACATTTCCATCAAGAGTAACAAGCCGTGTATCCTCATAAATATTTAAATTTATACCCTTCGCCAGAAAATTCCTCTTCAGCACTGCTCCCCTGACAATGCCTCATTGACATAAAAGCATTGTTGTGCCTTTGTGCTAGGTATTATTGTATKTCCCGCATCGTTCTGAAGCATTGGAGTCAACCACAGCATATTTGACGTAAAGAGACGCTTAKAAACAACTCAAACAGTAGACAAACTGCTATTTCGATACGGTTAACAAATTTTTTATTGCTCAAAAATAATAACGCTATAGTGGTTCTTACTAAAACAAAATAAGTTTGATTGCTTGGGAGGCAAATTATAGTTATACAAAGTAAAGTTGAAAAGTTTTGTTGTGGTTGTGATTTAAGAGCGATTGTCGTCAAAAATACTTTTTGCATGTATTTTTGTTCTCCTGAAAACCTCGTGCAGTAGTGCAATTTTTGGACTTTGAAAATCGTGTTGGACCAAAAAAAGTAGAACACTTTCAAAACGCTTCATTTTCATCACAATTCACAAAGTGATTTATTTATAATTTGTCCGCTAAGTGTCGTTTTCGGTTCAGTTATATTTGCACTAAATTGTTTTTTAGTGTCAGCCGAGTTTTTTGTCATATACTGTTTTAATAAAATGATTAAGGGATGACATCTGGTATAATTACATATCGCTTCCCTTCACATATTACACAAATACATGTAAATATTTTTGTTATTGTTGAAGAGAAATATAAATAGACGTATTACCGACAGTAACAAAAATCGACTGGTTTGAACAACATTACTGACAGAGACTTATTCTTTCTATTATAGGTAATAGTGAAATATTCGTTGGTGGTAATGGCTGCTCCCTGCAAAGGTCTTACTCGATAATATGTTGTTTGCCTCCTGCTACGTGTTCGGCTATCGCAGATCTGTCGGTGTGTCCATATGTTGCATTTCGTTGGTATTCCTTTATGCGACAAGCGACATAGTATGCTGCGTCCAGTTTGCCCGATGTAGACGTTTCCGCACTGACACTGGTGCTGGAAGATTCCCTTGGTGTTTAGTTTCGGTATTTTGTACTTGGCCGATGGTAGAATATGTCTTATATTTTGCACTGCATTGTATCTTACTGCGATCTTCTTCTTCCGCAGTATTTCTTCAGTTTGTCTGTTACCCTGGAGAGGTATGGTAGGTAGACTTATCCTTGGTGTTGTAGTTCCTGTCGTTCCCTTTGTATGTTTCTCCTTGTTCTTAGAACCTTCTTCGGCTTATAACCATTTTTTATACGGCACTCTTGACATGTTGAATTTCCTCTCGACTATATTTAATAACGTGACAATGAGTGATGTGATGCGGTGTTTTAACCAGTAAAAAAGTAATTGTGTCACATTGTGCTTAACTTATTCAAAAATGATACACTGAACATGGGGCGCCACTTATTGGAAATCCGTTAAAGCTTGAATTCGCCTGCAAAAACAGGGACGCATCTTTAGTGGAGGTATTCGTAATCAGTAGTAATACGGATGAGACGCAGCCTCTAGTTTTTGGGAATTATTAAAATTTATTTTATTAGGATCAAACTGCGCCTTTAGCATTTATTATATATAATGTATTGGGCGTTCATGCCATTTTAAAACTATTGTGAATAATTATAATACATATTAATCCTGAAAACACCATTATCCAAATCATAACACATCTGCGAAATGACGTCATACGAATACGCAACCGCAAGAGGCTGGCTTTTTGTAATAATTTTCGAAGTAATAATGGCATTAAATAAAATGTTCAAAGTATGTGATGCACATTTAAGGCCATATTCACTTACTCTTCACGCTGTTTATCAATTGTTGATTAATGATTTTATTACTGTTTGGTATCGACAGGAGAGGGCGCGTCCTTATAATGAAGGTTCTTCAAAGAAGCGTTAACGATGGACCTTACATTTGTTGATCGCAATAGGTTTCATCATTTGAAGTTATATATAAAATACTACTAAACGAAATGTAATTGCAAGATAATATTTTGTCGGATAGATCGCTGTCTCTTGAAAACACTGACAAAAAGTTAATAGTCTGACGTTTCGATTACACCTGTAATCTTTGTCAAAGACGAAGAACCTCAAAATTTGCCTGACACTAACTTTTTGTCAGTATTTTCAAGAGACAGCGATCAATCCGACAAAATATTATCTTATATTATGGACGCTGAAAGCATTCACCCTTGTAATTGCAAGAGTAATAAAACGAGCATTCTTAAAAATAAAGTTAGAACAAATGAAGCGAGCTACGAACGTTCTTGATAAACACTAACATCAGTAATAAACTCTACATGTTACTATAACAGTTCTTAATTTACGTCTCCTAAATAAGGTAAATTTTCATGCAGGGAAATAAAATACTCGTTCAACCCGCATTTCTGCCTATTTCCTGTCTCCACCAGGATATCCTCGTGGATATAAATACGAAACGACGTATTCCAATTTAACCGCAGGATTTCGTTGTGCGTGTCCCCAACATCGACGTTACCGTGTTTGGCAATAAAAGGAAAAATGCCCGAGGCGATGAAGCCCGGAACATTCCTCGGACCCGGAAATTGAGACGGTCAATACGGAGATGCAGATATTGGAGAGACCCGCTGATTTATGTAAGAGGACTGTGCGGCTCAGGGCGAGTCAATATTGGGACATACCCGTTACGACAATCGGTGAGAAGGTTGCCTTGTGGTGAGGATATCCTGGTGGAATGGAAAGTGGATGATTGTATTTGTATAATTTGGCGTTGTATGCGAGGAATTAGGAAAATTGGGTTTTACCTTTTAATTAAATGTCTGGCGACCTCCTGCAAAGGGATGAAAGCTGGGAGCTCGATCGTTAATTCATTTGAGCGAGGGTTGCAGCTTAATATATACAGCAACTAATTACTTGACGATGTTTTTAGTAATATACATTTCATTTTTTAAATGTTCGTCCCTCCATGATTATGGTGGACCTTTAAAGTAATACCACAGCTAGAGGATGTGATTTAATCCAGAGGAAATATTTAAGTTTTATTCTTGTAAGGAAGAATAAGTCTCAGTAACGCTTTTACATCTTCAGCGCTTGATTTTGGCAATTTTTCGCAAAAGTAAAGCGAATTTAATAATAATAATAATAAAGTTTGTTTCCAACAGATTAGCACCTAATTACAGGAAAATAATCTAATGCTGAACACCAGTCACAGTTCTACTCTGGTGCTGTGTGAGCTCTTTATATATGTTAAGGTTTTGCTAAACTGACTATAATTTGTGTATCCCAGGAATTTCGTCAATGGAGAAGTTGCACAATTTCCAAAAGCATGCTAGCCTGAAATTGAATCAAATTATGGGGTATAAGTCGGAAGAAAAAAATTAAACCAGTCCTCAAGTAATCTCAAAATATGAATTGGAAATTCAAGCCACGCCTCTAAAAAACGGATTCTGACGTCACGTGCCGGACGGATCCGCGCACGGTGCGCATAATCTCGTTGCTAACTAATGCATTTTGTGTTTCTTCATGTCAGTCATTACAAAAAAATGTGACTAGTTGAATTGAAAGCGTCGTCTTTGCTAGCAAAGGACCCGTCTGGCACACGCGACGTCAGAGTACTCAGAAAAATCTAAATTGCTCCTCAACAATAATGCATATATGATAAAAAAATTGGTCTGAAAAAATAGCCATCAGCGACGAAAATATTCTGGTGGGCCGATGATCATTCAAGGTAGTCAAGTTCGGGATTACTTTGGTATAATAAAACGTGTGGTTTCTCGGCAAACAGGAGTTCTTGCGATGGGCCTTCATGCATACCATTTTGACTATCGTTGCACAAAGGTCTTCGTTTGAAATGGTGTCAAGCTATATTAGACTCAAACGTAGAAAGCAACATCATATCTTTCAGTCATGAATCCACATTTTTTTAGGGTACCATGATTGCCGGAGACTTGCGAAAGTAGGTTTTCCCTGGTGTTCATTAGAGGTTGTCCTACCATACACTGATGCTATTCCAAACGCCCTTTTTCAATATCATCATAGAGCGTATAATCCGTCAAACTATGGAGTTTTTACAATATACACGCCGTCTAAGAGGCTTAGTAAAGAAACGCGAAATCGCGTGGCTTATGATTAACACATATGGGGTAATAACAGGCTTTCTATAATAACCGCGAGGGGACAGTTTTTGTTACTTTTTTAAGTTAAACTGGAACAAAATTTGATGTGACATAATAACTAAAAACATTTTTCCTTCTGTACTTTGCAGCACTTTGAGATTAATTATAGTTTGTAAATGTACATTCCAGCCTCAGCCTTACAACACCGTTGAGCGTCGTTATGGACCAACGTTATTAAATAAGAAAAAATGCATATTACAGGCATAATTTCCATGTTGTACGCTAACAGACGGTTGCAATATCATACGTAACAGTGATGAATGGAAATTAAAGTGTTGATTTAACTAGGGAATAAAATACTGCTGAAGAGATACCCCGGTACAAGAAGTGTTCATGCTGTTTCAGATAAATGATTTGGCTAATCAGTAATCGCGGTATCCAAATAATATGAGAATTTAGTGAATTTAAAACACCAACACTATAATATGGACAGAAGAAATCATCAATTAGGATAGTTTTACTAAGAAGCGCGTTCGTTGAACTAAGCTTAAGTAGTAGTAGGCAGTATGCACAATTCATCTCTAGCTTAGGTACCTTTTAAAATCAACATTACTTGTTTCATTTAGAAGTTCTTTGTGTGCGAATATTTATTAAGTTTTTATATACAAATCTATTTGCTGTAGGTTGCGGTGCAGACAGCACAGCATAGACATGCATTTCATTTATTAAGTTACGTTTAGAAGGAAACTGTCACTGTCCTTATATAAGCAAATAATCCATGAAAGTATACCGCTAATAATTTGAAAGTAGCTTGGTAAATCACGGAATTATTGACTAATTTTAAAATGCAGAAAAAATAATGTAAAGAAGATAATGTTAACAATTACGATTGGTAAAATATGTTATGTGATTCCTCTGCAAGGAATCGTGAAGTAAATGAGAATACGCTGTTGATAATGGAGATACTAAACCAATAGGATGCAGGTTTCAAGACTATCGAAAAAGGAACTTTATAACCAGAAAGCTATGAAACTTCGACCCCAATGCAGAAGTGGAGGTTTTAATGGAGTAAACTTAAAATGAAAAAAAGAGGAGGAAAATGAATAGGGAAAGAAGATCTTTACCATCCTTTTCCAATAGGTTCCTTACAAGAAAAATAAATAAATGACTACGTGCGTTTAGCGAACGTGCTCTGAACAAACCACACGCTTTGCGTGCTTCGAGCGAACCAAGCGCAGGTAGTCGTATCGCACCCGTGTTCTGAGCGAACTAATTAAAATTAAAATGACTCTCACAGACTTGTAAAAAAATATATATAATCTATAATATTCAGAATGCGCATACTTATATTTATTGCTATCTTACCAATTATACCGATTTTTTCTCCAGAAATTACTGCAGCCCCTAGTTAATTGCTTTTTTTTAAGAATTTACAGATAGCACTATGAGGCGCTTGCTGTTGCTATACCTGACGCTTCCTGTATAAGTATTGGGAGCTATAAATGTCATTAGGTGGATATTCTTGTACGCCCTGCTCTGTAGGACCATCGCGCATCGCCCGTGTTCGCTAGAAACGCGGTTCGCTGAGAGCACGTTCGCTCAAAGCACGTTACCAAATAAATCCAGAAATTGATGTCTCAGTCAACAGACAACTGATTAAGAAGCAAATGCATAAGTAGTTCATTAAATTATAACTCTAAATTCCCAGTATTATCATTTTAACATTTTGGGCAGACACATCGAACTTTGTGATTAAATATTGACACGACTGGATCTTACGCATTTTGAGAGAAGAATGACCATTTATTTTGGAGAAATTTCATAAGGACACAAACCATAAATAATAAGCATAAGCATAAGCTTTAATAATTTATCAAGGTACTCAATAGGACTATTAGTATTTTTTAGGTGTTGATGTTAATAGATCATTAGGGTAGAAAATATACCTACATACCTATCGCTGCCCACAATACCACAATATCTTTAATAACACTTAAATAAATTGAGTACAAAGTTTGTTCTAAAGAGAGAAGTTAGAAAACGATATCCCGCGTTGAGGATAGTGAGTGACATAGAAAACCAAAGTGGGATGAGTATAAAACTTACAATTTTCAACGAAATCGGATGAAATTGACCATTGTCGTTTAATTTAATAAGTTAGGAAGTAACTGTTGCATGCTTTAATGTCTTAAAATAAATATTTGTATGTTTCTTGCACGGATTACGTAAGACATCCTATGGGCATCTACGTCACATTCCTATCTTTGTCGTGAGGGGTTGTTTTCTAACCTCTGCTCGGCGCACAAACTTTATAATAGAATAAATTAAAATCTATTTGAATTTTGACCATATCATTTGCGCCAGTAAGTTTCTACAACCAATATGAGTACATCTGAGACAAAATTTCATGAACAGGCCTATCGTGTTTCTTTTTAATGTTAGAGTTTGAGATTAGTATTTAGTCTGAATTCAGTCTTTCCTACAATTACTTTAAAATAAGCTCGTTCCTAATGTAATAGATGTAATTTATTCAGACAGGAGGACACTGCCGTCATTTGCAATCGGATTTTCGATCATGAAATTAGGCGAATATAATATAACAAAACTGTCACATATCAATAACTTTCTTCATTGCGCTTCCTKGWTCTTTATCGTTTTACTCGTGTGTACTAAAGTCTACAGTGAGAGCTTTGTTTCGAAGATAGTCCAACACTCTACGTGTAACATTTACTAACTGTACTTAGCCAACTAATTGAATATGCAGCAGTGTCAAGGACATAAGCGTTTTAGATGCACAGCGGCAGAGCAGACAAAATTTCATCGAGTATATCCCATTTTCGATACTCCGGATAAACGATACCGCACAAGTCAATTTGGCAAGTGACATATTAAAGTGACAGGTGGCACCAAAGGTGAAAGGTGACATTTCAAAGTGAGAGTTTGAGGCCTTTTGGTCTTGCGGAAGAACTATACAGCTCTTTCTACTCTCGTTATAGTACATGGTTTATACTTTTTCGTCGTTTCTCCCCAGTTTTATGAAATATATGTCTGATCTCACATCACACATTATATTATGTGTTATTATTTCATTTTACTCAAAAGAAATGATCTTAGTTTAGTAGAGTTGTCTTTATAGATGCATCCTTATAACCTCTACAATTTAATGATTCGGATGATATGGATGGTCTAATCGTATTCTATGAATTGCGTGGATTATTACATCTCCTATTATTAATATCTACCAATAGAGTTTATTGATAAGTTCATACTATATGGTCGATGTACTTTTCCTTGATAGTAACACAGATTTCATCAACTAAAGAACTTCCTATTTATGTAATGCATAAATAATAATTTTTGTTAAGCATTTGTAAGTACTGCTATAAAAAGTATTCCGTAATGGTTAAATTGTCTGATATTCTTCAATTTACTTTCTCGCAATTAAAAATAATCACTTTCCATTCGTTATTTAACGTTTTACAAACACCAATTTTTTTTCATGTCAAACTAGAGTTGACATTTGATTGTATTTTTGTCCTGCTACCTGATGTGATAAATATTCCTGTTTGTACTTTTGTGGCACACTCGTCAAAACCAATTATCCGTAATCCGCTTCGGCCAGCGCTGTTGGATTGCCCGGATTTTCGTGCATTCACTTCCAAACAATGGAAATTCAGTCTACTGCACACAGCTGTCGCCGTAATGAAACTTCCCTTGCTGCGAAACGACATGAGATATGGCCAGGAGAATTGTGTTTATTAAGTTTCTCATCTTTTGCGTTCTTTGCCGTTTTCATTTCGGGATTCATTTCGCCCTCCGCAAAGTTGTTTGCAAACGGGGGTGTAGGGTTGTTATCGAACATGAAGACGTCCTATTTTATTCCGCTTATACAGCAGGTATATTCTTTAGTTCTGAATTACAGTAGCGAGTCTGTTTTATATGACGACCTCCCTTTTTATCACTTTCGGCTGAAAATGTTTTCTGCTTCATTTTTCACACTTTGATATCCCTAGGACCCACCTTTTGCGAGAGAAGTTCATTTGTTTATTTGTTTAAGAATCGTAGGTACCCGACGTTTTATTGTGTGGGGCGAAGTTTATTTACCATTGAAGATATCAACAAATTGTAGATAATTAATTTATCATATGTTTTTAATTATTTTAGGTGTCGTAGTCAACTAGGATTGTACTGAAAAATGGAATGTCTGGCTTGAAAAATGTAAAAAAACTTATTATACCAGTACATTACGCTGTTATGATTTATGTATCATCATATAATAAATAAACTGCATTATGATTGAAACAATTAACACAATTGAAGCTGTTTAAAAATGAATTCGTTGTTGGCTTTTATTTTTAACTACAAATATTAACCAGTAAACCCTAGGCGATCAAACAGATTCAGATATCTTAAGGAAATTTAGATCAACCGGCAACTAACTCCACATGAATTAATTAGTCGACGTCTATAGCACAAAGATATTTCGTGGTTGGTTTTTGATCTCTTTCTGATATTTAATTTTTTGCATTTATAAAATTTTTGTATCAGAGTTTCCTAAATTATAATATTCTACACTAACTACGTTTTGCTAAATATTTACAGACGATCAGTATATGTCAACACCTTGGTGCTTTGTTTGCTGTTGTTAAAATTGTAACTTTAACTGAGGAGGGTCTCAGACAAGTCAATGTACAGAAAAGATTGTCAATTTATCAGTCGACTCTTTCTCACATTATAAAAAGACACAATAAAACTGGTAAATGAAAAAGGTGGTTTATCCGATCTTTGCGAAAAAGGACACCTCCAAGTTTAAAAAGTTGCTTGCTACAAGTCGATGTTAGTTTAAAAACAACAATAAGGACAGCCAAGAAAGTTAGTTTAACACAAGGCAAAAGGTTTTCCAGACAACGTGCTGATTAGAACAAGTACAATAAAATTAATTTCAAAGCCAAATTAATGGCGAATGCAAATGCGAATGTAATGTTGTCCAAAAAGTGAGCTTTAGTAGTGATTCAGTTATGCTTTGGGATTGCATTGGTTTGATCAGTCGTGGGTAGGCTGTGAATTTAATAATGAATGCAGACCACAGCATCAACAACACAATTCAAAAGCTTGTTTTACAATATGCTGACAACAAGTTTGTGCTGATGCCCAATAATGCATTAGCGCATCATGTATACTGACTGACAGAAAATAACTATCTGAATATAAAACAAAATATATAAATAATTCAAAATTATATTATGGTATGGGTTGACCAAAAAGACATATAGAAGTAAAGAAAATGTGGAGCAATTACATATCGTCAATCCTATCGAATACTTTGGCTACTACTTTTGTTTCTTTTTTGTAATAATTTGCTGATTTCTCTCGGATTATTTGAAAGTGCTTTCGTTTCAATGTTACAGTGACTTCCTGTATTTATTGCTTGTATGTACAAAACACATATGCAAGACTTTTGTCCGTGCGTGCTATATAATTTGAACTATAAGAATTTTTAACACTTGCCCATCATATATGTGTCGCAATTGGGTATTATCACTTTTTTTGAAAATTACGTAAAATGAATCTTGAAGTGCATATATAACGTACGCCATGTTAAAAAAACAAAAAAAAATATTTGTAGGTAGAGAATAGGTCTGAAATTCGAATCCTAGAAGTCACCGCCAAAACGCTTCTATCCAAGGTTATTCAACTCGTGACGTCAAGTGTCACGTAAACATTACCGAGGAGCGTGCTGTTTAATGGTGTAGTATCATTCTTGTATTGGGAAAGCTTTTGTGTGGTGGTTATTAAAAGGACGGTGTAAGAGGTCGCACCAAAAAGTGATATGTGTAGTTTCACAACATCTATAATGTATGGAAAACAAAACAAGTGTTGTTTTGTATATGGTTATAAAAGTACTTCAGTCAGTACACCTAACAAAATTTTTGTAACCGTTCCTCGATATTATCAACATATGAAAAAGTTGTTTAAGGTCCCTAGACGTGATATGCCGAAATCGCAAAGTTTGTTTTTCTGTTGTGAAGATCATCTTAATTCTTGCTGTAAATTTTATTATTCTTTTTGGGGTTATACATGTTTACCATTCCGTTACCATTTTGTTTTAGCTTGAAGAGGATGTGAAAAATTATGTGCGTTTTAAGTTGATAGACGGAAATGTTATAATAAAGAACGACATTGTTCCCCATATATTCGACTGCTAGCCAGACCGGAAACGAGCCGAAAGAGCCCCGAAAATAAATGGCAATTTATATTTATTCCGACCTTTTTTGATTCTTACATTTTTATGTTTACAAATAGTATGTTTCCAACAACTCACTGTGATCAAATTATCAATGCTACGTTAATATGATAAAAAGTTCACTTATGCCGTAGCTTTTACGTTCCTCATCTCCGCCGCGTTGAACCGCTCGTCGCTGTACACAAATTCCATAACAATGAACTGCCATAACTCATAAGTATTTAACTTTTTTTTGGCGTATTTTAATTCGCTTGTCACAAAATGAACGCAAACAACAAATTGACGGGCTGAGGCTGACGCGTGACGTGCTGACCCCAGATGTAAACAAACAGCCATTTACGAGACACCCGACGTCACGGCCAATATATTCGCGTTTTGGCGGTCCCTTTAAATATTCACATTTTTAATACTAAAAATACATCTTACGATCCATTTTTTGGAATTTATAAGCTGTCACAGCTGTTTTGTGGATTATATGCTACCTAATAAAATGTAATTTAATAAAATATAAATACATGGCAAATACCCAATTATTCTTGGTATAAGTTTCGATCCAACATTTGTTATTTCGACTAGGTGTTGTCTGGCGGCTCAAATGCTATTCTACTTTGATATCTAGTAACAGCCACTTTAGTTGTAGACCATCAATACATGTGAAACTGACACCGTTAGATTCCTCTGATGCACATTGTTGTTACATGTTACCATTTCCCATGCCAAAACGAAGGAAACCCTCTTGGAATTCAACAGACTGCGATTTTATAGTGCCAATTTATCTATTCACACGCAATTTATGTATTTTCAATTTTACGGACTATTTTATCCTTACCGTACGTTTGACGTGCCGAACGGCGGTCAAGCAATTCACAACGAGCATTTCCGCGATATCTGCTCCAATTTTGCGCGTTCAATTTTAGCTGTGCTATTTTTATACCGGCTCTCATTTTCCACATTTATACAAGTAATTTTTTAAGCGTGTTCAGTCATTTATTGCTAATTAAACCAAAAGTGTTCAATTTGCAGCAAAAGTTGAATCGACAGATAAAGAAAGTGTCACAAAAATGTTATTCCTATTGTTTTGTATTTTCGAATGATACTTCATACTTCAAGTAAAGTCGTTGCTATTAAAACTGGTCATGGCTAAAACTGTATTACTTCAGCACAAAAATGTAGTTAATTCATAGTAAATAGGCTATCTTGGTTTGTAGTCTACCAAACTATCTACATACGCCAAAAAGAAATGAAACTGTTTCGTATGCAGTTGGCATGGCATAGACATATGTATGTACATTTGATAGAAATGAGGGATTTAATTCTTATCCCTTGGTGTGCTACGGTCATATCATAACATCATATTTATCAAAACAATCTTTGAAATCATCTCTTTCTTTTGATCTCACTTTGATAAGTTCTTGAATCTGTTCTACCGGGTCGTACCTTATGCTCTTCATGATCATTCAGATTTTAGCAAATAGCCTGAAGTGTTAAGGTTACACATCAGGTGAACAATCACTGTCCAATAAGAAGCGATATGTGGCGGGCTCCACTTCCATAGTGCAAAAGAAAACAATTCGCCCATTTCTCTATCCTTTTTTCGACGCATATTTTTCGCAAACGCACTTGTATTTCTGGTAATATTCTAACCTAACAGTAGTATTTAATGAATATAGGTGATATTTTAATGGGTTAATAGGCATAAGATGAAATGAAAATGTATTGCAAGCCTTGACCGTCAGAGCGTCGTCCGATCTCGTGCTTTCGGTACAACGGTTCGCCTCCGAGTCCAAGTTTGAAATAAGATTTTGTTATGATTGGTATCTTGCACTTCATTATTGTAGTAATGAATGGGTAGCTACTGATGTAGAAAGTGGAATACCCTACTGTAACCAAATAAATTTTCTGCTTGTCCTTTTGATGACAAATGGTTGCTAGATTCTGCCTTAAAACCAAAATCAAATCCACTTTGAACAGATCCAACTCTTAGAGTTTATATATCTATTATGTTCATTCGATTATAACCAGTAGCGTATGAGTTTTCTGTGCAATTTAGGCCTGTACAGGGTGGTCCAGTTATCGTGCTCACCCAATTGACGGGTTTATTTGAAACCTTAGAGAAAAATGTTTCAAATAAAAGTTGTAGCGGCCAAGGAGTACTCGAAAACGCAATATAGCACATTGACATACCGTTGCCAGATTTCGAGTACTGAACCAAACCTGCATTTTTAAATAGAACCACCCACTTTTTATGCCGGATTCTGATTACACATCAAATTCTGAGCAAAAAATGTTAAGATACATGTGCCTTAAAATTAACGGTTCCGGAGATACGCACACTTGAAGATCATAATCATGATCTGGCATTAAAAGTAGGTAGTTCTATAGAACTATATATAAAAAAATGCACGTTTGGTTCAGTACTAGAAATCTGGCAACTCTGTATAAATGTGCTATATCGCGTTATCGAGTACTCCTTGATTGCTACAACTTTTATTTAGAATATTTTTTTCTAAAACTTAAAATAAAATTGGGTGAGCACGATAACTGGGTCACCCTGTATATTGTTAAATTTGGAGTTCTAACAAAGAATTTAATTCTCTTCAAATCAGCAAAAAATAGCGAAGCACTTAAAGCCTCTTGCTGGTTGAAGATTAGTATAAATACAACATTACGAAATTCATTGTTACTGTATTTGATCTGTAACAGATGCTTTTGAAATCTATTAAATCGTTGTTTAAGTTTACAATGCAAAAATATAATTTTGCCGTTTACTCTCTAAAAGCATTAGGTGAGCTATAAAAATAACTCTTTAAAATTAAAAACGATAACTGTAAACATCGCATAGTTCATAAGAACTTAGGATGGCAATGCCATCTGTCAGCATTACACTGACATGATGACAAAGCCACCTAGCTGCCTTAACGGGTACTACTTCCTAAAGGAAGTGACCTGTAGCCTGACAAATTGGCATGCAACTGCATACTTCAATTTGACAGCAGGCCCCCACGGCACTTTTTGCTAACGGGCAAGAACCAACATACATTAAAATGCAGTTGGTTGAGGTGTAGACAGCACAGCATAGACATGCGTTTTAATGTATGTTGGTTCTTGCCCGTTAGCAAAAAGTGCCGTGGGGACCTGCTGTCAAATTGAAGTATGCAGTTGCATGCCAATTTGTCAGGCTACAGGTAACTTCCTTTAGGAAGTAGTACCCGTTAAGGCAGCTAGGTGGCTTTGTCATCATGTCAGTGTAATGCTGACAGATGGCATTGCCATCCTAAATTCTTACTTTCATCATACCATTGCTTTGGTATATAAGCAAAACCAGTTCTATGCCGTGTTGTCTACACTAGACCTAAACTGCACTAATGAGCTGTAATGACAGCGAAATAGTACTATCTGCAGTTGGTTGAGGTGTAGACAGCACAGCACAGACATGCATTTTAATTGGATAGTTCAGTCATGTCTAGGGCAGGGCGATACCGTTAGCCAGGTATCGATATTCAATACCGATTCAGTATCGATACTACTCAAAAGTATCGAAATATCGAAAGTAACTGAAGTATAGAAAGTATCCAAGTATCAAAAGTATTGATGTATCGAGTTATTGAAAATATAGAATGTATCAAAACTCAAAAGTATCGAAGATGCTTCACTATGCGAAGGTACTATAAATCAATGGTTAAATTATTGAATACTGCAATAATTTCGATTCTTCTTATGTTTTAAATTAATCATATCATTCCATACATTCAATACCTTTGATGATGATTCTGGACGCTACTATTTTTTGATGCGTACTTTTCCAGCTTTGTATTGTTTCAACTTTTAATAAATTCGTTATTTTCAACACGGCCAATACTTTGGATGCTGCAATACCTATGATGCTTCTCATACTCTAAATTATTTCAATACTTCTATATTTTCAATACATTTTATACTCTCGATAGTTTTAAATACTTTCATTACTTTTGAATACTTTTGATACTTCGACACTCTTGAGTACTTTCGACACGTGTGAGTACTTTCTGTACTCTTAAATGCTTTTGATACTGTTGAATACTTTTGGTATTTGAATATCATGACAAGGTGGTATCGATGCTGGATGCTGGTAATGGTATACATACTTTGCCCAGCCCTTGTCATATCCTTAAATCCCCTAAACACATTTAAACTTTCGCTATCCGTTTGCTTTATTACGTAATTGAAATTCTTTAGAGTCTATTAGCAACGGTAAAACCCGACTCGAAATATCTGGGGTACCATCAATCCTGGCGGGMCGGAATACCTAACAAAAACCGACGAACTCTGACCTCCMCGTCAGCGGTGAAGGCTGTCGATCAAAGCGTCTCCGGGTACGCCGCCGCCACCGCCTCCAACCCAGCAGCGTCCGCTCACAGACCCCCGGAATACCTCAGAGGCAGCATTGCCGGTTCAACTGCATTTCGAACTTGCGTTTGTTATTTTTATCAGGGGAATATACTTTTGATGCCATAAACGTGCAGTTGTCTATTATATGAAATAGAAATAAATAAATGAGAATTGGTAGACAGGTCTTTGCAAAATAAACATTGTGCAAAATAGTTACTAGATGGCATAATTTGAACTGTAAGTTAACATAACGTGAATAAAAATGTAAGTAAAAGTTCTTTGTCCAAGGTGTAATATAATCGTGTCACATTTAAGCGTCTCTTCGTCTTATATAAACAAAACAAGTAAAATACGAGTTTGATTCTAAATAAACGATATATGAATAACGCTTATCATAGTAATTTGGAAAATCTAAATACGTATTTACATCTTTAGTTGAAATGTTTGGCTGGTCTGACCGGTTGGTAGTAGAGGAGGTGGGGAGGATATCATTTGGTTAAATTCATCAAATATTTCAAAAAGTCGCTTATTTTACTTCTATTGAAGATGGTGCTTATCCCTGGAAATGCTTATGGTATACCATAGAGGAACCAGAAAATATCTTCTGAAGGAGCCTTATAATGCTGAAGACAATGGATTAGAAGATCAACCTCTACAGGGTGCATGACAGAGAAAGGTTTGAGAGTTAAGGTATCATTATTATTATTATTATTTAACTCTCAAGTCATAAAACGTCAATATCTGACCTGCTTTTCGTGACAATTCACCTTACATTTCAAAATTCACTGCACGGAACGTATTCCAGAGACAGGCGAATATTGTTTTTAATGAATTGCAATTATTATGATTTTCTGTTTTGTTAATGACATCCATTTTTTAACGTTTTTGAATTTGGATAGGTATACTTAAATATTGTTTATTTTATACGCTGCAGAATTGTTATAAGATACAAAACAAAGAATTACACGCTTATCAAAATTTGCATAATACGCTACTTAAATACCCTGATTACGCCTAACCGTTTGCCTTACCACAAACTACCTATCAGGTTCTTTCCTTCACAGAATCAAAGGACTAATCAAATTTCTTGTTCCTATTGGTTGAGAAATTTCGTTCACTTTTAATAATTAATGTGTCATAATCTCTTCAAGTAAATGACTTGAATGTTTCATTTTCTGCTTTGTATTCTTTCACATTTTGCTTTTGTTATCCCTAGAAATATGTTGGTATAGTAAGGATAAATTGGTGTTAAGAGCTTTACATGTTTTGACTTATTCTAGAAAGCATTATCAGCAGTCAATACGAGCTTATTAGACAGCAAATAAAAATAGACTTTTTTAAAACATTTTAGTACATAACAAAGACAGAGTTATACACAAATAATGTAGTACCAAGAGGAAAGTGACAGGTAGTGGAACATTTTAGGCTTCTTTCAGGATTTTTTGGGCTTTTAATAATATAGTGTTTTCTGTCTACTTTTCTTTCTTAAAATAATGTGCGCTTCTGTTACTTTTGTGATGCACAAACATATACAGTATTGTTTTTTACCACAAGAAAGCAGTAGAACATAAAAAGAATATTGTATCTCCAATTCATTTCTTGGTTATTTGGTATAGGCCTAATTATTGCCTATAGCTTGCTATTGGTTTTTGGGTTATGTTTACTAGAAATCTTCATTTTTGCATAAAATGTTGAACAAAAATAATTATATATAATAATTTAAGAGTTTGAAGAACTTAGTGATTGTAATTGTTAAATTATTAGATAAAAGGGGTATTATTTAACACTGTCGAATCTGACAGTTGAACGATACATAATTAATTAGTGTAAATAGATAAATGTTCAGCAGCAGACGAATCGCTTCTCGTATGATTACATCTTGTAATTACCTATGTATATACATATTTGATAGAAATTTAGGTATCTTTTTCAGGAAAATATTGCAAGTATTTAAGATACAAATCGTTTGAAAGTTAAAATACAGATGCTGGAGATTAATGACAGATAATTTCTAGCAGGCAAAAGTTTTGTTTTTTATATAGGCCTGATTGTGTCTGTAGCCCATAGCGTTTTTCTGAGGCAACTATATGGATTATGCTTCCAACTGGATTGTTTATTTCTCATACTCGTGCAATTTTTGTGATTTTCGATTGTTTTTAATACATTTATTATACCATACATTATCCATCCATATATCCATTGATTATCACCGGTATCTAATCCACTATATGAATCTTCAGTACTCCTTATTCCTTTAATTTTTTTGCACAATACCGTTTGTTTTCATCTGAAGAATTTATAAATCTGGTTAAAAATATTAATAATATTAAGGTGCCACTAAAAATTCTACTTGGATCTTTTCCATTACAATCGAGATGGGCAAAGCCAGCTACACCCTCTTAATCGATCAAATTGTCGTATACCTGCATACTTTAAGTTATATAAGAGCATGTCCTGTACAGGCCTATTAGTTTTGGGAAAAAACAGCTCTATTTGTGCCATATTCTGCATTAGACCTAAATTGACCTAACAAGAAAAACGTCTACAGGATGCAGATGGCATAGCTTAGGCTTAGATATCTATTAACAAGTAATTTAATTACATATTGTATTTAGCGTATATATCTGTGCGTAACTATTTATTATAAGCTCATTATACATATTTTGTTTCAATTCTCAGCTTTAAAAATGATGTGGGCTAGTATTTTTCCATGGGTATTCTTTGCCAAAATGACATATGCAGTTGTTTTTACCTTGCAAATTCACCTAAATTGTTTTGAATTTTTCTCGCAGTAAACTTATAAAAATAGAAACGGAGACCAAAATAAAGTTGGCATTGCAGCATGTTTTGCGCTAACTTGACTTATGCCTTTATAAACAAATACCAGACTACAGTTTCTTCTTTCTTTTTGATAAGTAAACATCGATTGAATAAATTAATGCTTTTAAAATTAAAAAGTTAGGAGTACTGCTAGTGCAGTTAGGTTGAAGCTAAAGGTAGCTATTTATTACTTGCGCCCTCCTTTAGCTTGCTTTTAAAATACAGGATTGAGGATTTGTATTTGTTGGTATTGAAAATTTGAAAACGGTTTTGCCTCCTCTAAGATTTAAAGTTGTACCAGTGCAGTGACGTAATTAAAGCTTGTGTTGTGGCAAATTTTGCGATTGAATGTCAGACGTGACAACACTGTTCGTGAAGGTTTCGCCCAGCCTCGCCTCAATCACCTCGTTTCCTCCAGCGGGCTGGAGCTGCCCGCAGCCCGCAGCGGCCGACGTAGTCGACAACAGCGCGTTCAGTTTGGGTCGAACCTCCGAAGGTACCGTTGCGCGTGCTCTTCAAAGCAATAACTTCGCCGGTAATTCTGTATTTTTGCTTTTCGGTGTGGTGTTTTGAATTCCAGTGGATGGTGGTTGATTCGTATGGTAGTTGTTGGAGGGGCACGACGGACATTTGAGGTAAATGTCTTGAAAGGGGGCTGTGTACGTCTGCAGAACCTGCAGGTGCTTGTGGTGGTTTTTTTGGCGTTTACTTACAGCAAAAGTATATTTATTACTGTTTTAAAGAACTCTAGTTATTGGCGACTGTTTCTTTTAGTACGGTCCCATGTTTCCCATTTAAAATAGTTATGTCACGATCGGAGAAAATGTATTTGCTTCTTTTATGTGACCACAACAATTATTTGAAACAAAAAGCAATATTTACTGCTTTGGTATAGAATATAAGTCTCACTGAAGTTAATACGTAGATATTCCCCGAATGAGTAGAAAAGTACGTAATATTGTTTAAATTTTTTATAATTAATATCTTGTATAGGACTGTTTTGATACAGTTTGCGCCATGTCTAAATCGAGACTTTTGCAGTACTACCTATGTTCACGAAAAATTATTGGTATTTTTAGAAACATAAATTAAACATTAATAAAAACATTTATTGAAAGCTAATGATATTTAAAGAGCAAAAGTATGATAATTGACTATCATCTTGATATTTTTGTTACAATTTAAATACCTAGTCGTAGTGTCCCCATAAGTAATATAAATGCTAGATAATTGAATTACTGCAAATACAGTTTTAAGCACATGACGGGACAAAAAATTGGTTAAATTACGCATGAAATATATATTTCATTGTGTCCGTTATGGTATTTTACCCTGACAGTGTAAAATCATTGCAGATTCCAATATTTCTTTGTAAATTCTACCCTAATTTCAAAGGGAAGCGTTGCTGTAGTTGTGTAACTCATCAGAATAGTATAATCTGTACCCTAAAGAAATATCAATTTTTATGTTTGTTTTAACGTTAATTCCGCATCCTTCTAGCACTCACAGCCATCTCCTTAAAAAGGTATATAGCAAATGTGGTCGAGTGAGACGTCATTTTGGAGCTGCTTTAATTATTTGTGCAACCCCGTTTTTTCTTAAATTTGAACAATCATTTTTTGAGAATCATGAAATTGTTTAAGGTTTGTGGAATTTTCTCAATTGTCAATTTGTAACACAAAAAGTGTTTTGTGGTATGGATGGACCAAGAAATATTATCTTATCTGCATTTCGGCTGCAGCTGGTAAAATTATAGTGTTTTATACAATTTTTACGTGATTTTATAGCGTTTCAACAATTAAGCTAAAAATGAAATGCTAAATTGTACAACCAGAAACATGTAGAACAGCAATTTGGCCGTATGTGCGTAATTACTGTAATTGCGAAATTTGAGAAAACTGCCTCCGTTACTTACAAACAAAAATGATCCTTAGTACCCTGTTTGAAATGATGCTGTTGAAGTGGCTATTCGTGGTCATCTTTTAACGGATAACAGGCAATTTGTGAGAAAAATTGCTCAAGAATCTGGCGTCTCAAAAGGTAATCTTCACCAGATTTTCAAAAAGCATAAATTTCATCCATACAAGATAAAGCTTTTCCAAGAATTAAACCGCAATAATCCAGTGTACGTTTTCAGTTTTATGAACTTTGAATGAGTGTTTGTTGAACAGTGAAGTGAACAGGCGTAACTGTCAATATCACAGTATTGGCAACCCACACATTTTGAGTGAAATTCACACTCCTCAAAAATTGAAAGTTTGTGCAAGCATTTTGGGCAACCGCACTGTCTGGGCACTTATTTTTTAAGACAGATTGACTGCTAATAGCTATTTGCGGTTGTGAGAAGATCTTATGGACCCTTTAATCACCCAGGAACTGAAAGAAGACGCAAATCGATCAGAAATGCCATATTTTTTTCAATAGGACAGAGCGCCTGATCATTATCGCATACGAGTACGCAGCTTCTTCGTTCGTTTTCTCTGACATTKAATAAGTCGGACAGGTACCATTGAATGCCCAGCCAGGTTGTCCCCTTTACGCCATTGGATTTCTTGTTATGGGGCTACTTAAAATTTAAAGTTTATGCTTCTCCTAAATCTTCGACAAAAAATCATTGTAGGGAACCGTTTGATCATTTCGGAAATGTTGCAAAACACAAGACAAGCTTTTGAACATGCTGAGCAGTACATTCGTTAAATTAAAGCGTATTTTCTTAACAATGTTTGTTTCCTCTCGCAGGAAGTGCTTTCAAAGAAGGATCGTGCTTAGACCCTTCTTGGTGTTTAAACTTTTTGAAATAGTCACTAGAGACTTTCAGAAATAAGATTTGATCCCTTTTCAATAATTAACCTATTTCAGCAATTTTTTCCGAACTTTGGCAAAATCGGAGATTTTAAGCGATGCAAATTGTTATGTGTATCTTTAAAAGAGAGATTATTTGCATAAGAAACTCTTGAATTTCTTGTTTTGCACACGAATTATTTGGATTTTTTATGTCGCATGGTAGATTGCGTTGTCCATCACGATTACGTTATTTTCTGGGACATTAAGAAAGATCTTTTTGGAAAGTCACTTTTCAGATAATCAAGCCCTTTGCTTCTTTGACACATTTTACACAAAGTAGCAAAGCTTCATTCTTTACTTTTTACATAAGTGCCATGCAAAATATATTTATTTGCCTGCACCTCGTGGGCTCCAAGAATTATTATGGCTTCTTCAATAGTTTCGGTAGCCTATTTCAAAGAGGAAAAAGCAACATACACGAATAAAGGGTACACCAGTATTAATAAAATATTGTCGACGTAATTTAATAACACTGCATCAGAGCACAATTCGATACTAAGCTTGTTCCATGTCTTAGTATAGGTACGTAGATAAAAAATTTTACTCGATCCTATTTCGAGAAAACTGTAAGTATATATAATTATTGCACTCTCTTTCACAATCACACGCTTACCTCGCTTACCGAAAAATTAGTTCATTATCGAAACAGCGCATTCTATCGAATAAATGTGAGAGCACGTCGCCACATTTGAGATTGGTTCAAAATGCAAATTATAGGTATATTCTATTAATCGTTTATCTGATTTTGTGAATCGCTGAAAGACTTGAATCTTTCGTACATCAGTTGCTACATCATGTTCTTAGCCTGAATTGCAAATGTACCGTGAAATATTCGTTAAAAGAAATGCGCGAGTTTTGCTACAATAGATGTGCACTTTGGATGGCAGATGTGCGTACCTGAWATGTTTTTGAGATGCTTTTTGTGCAGACGCATTCCATTGTCGTTGCTGGGGTCACAGAAACCAGGTTCGACTTTTGATTACCAAAGAATATCGAGCGGTTTCATTTTAAAACGGTTTCCAACGTGATGCAATATCTTGTATAGATATCATTGTGCAGCAAACTGTTATAAAGACGCATACGACGGAGTAATTAATTGGGATTTGCCATAATTTCATTTTGAAGGGAATAGTCAACATTTTGTGGCAGTGAATCCTAAAACTGATTTAATCATCTTAAAAAAACCGCGTGGTGTAAACGGAACAAGGTATGTTAATTACGAGAATTCAGACATATGGTCAGATTTAAAGGGACAATCTAAAGCATCTTTTCTCAGCCTTTTTCATTTTGCGACCCCCTTAATAGTGAAACGATTATAAAATACGTCTTGCGATTCCTTCACAATAATGAGCTATTAATTTATTTCGTTAGGATTAGGTTATTATAGAAATATTTATTTAATTTAGTTTAACTTGACTGGAATTTAAAAAAATATATACATTATATTGTTTTCAATTAACGAATGATTTGTCTACTGGTCTTATATTTTGACAGAACGTGACGCCCTTGTTCCCGACCCCCGGTTGAGAAATGTTGATCTAAATCCTAAAGGATATCGCATTGCTCGTGATTTCACTCAACATATAAAATGACCAGTTTCTCCGCGTGATTATTAGAATAGTTTTGGTTTAGTTATTGTTTGTGTCCAAAGAAGAATGAGGAACAGTAAGCAATCCCTATATGTTTGTGATAACGAATATGCACCAGAAAGAACAAGCGCTTTAATTGAGTATTTGTTATGTATTTGCGTTGCAAATTGTCTGTTAATCTGTAGCGTTGATCAAACAAATCATTTAGGACAGCTTATGGAGTTAATGGATGGCAGGGTGCATATTTTTAATTAATTAATTTTAACAAAAACTTCGTTTGGTAATTTTGTATACTTGCAAACGTTTCCATCTTATCCTGTCCTTCGTACACATTTTCCCATCCACAAACATGCTAATGCTTCCATTACAACTGATGGATGCAAGCTATGATTGCAGTCACATAAATAATGCTCTAATAAAACTTAAACCCATTTATAAAGGCGACATTACAGATTTCCTTTTATAAATTTTATAAAATACTCTAAATATCTAATCGTCCGAAACAAAAAAGAATGTTTTGATGTTTTACTGTCAATTTATCCTATCTGGAGTGATGATCCACATTAATAAAGCCTGTGCATAAATGCTGCTATTTCGTTCGACTATTTTCATCTATGTTTACTTTTGAATATCTGCTCACTAAATTCCATTATAATTTGATTCCATTAGGGTATTCTATTTATAGGCATTGAACCAGTTATAGGAATAATCGAGGGATTAATATTACAGTTCGTACAGTAAACTAATTTATCGAATTAATAATTATTTGTGAAAACAAATTTATTCTGGCTTCAGGATATAATTTAATTATTTAGATCAGTAGCAGTCATGGCCATGTATTATCTATACCAATTGTTTTACTGATAACTTGAACACTACTTTCTCTTGAATGCAAGCCTGTGTCTGTTTTTTAACTGTAGTGTCCAAACCGTGTATTGCATTCTACTGAACTTATTTTAATATAAGATCTATTTTGTGCATTTTTTTGCTTAAGTTTCTTATTTTTTAGTATATTTTGTTATTTTTATTCGCCTTAACATGGCGATTGTCTGCTGTATCCAATAAATCATTTATAATATATTTCTAATCTTTTGTTATGTACCTACTATAACAGTAGGAGTCTACATCGTGAGAAAGAACTCTACCTAGCCATGAAACAAAAGAAACACGACTGCAAGTGTTTGATGTCAGATTTGTGTGACTTTTTAAGTTTACCGAACACATTACACGCATCATTTAGAAGAGTTTAGCTAAGAAGTTTGTGTTGAAAAATGAGTCAAAATAAATTGTAGTACTGTAGTGTGACCTCTATTAATTCCAAATATGTGCTTTTAAGCGTTTGGAAAGAAAGGAAATTGCGTAAGAAAATTTGACCGATAATTTTAACTAGAGATGGATTTATCACGGATCCACCTACCAAAATGGGATCAATGCGTGGGTTTATAAGGGCTTTCCTCCACCCAAAGAGGTCAAGACGCAATCTTTAGGAAAAAGGCGATGGCAGCAATCTTTTGGGATACTGAAGGTATACTGCTGACAGAGTGTATGTCAAGAGGATGTATTGAAGTATATGGTAAAACATTCAGAATTTAAAACGTCCTGGAAGAAAAACGTTCGAATTTTTACAAACAAGGAAAGTTGCTGTTGCATGACAATTGCAGGGTTTACAAGGTTGAAGACATCATATAAACTGCGTACGAATCTCAACTAATATTATTCTGCTGCATCTTGATTTCCAGAAAGCTAACACGTTCAAGGCTTTTTAAATCCTACCTTTTAGATAAAGAAAAATTGATCAAATATCGAAGCGTATTCTTTAAAGTTATTTCTCCAACCTCGGGGGTACTACAAGAATTGAATCTGGGACCTGTTGTTATTTTTATTGTTCAAGTTATACTGTTAACATCTTTAACTGCTCCATTGTTAGTTGTTCCAGAAAAGTAGGGAATATTGCATTAACAGTGATATAGTATTAGTCGTTGCGAGGCTTTAGGTTGATTTGTTTGTTATATTCGACTACATATTTACATTTATTACATTCAGGCCGCTGTGACCTAAAGATACGTATATATAGTTTTGTGTATCACTGTAGGTAGTGTAGTGTGATATCCTATTTATACTTATATCTCGACTTACACCAAACTCATATTCAGCATTATGTTCTGTATTCATTTGTAAAATTGTGTGCTTTCGAGATCAGGTTAATAGTGTATTTATTTTTAATATGTATAAATCTAATTTTCAGCTGAGATTCCCAGGTTTGTGTCCATTGCGATAAAACTTGCGTGTAGTTCGCTAGTAATAAAATCGAATACAGTTTTCCATTAAATGACCTTGTGCCAAGAAGTTGATCTTAGACGAATCACACTTTTTACTGCCAGAATTTCTCTTGCTTAACATGATACCCGATAAAATATATGATTAAACAATTTATTTATGACTCCACTGACCAGAACTTGCGATTGACGTGGGCACAACGATACTAGGACCCGGAAGCTTCATTCTCTCACTCATTTTTGTACCCATCAAGCCTGAATCTTAGCCGCAGGTTGTACAACTCGTCAGTCGAGCTATATAATTCAAACATACCTGTAAATAGGTGAAAGCCTGCTTATTATTCTGTTAGTTATTTACATAAATTATTACATACGCACGACAAACTCGATAGATTGTTTAAGTACTTTTATACGAAAGTAGACGAATTGACTTATCAGTATGATAAAGAACGTCGCTTAAAATTTTTTATTCCGTCCTCGTAATCTATCCTGGCGGACATTTATACCCGTATAATAATATTTGGCATTGAAACACGTTATGCTGGATGTGAAAATGCATGAAGAAGCATTTATGTCTTAAAAGTTTCTGACGCACTATTTGTTCGTGCTAAAGCGAATCCCATTTCGTACAATCTAAAAGTAATTGAGTTAAGGAAAGAGCCTCTTATCTTTCTTTCCTGCGGTAGTTACGCAATCAACTTTACGGCGCCCAGTTTCCTCGATTTCGATTAGTTATTGTTTCGCGGTGCGAAATCTAATTAGGTGCGAATGCATCATGAATGTGCTTCAATTATGGTGGCCGGTACCGTCATGGCGGCAAATTGGTTTAAAACCGATTACCTGCTTGCGTTCTCTTGTTTCCGCCATTAATTATGTTGATCGGCCGCAATTGGAGCTTTCGGTGGAAGCTTCTCGCCCTGTGTTGTTTTCCTCAGTGTTGACGATTGTATTTTATTATAAATTTATCAGCGCCTGTTGGTTAATGAAACATAAAGCTGCGATCATTAATTTAAAAGTGGGATCGATATCGCAAATTGATGTATATATGTATACGTATTTATATTTGAACGTTATTTTCCGTTACTATTTCATAACCCATTTATAGACGATTAAAATTTAACTGAGTGCGAAAACCACACATTCGTTATTAATGAACGGCCAACAGCAATTTTAATAACTAAGCGCATTCATAGTTTAATTTAAAAATTGCACTAACTACATACAGAGTGGTAACACTGCACACTACAGAATATTTCGCTCTATATTTAAAGCGACCATAGTGTAGATAGTAGACCAAAAAGTGTGCTTGACACAATGCCAGCTTAAAAGATTTTTATTCTTAGAAGGAATAATACTCTAAATATGTAAATATTAGGACTTTCATTCTGGATTTATAAAATTTTTAGTTTGTTTTTAAAACTTTAATGCACTATACAAATGCAAGTCAAACTAACAACACTTTTCACTGCTTCATTATTTGACACTATCACTGTACAGTGCTTGCATTTGATATAGTGATTTAAATTTTATTGGTGATATTCGCATTTCATTCGGGTTTACAACAATACGTTTCATATGTTTCTCAACTTGCGCCATCATATACCGCAGCTACTAAGTTTTGTAAAATAAACCCTGTTAGATTAAAACTTTACTAAWATGKATCAGATTTTTCATCCTAAACACTTCTGACACCAATGATTGTTATTTAAGGCATTAAAATTGTGCAGTATTTTTCATCATTAGTATTTCCTTTTTATGCCTCAGMCTAATAGTACGCTGTTGATTTTACAAAGCTCGTTTGACAATCAACAGAAGAGCTCAGCTCAGTTTGTTGCACTGGTATTACGACGTTACGTTTACGATGTCGACGGTACAAACCATCACCGGCGTACAGTGGCCTTCATAAGTAATGTCGTACGGGACGGTGGCGAAAATAACGATGCGCCCATTTCACTGCAACCCGATATGCAGTTGCGGACGACGTAGATGTCGCAAAAGAAGAGATACATACTGCTCCTTTCTTTAATCCTCAAGTGGTATACTCAAACAAGTTTTAGTATTTCATGCAATATTAAAAGTGTATTGGAGAGAAAGCGCGACTGTCTACTTGAATGTAAAGAGTAGACTAAGCGGGCTTAGCAGTTATTGAAGCTCAAGTTAACTCTTTAAATCCTGATGAAGGAATAGAAATAAATTCCGAAAGCTTGAGACTAGTGTGTTTAACAACTTATGCTTTATTGATTGCTAAGCCCGCTTAGTTTATCCTTACATGCATACAATTTTTAATGTAATCAGAAAGAAAAGAGAAAAACCAATTTTTAATAAAAGGCGTAAAATTTTACATTTGTAAGAACATCTTTTATGATATCTGTCCCCTTTGTAAAAAAGCAATGCTTGTTGCAACCACATATATGATTTCTTTTATTAAAATTATTTAATTTTTCATGTTTATAGCTTTGCTAATTTCTATTTTTTAACAAAAACCTATTTAATTTAAATATATTCTAGCTTTTAACTACTAACGAAATAACTGCAATATTTTTAATAAAAGCAATATAGTTTAGGTATTCGTTAATTTTACAGTCAATAGCAGTTATACATAATAATTGCTAGGAAATTTATCAAGTTAATTTTTAACGTAAATTAGTCTTTATTTATAACTATAACAAAAACCATTGTTTATCAACCTTACTACACTAATACTACTAAAAAAAAAGATGTGAAAAATAACTAATGTTTATGCAGCTTTCCATTTCCATTCTTTAGACTGATTATTCAGCTTTCGCATCTCACTCAATCCTTATCTTATTACATCTCTAAATTATAATGACGAGCAACTTATTTCTTGTTTTCTTATTAAGAGCGTTCATTATCAACAGTGTTGAAATGTACAGAATTTTGTTCGCCCGTCAGTTTCTCCCGAACCTGAAGTGAGTAAAAATTCAAACAAAGTAACCGCATGCAAATGAGGGTCGATTTATGGGTTTATGACGACGGGTGCACTCCACCACCAGTGCAAAAATAATCCCACCATGAAATCCCAAACAGCAGCCTTATGCGGCCAAGCATTTCAGGTAAATGTTATCGGTATCTCCGGCGACGATTGCAAATAATTTAGGAAAGAAATGCAACCAGGACTATGGCACGATCTACACACAAAAAAATCAGTGTTTGCCAACATTTTTGCATTTGAAAAATTGTAGAGGTACTTTTGCAGAATCACATTAAATTATATACACGGGCAATGTAGAACGGAAAATCGCTGTTACTAATCTAACACGATTAATATTAGCTAATTTTTTTCGTATCAAAATCACCAACAGGGACTTGACGTTACACAAATTTCAAATCATTCGGATCCGTATGTGCCCGATATGAGAAAACATTAAGTCAAAGCCTTTGCCGTTACATTTTGATCTCTCGTGTTTTCTTTATCTGTTTTCAGCAATTTGTCCATAAAATCATTAACTTCTTTATATATTCCCTCATTCATGCCCGGACGATGACAATTGTCACCATAATAATTTCCATCACTCTTTTGTAAATTACTTCGCAAATACATTTGTCACTGATTTCTTCTTGTCCGATTTTGTCTTTTCTAATAGATATAGTCGTCTTACCTCTACTTTTCCAGAACTACCATATTATTTTGAATTACTATGAAGTATTTTGGTACTGTGAGATATTACAGCTGCAGCACATCTTGCTTCATACGAATTTTTCAAAGCATAATTAATTTGTTTTCCGCCAATAAAATTAAATTCTTCAACAATATTGATGGCGGCGTCAATCAAAAAACTTCTTGCGGTGTTTGCGATAAACAAATAGCTAGGTTTTTGCCATAGGCACAAATTTCTTATAATTGAGCAAAGATATATTGAAAGTCAACAATCCTGTTTTCACCCATCACATCTATCTCAATAATCGCAAAAACATTGTCTATTACTAAACATTTCTAAAATATGTGTAGTTATTTACCATCAAATTATGGCTAGATGAGCTGTCCTGCATAAAATCTGTTCTACCGGGATTCAATTTTGATGCGTCACTGATGTTACCCCAATTATTATTTATATTTGTTTCGTCCTATAAAATTAATTTTAAATGTTTATATTTTTAAGGTTTAAATTTTTAGTGTTTCCTTTTTTTAGTCCAGTAATTTCTTAAGTTTCCATTACAGTTCTTATTTCTTTTTCTGCTACTTAATTTTCTTCTCTCCGCATTACTATTACTATTACTATTAGACTGCCAATATTTCAACACTTAACAAATAACAATCATTGTCCGTAACAAGCACTATATTTTATATTTAACTTCTTAGAATAACTAAAACTGAATTTATAAACAATAAACCACCAAACGAGACATAAAAATTCCAAACATCACTTGACGCAAAGGGCAAGGAGTAACTAACCACCTGGAATATAAACATAGGTATCTGCATTCAGTCCAAATCAAACAACAATCAAGTAATTTCTGTACCGTGAAAGAAAAATACCGAGACTGAACCAAAGTAAAAGGCCAACACCTTACATTTGCACTTTCGGTTGTTTACTTGAAATTGCTAATTTGCAAGCCATAAATAATACTGAACAGGGTTGTAAATCTTAGATTATTTTGCTTTGTATCCAAAAAGCAGAAATCATTGTGTCATTATAAGTTTCTTATTTGTCAATATTTTTCTTCTTGTTTTAAAATATTGGAAAAGTAAGATATACACTATAAAATGGCGGGGACAAGAATTTTTTTTTCCGTCTTACCTCCAAAAATCGGAATTTTTTCCTAGCCATTTTGTAGAATTATATTAACGTAGATTTACAATCAAACAATTGTTTTGAATGAGACGTTGAACGTTTATGTTGCATCTCCCATAATAAAATTGTTTAACTGTAAATTTAATTGCATGTTTGATAAATATTAATATTTATCTGCATTCGTCGACCTAACAGTAAACCACGTTACTCCAAAATTGCAAATTTTCCTCTCTATCTTCAGTTATAAACGTTTTTTGTTTAAAGTAAGAAAAAATTATCTACACTTGCATAATATTATTTCTTAAGTAAAAGTTATATTATATAATTATAAAAAGAATAGGTTACTCATTATTATTATTTAGAGAGGCAATGAAATAATGATGAGCGTTTTTGTGAATGATACGCGTATGCTGAAAAATACGTCCAAAATCTATAGAAACATTCTGCTTAAAAGTTGCGCGTAAACTAGATTAATTTCACCTAGAGTGGTAGTGTCTAAGTTGATTGACAATGTTTTCTTGTTAGGTATACTTATATTTATAAACAAAAACTAATTTACGTTGAAAATAAATTTGGTGAGATTTTATAGCAGTTTGTCTATATATCTAATATTTGTCGTAAAATTAACAAATACATAAGTTCAATACATAGTTCTTATAAAAAATATTGCAGATAGTTTGTTAGTAGTTAAACCCTACAATAAGTTAAATAAAATGGGTTTTTGTTGAAAAAATAGAAATTATCAAAGCAATGAACACTGTAAGCTAAATAATTTTTAATGCGAGAAATCATATACATATATGGTTGCAACATGTACTGTTCTGTACTAAATGAATTTACTACAATTTTGTTAATGTATTATTTTATAAAGAAGACAGATATCACATGAACATAACCTGATTTTAAATTTTTAGGAGGTGGAATGGTAGAACAGAAAATATGAATTTTATTAAAAACTATTGTTTTCTGGCCACATTAAAATTTTTTTCCTTTAGTACTTAATATTGCATGTAAAGGGTAAACTAAACGGGCTTCCTTCACCAGACTAAAGAGTTAACTTGTGCTTACATACAAGTAGACAGTCGCGCTTTCTCTCCAATACAGTTTTAATATTGCATTAAATACTAAAACTTGTTTGAGTATACCACTTGAGGATTAAAGAAAGGAGCAGCATGTATCTCTTCTTTTGCGACATCTACGTCGTCCGCAACTGAATATCGGGTTGCAGCGAAATGGGCGCATCGTTATTTTCGCCACCGTCCCGTACGACATTACTTATGAAGGCCACTGTACTTCACCCATTTTTTTATGAACGTCCGTTTTTTTAAATCGAGTATTATCGATCATTGAAGTTCTTAGATGTCAAAGTTCGACGGACATACAAGTTATGCAAATATAAATACATAATGCTTCCCTACAGTCTGCATGGGCCACATCGACCACGTATTCGCCACACAATTCGTTTAACCCAAATTCTGAACGTATGCTACATTATTATTTTTTGCAGTTTGTTTTCGTACTCCCTTTAACTAACTTTCTTCTTCGCAGTTTTCGTTGTTTTTCCTACCTCTAATTGTTCTTTATGAATTTTCAATTTCCTTCTTCTGTTGTTTCTTCACTTCTTTATTTTATATTTTTTCTTTCAGAAATGTTGAATTTAATCTGGGAGAGTGTTGGGAGTAATTATACATATAAAGATGTTGGTCACAATTCTTTGAAAGATGTAGTTAGTGTTTTAATTTTTTAGCTTCACACCTTTATCACCATCATCACTTAATTCTTCTAATTCTGATTGAGATGAGGAATGGTGATCTGATTTTATGTTTTTATTGTTATGTATTCTACTAAGTCCTTCTTAGTCTGTGTGGTTTCTCCAGAACAACTGGACGTGGTGAAGGTGTTCGATGCTTATGTAGTAAAGTAGAAATTTCATCTTAATTTGCATGAGTTTTTACTGGCAAAAACATTAACTATTCTTCATAAAAAGACATCGGGCAGAAATGGGCGATTTCTGTGGCACGTAAACCATTTACAGCTTTTTCAATAAAGGTATCTCTGTTGAAAGCATCTTAAAGAATTAAGTACACCAGAAAACATCATGTAAATGGGGTACGATGGAAATTGTGAGGTTAAAGTGAGTTGAACTATATCTCTGATTCCAATTTAAAAAAAAATCGGAGTTTAGTGTCGAATGAATTGAGTTTTAGTTTTAGTTATTAGCAGTGAGTGCAGTCCGACGTATCTGTGGTAAATAGTATCTGTCAGAAATACCAAGAACTGTTCATTCTCGCAGAGAAAAAGTGGCATGTTGAAAACGATGACATGAAATTATTCAGTCAGTTTGGATTTCCTAAAACACAGTTGATGAACGAAATCATTGAACTAAGCTCATTTCATTGAACATCGTGAAAAGCAGGAGCACTTTCAATTTTGGAGAAATGTGCCTAGTGAGTATAAATGTTTACGAGAGTGCGCACTATTTGTTTTGACGGTACTTACCTTTGTGAAGCTTCATTTTCGAAAATGAGCTTTTTGAAAAACAAATATCGCAATCGCTTTTCCACTCATTTACACGATGCCATGACTGCATGCAGTCCCAAAGACGCCCATATAGAGAAAAATTATGAAAATGTCCATAAAGTTTAATAAGTAGTGTAATTATAGTCTGTAGTTCAAATAAAAGTCCATAATAGGGGTCCACATCCAGGTCTGWATTTCTAATATAGGTACCTACATAAGTACATAACTTCCAAATCATAAGTGTGCGACCAGCAGTAATACCTCACATTGTCCTATGTTGCCCTTTACCAGAAATGCGTGACGACCGCTGACTTAGATTGTGAACACTTGAATATTGCACCAGCAGGGTTATTTTGTATCTAAGCCTTATTTAATACGGATTGTTTATAAATAAACATAAGTAGGATATATTGCATTGATGCACTAAAGGTGGACACTAGCGTCACCATCTGTGCGCGTTTCCTACTGGTTAGGACACCCTTTTTCGGGTCTTTTAGATGATACATGGACATTGCTAACTGAAGATCCAATGACATTCCAATTTGAAATAGAGGCTTTCCAAATTACCGTAGAATTTGTCCATTCTTAATGATTGAAAGATGTACCTAACTGTCTTTAAACTGGTGGCTTCCCGTAAACTAAGTTCTGGATGATGGCCCATGAATGAATAAAACCAATTATTTGCGTCTTTTTTTTCAGTGGATGGGTTATGTTATTTTGTTCTGTCTATTCGATTCTAGGATTCTTTTTGCACAAGCGGATTCATGTTCTTCAGTAAAAACAGTTTTTCTCCCTAACTTGTCTTTCGCTAACGGTATTGTAAAGTTCTGTATGGATGTGGTAAAGTTTTGTGGTATCTACATAGAATAAATTAGATCTAGATCAGGCAACGGTAATATCGAACATGTTGGGGTAAAATTACGTGCTTCTTGTTTACTCGTATTTTTTGAGATAACGTTACCTCAAATTCTTGTGCTGTATCTTAATAATCTCGTAAGACTTATGTTGCAAATAAGCAAATATATGTTGTGGAGACTGAACTACTTACCTTGATACACAATTTTAAAAACCTACAATTTTTTACTAAACCCGAAATTCCAGTGGTCAGACACACTAAGCATTCTACTCGTAAATCAGCACTTACTAGTGGTAGCTGTGGCTGAAGCACCAAAGGTGTGGGGTTCGTTGTAAAACGCAAAATATCTGGGATTTGAATGGTGGATATCAACCCTCTACCCTACACGAGAAACGGTTTAAAAAGAGTGACGACATAAAGTTCTTTATGAATAAGGAAATGAATGAACATACACGAGTTTTATGTAGACAACACAGTCATTCGTTCGACTCCTTGAAAAATTGTGTAGAAAAATAACTCATGTTTGTMGTAAAAAGACTTGTTAATGGATAGTTTTTGTATAATAACGAAACGGGTACTGTTATTGCAGTGTCATAATAATATGCAATATACAAAACTGCTACCTTCAGTAGTTTAAGTAGTATTGCAATCGTTTATACAGTCTTTTGGGACTTTAGGATTAATTGAACTAAAAATGTTTTTCGGTTGCTAGAAAAGGAATACCTACTTGAATTTTCTTGATATGTGTCGCGATGATATGAAACAAACTTAACTCATATTCTTTATTCAGAACGCAACTGCAAACTTCCGTCCGTGTATTAATTCGTTGCTTCAGCTAAGGAGCAGATTGCCTTATTTGATGGATATATTTCTTTCTTATTAGATGAAACTACTGTAGTAGTATTACTATGTCTTTTCTAAAACACGATTTTTTTGCGAGAAGCACACATGCAACACACATGCAATTATATAGGAAGCACGCGAAGCCGGTGCTTCCTATTCAACTGGGGTTATTAACCTAAGGTGTATCTCGCACTGGGTGAAGGTGAACGGAAACCAGATTCTCGTTTAAGGTGTAAATTTATTTCAGGTAATGCGTTACATGATCAGATTAGATACCGTGTGTGTTTATAATGCCGCGTGTGTGGGTTCCGGTGCCCGAAAAGCCTTGACCGGATTTTATCTTATGCTTGGCAGACGTTGAACCTACAGCTTCTCCTTGACCGGTTTCTCACCTTTCAATTAAAATGGATCCTAAATTAGAAATAAACCGAATAATGAATTCTATTTTATAAAGAAATATGCTGTCTTACCTGAGGTATGCGTTGAGCTGACAAAAGTTTTCGATTAAACACGGATTTCGCAAAATATGTTATAGTAGGTACTAAACAAATGAAGAATAGTAAACAAAAGAAACAGACTATATCGATTTTTAAATAAACTTCTGTAGAATTAGGTGGTGAAGTGTTGGTGTTTTGAGTAAACAGTGAATTGTTAAATTCACGTTTGGAATTATTTATAAAGGTTTCATTTAAAACAGTCTTCCATTGACTCTCACCAAAGCTTTTGTTAGGAAACACTAATCTAATTTTGTATTTAAGAATCAGATTGTTTGTGTTGGATATGTTTGAAACTTGAAAAATCGCTAAACCATCCTGAATTGATGGTTTTAAAGATATCCAGTTATCTGGAAATGTATCGTTGGTTTCATTAAAACACACAAAGCTTTGGGCTACGTTATTTACACCATGATGAACAATAAATGTGTTCTTGAATAGGACGGCAAAAATTAATAGACTTGTGTTTAGTAAAGCCATTTTCAGCAGACTGAGGTATAAGAATGTGTGTACGTATATTTATGAAACGAAAGAAAACAACATATATTTATAACTAGTTTTATTTATTTTAAACATTATCTTGAAATAGACATTGTATAAGTTTGTTTTACAGATCTTACATCAATATAGGCTGGCATGACTGGCTCAGGTTCGTCAGAAATTTCGCCATTGGCTAAAATTCGGTGAGATCCAAAATCGCGATATTCATAGCAGGAAATTTGTAGTTTACGGTCTTCGTAGTATGCTTCATAGGTACAGCGAATTGGCACTGTGACATCATTCTCATATTCGAGTTTGAAATGTCTATAAAATGGATATTCACTCTCAAAGATTCCTGCAATCTCTAATTCCTTCATTATTAGATTTTGCCGAAAATCTTCTATGGCTTCTTCAACAGTTAATAATCTCGGTTCGCTGTCTCTATACGCAAGCTTTTCTGTTTCCGAGTCTGTCCTCGATGTACGAAACGATTGATTAGATGGAGTAATAGTTGAATCAAACGTACTTGTAGTTTCTACCAAAGGTGTCGAAGTAGTTTCAGTCGTTGTTGAAAATTCACCAATCTCTTCTGATGATGATGATGATGTAGACTGTACGATGAGATTTTCAGGTTGTGGTAGAGCACTCGAATTGAATTCAGGTAAAATCGGGCTAACACTTAACAATTTAAATGTTAAGTTCACCTGAACACTTTCCTTGCTCGGTAGATTCACCATGAACTTCATTCTGGCTATTTTGTTACCATCTAGATTTACTGTTTGCGTAAATGGGGCCGACAGCACCCCTTGCATTACCAAAGATATGAAAAATAGCTGTGCAAACTTAAGCAACATGGTTAATTGCGTCTTGTATTGTTCGTAACCCGGACGTAACTGATTTGAATTATATTTACATGATCTCGATGTTTCAAATTTAGGTTAAATTTTGTGCGCACGTCACGCTTATTACTTATTATTATAATTAGATAGAAGAAGCCGTTGACCAGCCGAGGTCGAGGTTATCAGCATGTGTTTGAAACAGACGTTTTATCTTTCTTAAAACGAACTCAGATATGAACTCCCATGACCTAAACGGTTAATGCCCTAGATTAAGAACAAGGTTATTTTAGAAATGAAACCTCTCTTAAGGGAAATGCTTACATATTTACCAAAACAGGATTCGATGACCATGACAGGTTATTACCCTTTGAATGTTATTGTGAACGAGTTTAAGCCGAAAGATCTGCTTTCTTTATCCAAGAGTTGTGTTCATTAGAAAAACCTAGCCATTTAACATACAGACTGTCGCCTTTTTTTCGTAATATCTTTTGAATAAGATACGTATTAGGAAATTTGGCTTTTAGCAACTCTTGTTCATAAAAACTCCCTCTAATAATATGTCCTTGATAATCTTTTAATATGTAAGTAACAGGATCTGTAATCTGAATTTTATGAATTTCAAAAACTTCCGTTGTCCAGTTTGGAGTGTAACCTTTCTCAAACATATGTTTGTATTTACTTATACGAACCTTGTCGCCAACGTGAAATTTTGGCTTCCGAAATGTTTTTATGTTATTATTATTATATACAGTTTGTAGCAGTTTCTTTTCATTCTGTGTATTTACATTAATGGGTTTCATTTTAATGGTTCTATGTACGGTATTATTATATTTATCAATAAGGAATTGTAAGTTGTTTATCCATTTATAATTTCCATTCAGGCTAAATAGCTTCCACATCCAATTCTTCAGAGTTCTATTAAATCTTTCAACAATTGATGCTTTCAAACTGCTGTATGTTGAAAAATGATTAATTTTGTATCTGTTCATTAGATTTTTAAAAAAGGTGTTATAAAATTCTTTACCTAAATCGGTTTGTAAATTTATAGGTGATTGATTAATTAAAATCTTCTCCATTGCTTTGGATACATCGGACCCGGACTTGCTTTTTACAGGTATACCCCAAGCGAATTTTGAAAATGCATCAATAACTGTTAATAAATATCGAAACCCTCGATTATCATTTTTATACGGAATCATTTCAACCAGATCGGCTTGCCATAGGTCATTAATACCTTTTATTATTACTTTACGACGTTTAAAATTTTTTCTTGCTGACGTATGTAATTCATTTACTAAATGTTCCTTACTCATCTCGCGTTAGAAAGGAAATAAGTATAAACATTGAATATCTTGGATTTTATGAATTTTTTAACTTTTTACTAGCCTGTTTAGGTGTAATTGAAGAACTACTCAACTTAGAGGCGGAAACCTCCTTTTGAATAGTACTTTCACTACTATCATGCTGTTGCTGATTCTTAATTTTCTGTATTTTATGGATGAGATTATTCACTTTTTCATCTAACTTTTGAATTGCACTGCGCATTTCCTTTCTCAGGTCGTCAACATAATCCTTATTTGCTGCGTCATTAATATCTGTAGGTTTATTTAAATTACAAATACGCTTGCCTTGAATATCAATATGTCCGGATGATGTTAAAACATAACCCACAGTACGTGGAATCTGAAAAGGAAGTCTGCGATTTTCAGAGTCCAGTGATCGACCAAACTTGTCAATACCCATTTTATAAATGATATAAAACTATCCAGTTACTTAATTTATACAATAACGTTAGCTTCTCTTAGTTCTTCTAATATAGAAATAATTTCGTTGACGTGATTGGAATTTCCGGCTTCGGTTGACGCTAACAAAAGTTTGAGTCTGTTAACTAACTCATTGAGATCGTTCCAATAAATATAATCAATTTTATTATCAGAATAATTCATTAATCCGCTTCCGCTAGCTGGTGGTCTCTTCCCTTCTAAAAGATCCACAATTAACTTATATTTACGACTTTTACTTCCTGCGTACTGTTTAGTTTTATCATATCGTCGGTGTAGAACACCGCTAGATTTAATAATTTTTAAGTAAACATTAACGTCATCTTCATCATATACTGAACTCGATGGTTCCTTTGAGAACAGTAATTCCTGTAAGCCTGGTGTTAGAGGAAATTCGTTACCGTCGATCATAAGATTATTGTTTAAAACTGCAAACGTGGATTTACCAATTTTCCATTCATTTTCATCAGAATTGTAATGAGGACCGTATTTAGAGTCATAATTAGGACTTAATTTTACAGAGCCCATAAATTTATTTGTTGAAAAAGTTAGCAAATCAGTAAATGAATCTAATGGTTTTTTAATACCCTCGACTTCGGATGTACTAGCCATAGATGGTGACATAGCTGAATCAATGTACTGAGGAAAATTATCTCTGAGAGACTGGTCTGCCTCTATATCAGATTGTTCATGTTTCTCTTTCTTAAGCTTCGCTGAGAATAAATCAGGTAAATTTGTGATTTGTTCAGGTATGTCGGACAATTTCTTTAGAGGATCTGTGATAGGATTAAACAACTTTTCCAGATCGGCTTGATTTTCCAGTGTGTTTTCCTTTAATGCTCTATACTTTTTACGAATAATTTCTCTCGTTTTGATAAGTTTATTAACCGTCTCTTTGTTCATTTCTATTTTTTTTACTGTCTATGTAGTTATTAACAGCTGTTGTGAAAATGAACAGCTTCTTATATCATCAGATGTGATCAGCTTAGTACCAGGTAGTTAGGAGCTGATAGAACAGCTGATATCAACAGAAAACAGCTCTTAACAACAACAAAACAGCTCCTGATCACTGTTGTCAACAACAACAGAACAGCTTGTAACTTGAAGAGATACTGATCAATAAACTAATCTTCTTTGTAATTTATATAATTATGAATGTATCGAAATTTTTTCGATAACGACCTTGTTCTATTGAACAGTCCTTGACGATAAGTAAAAATCCATACTTTTGCTTCCAACATTCGTTACACATTTCGCTAAATTTTTCAAAATTCATATCGCCAATAACGTGGTCATTATATATATGTTTCATATTAGTTCTATCCTGTACAAAACACAACACCGCATTGCAATTATCTCTGATTAATTGTTTCGGAACTCGACTATAGGTCTGCGCTAAATAAAAACTATCTATACTTTTATGTCTGCCCATACAAAAGAATTCTCGTATGTGGTTTTGTTTTTGAGTAATTACGTCGTCAAAAACAAAAACAGAGTTAGGTCTTGCATCGTCTGGAGAAGGTACTGTATCATTATCAGAAAACGTATAATAGCCTATGTCACTTATTCCTTCAAGTAATTGTTTAAGATACTCGTACTTTGGTTGGTACAATGATTTCGAAAATATATATACGTTTTCAAACTTTAACCCGTTTGGATGTTCCAGTAAACTAATCACTACATTCGTTTTTCCACAATTCGAAGGTCCTACAATTAGGGCTCGTATATTATTAGGTAAGAGTGTACCATGTTTATTTTTAATAGGAGGTTCGACATCAAGTTTTAAATCAATATTTGATATCGGTAATGTTTCGTGTTGTTTAAGAAAACGCATTTTATATACTGATTCAGAAATAAATAGTAGAACATATTTAAAGGGGTTTCAGTAGCTCGGACACGCATGTGTAGTTAACATCGATATCTGTATAAAATGATAAAGTTTCATAGACCTTCCGTTAATCGGCGATTTACCGCGAAAGGTGGCGGACTGTTTAACAATTTAATTTCTTCTCTTCCATTTCCTATTCATCTTTTACATAGTAACTATTGTGGTCCTGGTACGCCTTTAAAAGAACATCTTGCAAATAATATTCAACCTACAAACCCTCTGGATCAAGCTTGCAAAGAACACGATATTTTTTATTCTAAATTTAAAGACACAAAGACTAGAAACCAAGCCGATCTGCGTCTTGCTGAACAGGCCTGGCAAAGAGTAAAAGCAAGGGATTCCTCTTTTGGTGAAAAGGTTAATTCTTGGATAGTAACAAACGCTATGAAAGCTAAGGCAAAACTAGGAATGGGTATGAAACCGGCTAAGGTTAAGGGAAAGCGGTGCCGGAAGAAGGATAAGAAGCAAAACACATTACGATCTGTGATAAAGAAGACTAAAGCGGTAATACAATCGAAAAAACCAGGCAATTTGCAAGATGCTATTCGACTAGCTTTAGAGGAAGCGAGAAAGAACGTTATAGGTAAACGAGTTAAACTTCCGCTTACAAGAGTGATACGTATTCCTCGGACAGGCGGAGTATTACCTTTTCTGTTACCATTATTCGCTTCACTCAGCGCACTTGGAGGGTTAGCCACCGGGACTTCATCCATAGTAAAAGCAATCAATGATGCTAAAAATGCTCGTAAACAACTTTCAGAGAGTGAAAGACATAATAAGACCATGGAATCAATCGCAATTGGAAAAGGTCTATACCTTAAACCATACAAAAAAGGTTTGGGTCTTTTTTTAAGTCCCAAGAAAGGATTTTCTTTAAAGTCAAAAAACTTTTAAAATCCCTGCCCAACAGAGCTCTCAACGAATTTGATTTACATAAATTTACCGCAGCGCTTCCCAACTTTAGAGGTGTTTTTATGTTAGATGAACTGCCCAAAAGACTACGTCGTAAGGAAAGCGGTATTGTTAACCTAAATAGATCATTCCAACCAGGAAGTCATTGGGTCGCCTACTTCGTTAATAAAGACAAGAAACAGATACTATATTTTGATAGTTATGGGAACTTGCGTCCTCCAAAAGAGATTGTAAAATATCTTGGATCTAATATTCAGTACAATTACGATAGATATCAAAAAGATAACTCTGTAATATGCGGACATTTATGTTTAAAGTTTTTGTATGAGTGCTCATATAAAGCAGGAGACTTGTAACAAAAATCACTTAGTTTAACTAGAACCATCGACATGTCAAGAATTCTGAGCTTTTCCGGAAATAATTCTACATTAACATCAGAATACTTTCCTCCCATTGAATTACCTACTGCATACGAATGTGGGTTAGTGAGTTTATATTGCTATAATTCGGTACCGAATGTAGATAAAAACAATAATCTATTCCACGTTGGTGATCAAATTATTGAATTGCCGGAAGGTTCTTACGAAATTAATGATATAATTGAATATATAACAAGTGTTTTGAAAGAAAGAAATAGTAAAATTATAGTTTTAATAAAAGCCAATTGTAACACTCTTCGTGTAGAGGTAAAATCGTCTCATCCTGTATACTTTAATAAAAATCGAACAATAGGAGCTTTGCTAGGATTTAGTAAGCGTGTAATAGAAGCTAATAAAACTGTATTTTCTGACATGAACGTAAATATTAATAAAATTAATTCTTTCCGTGTTGAATGTAATATAATTACCGGATCTTACATGAATGATAAGCCCGTTCACACAATTCATGAATTTCCTCCAGATGTATTACCAGGTTATAAAATAAATGAAGTTCCTAAGAACGTTATTTATTTACCTGTAAACGTAAGAACCATAACATCAGTTATCATTAAATTAGTTGATCAAGATGGTACCGATATTAATTTTAGAAACGAAACTATTACAATAACGTTACACTTGCGACCTTCTGGATAAATCTGTATTATATAAAGACTAATACATCAACTAACACTTCAGTATCTTAGGTGTCTTTGTTAACGATAGCAACAGAGAAAATGTTAGTCTTTAGTAACAATAAAATCCGTTCAGATAAATATACATCTTCCTTAATTAAAACGGTTAGTTCGCCGTGCGGTCTTAAGCAGTCAACATCAAAAACAAAGCGATCCTCTACACGTTTAACAAAAGAAAACAAACAGTTTCTAAAATCGTTAGGACTCACGCTGAGAAATGAGTGAATTACTCGATATAACAGATTTTCCTCGTTTTGACGAAACGGTATCAAAAAAAACAATATCATACTTACTCTCCGTTTATAGAATCATTTAGTCCAAATGATACCATACAAATATGTGTACAACATCAAGATTTGATTCTGCTTCCTTCGGAAAGCTTTCTCTACGTGGAGGGAACGTTAACCGATGAAACTAATAATGCAGTCGATACGATAAAACTTACGAATAACTGTGTAGGATTCATGTTTGAAGAGATTCGATATGAGTTGAATTCAATTGAAATAGATCGTACCAAGAATGTAGGTATTTCTACATGCTTAAAAAATTACATCTCGCTAAATTCTCATGAAAGCACATCGCTCACTAATGCCGGCTGGAAAGCAGACGGCGACAGAGTTATAAAAACGTCAAACGGTCATTTTAACTTTTGTATACCTTTAAACAGACTATTAGGTTTTGCTGAAGATTACAAGAAGATAATTCCCAATGCAAAACATGAGTTGATTCTAATTAGAGCTAAATCGAACGATAATTCCGTTAAAACAAGTCTTGCAAAATATAAGTTTAACATAAAGAAAATAAACTGGAAAGTACCTCACATCACACTCAGTGATGCAGAACGACTTAAGCTATATCAAACTATACAGAGTTCCCGTCCTTTACAAATTAGCTTCCGAAGCTGGGATCTCTATCATTATCTAATGTACCTGTATCTACACAAAATATTTGGAGAGTAAAAACATCTAATCAACTAGAAAAACCTAGATTTTGTAATTTTTGCCTTACAAACAAATAAATTAAACAATCTTAATGCTAATCCGAGTGAATTCAGCACATGTAATCTAAATGATGTAAAAGTATACTTAAATTCAGAGGTTTAGCCCATATGATAATTTACACATATCGTTTAACGAAGATCGCTTTGCTTTGCTATATCATCTTTACATTACCTTTCAAGAAGCTTACTATGGAAGAAATTCCTGTCCTTTGCCTAAATCCTACCGAGTTCAAAGAAATTGCTCCGATCGCAGTTATAGACTGTCGTTATGCAAAACGAAACAAATAAAAACGGACCTATAGATTGTTAAGATAGATGTTTGAAACATCAGATGGTGTATATTACCTAACACATCAGCATTTTGTTTATTATTACACGATCGTATTTTTGAAGTACTCGCCTCTTAGCGGAGATGTTAGGAAGCTGGTGAATAAAAACACGTACATCTGAAGATGGGGCTCACTTGAAATCAGTAAAGTGTTGGAGATTTTTGACTCAACAGCAATGGCAGTTTCAAAATACGTAGTGATTGATTTTCAAGGTTTGCGTGGTGTACGAAACGATTTCGTATATAAAGAAATTGCAGTCGTATACCCGTTCTACGATTTCAACATCTTTTGCGATTAAGTCGCCGTATCCTGTATCACACATTTCTATGTTCGAGGCATAAACAAAATAGTTGGCTTACGAAACATCACCATGGATTGCTATGGGAACATGGAACAACCACCTTAGAAGCTGCAAGACGTTTCCTACAAGACACACTACCAACGATACAACTGTATTTGTCAAAGACTTGAAAAAATTAA